>JBBMOC010000013.1:1483944-1969924 GCA_037975185.1 Centropyge bicolor | reverse complement strand
AGAGAGAGAGAGAGAGAGAGAGAGAGAGAGAGAGAGAGAGAGAGAGACACAGGGGGATATGCGAACTACAGTGTGATGAGAGTGAAGAGACGACGTGGCGGAGACGAGCGCGGACGGGGCCTAGGCACACGGGTCCGGACTCAGCAGCTCTGGAGGAAGGGTGACTGTCTCCCCGACCCGGCGGCGATCTGAATCCGAGGGAGAGGATGCAGATGACGGCGAGGATTCCCAGGCGAGGTGGTGATGGGGAGGTGGAGGGATGCGCAAATCACCGGCATGAAAGGGCTAGGGCAGAGAAGATCATATTTTAAAAGGAGAGCATGAAGATGATAGGCTAGCAATGAAAGTGTGGCGCCCTTCTATTGGTTGGAAGACAACAGCTGGATGAACAGCTGATTACCTGAGACCGCCCCGAGCACTGACGGCAGGAATGAGCATGAGCGTGCGCAGTGGGAAGAGAGTAACTGACAGTGATGCATTTATGTCTTCCTGGCTGAACTTGCGCTACAGCTTCATTTCAACCAGGAGAGACGATTATGAGAAGAATGGTTTATTACAACAGACAATGATTATGATTAAAACAACTTGACAGAGAGTCTTTGGCGTTTATGCTCTGGGGGGGAGACTTCTTGATCGAAGATTCTCTATCCAAGCCGTTGCAGGATAAACCCCCCAAAAGGAAGGGGCGAACCCCGATAACTACACAGCAATAAGTCTCCCCCCAAAGGAAAATGTACTTACCGAATGGTGAGGACGAAGACGTTAAACAATATGGAGAGTAGTTGAATTAGCCTGCTAAGAACAGAACAGACATAAATACGTTAGGGAAGCAGCAACTGTTGAATAATGATATTAATTTTAATGTAGTAATATTCAATGTAATGGCCTATGCAATGCATAGGGGCGAGGCCCCATGCAGGGTGGCTTTCTTAGCTCTTTTGCTGAATGCACGGCCAACGATATGGCGTAGGGACGAGGCCCAGTGCGGCTGAGTCTGTGGCTTTCATAGCTCTTTTGCTGAATGCACGGCCAACGATATGGCGTAGGGACGAGGCCCAGTGCTGCAGACTCTGTGGCTTTCATAGCTCTTTTGCTGAATGCACGGCCAACGATATGGCGTAGGGACGAGGCCCAGTGCGGCTGAGTCTGTGGCTTTCTTAGCTCTTTTGCTGAATGCACGGCCAACNAGTAACTGACAGTGATGCATTTATGTCTTCCTGGCTGAACTTGCGCTACAGCTTCATAATTAGTCGTCCAATGTGCCTCACTACAAACCTCCCTCCAGGTATCAACTGAAATGTCTGTGTTCATTTCTAACTCCCATTTCTCCTTTATTTGTAAAGTATTGTTAGGAGTCATTGATTGGAGGTTTGAATACATTTTTGCTATTACTTTTTTAACCTCATTCCCAGCTTGGATTTCTGTGAGGAACTGTTCTATCAGGGTCAGTCTTCTCACCTTTTCCCATTCCTCATCTTTCATGAGAAAGTGTCTGAGTTGTAGATATCTGAAAAAATCAGACCTTGAGAGTGTAAATTCCTGTCTTACTTGTTCGAATGATTTAAGCTTTCCATTGTGGAGGATTTGATGCAAATGACAAAGTCTGTGTTCTGACCATTTTTTGAAGCTCGCATCTGTAAGTGCTGGTATAAAACCCTTAAGATAGCCTATAGGTAAACCAAAGGCAGTTTGAATAGCGCTCCACACTTTTATGGTTACTCTGGTCCACTCTCCCATCTGCGCATTTTTTAGAGAAACATGTAGAAAGGGTAGTACCCTAAGAGGTATCTGGCATTGACTGAGCTCTATGTTTAGCCATTGTGTACATGACAGGTCCCTAATCCAGGAAATGACGGGTCTCAATTGTGCAGCCCAGAAATAATACTTAAAGTTTGGAAGTCCCACCCCACCCTCTGATTTGACTGCTTGTAGTGTTTTTAATTTTATTCGTGGTCGTTTTCCTTGCCAAATGAATTTCGAGACCATTTTGTTCAATTTATCAAATGTAGATGATGGGACCATCAGAGGTAGCATCTGAAACATGTCAAGTAATCTAGGCAGGACATTCATGCATATACTTTCCACCCTGCCTATAAACGACAGAGGGAGTGTGGACCACCGTACTAAATCTTCACTAACACATTTGACTAATTTCTTATAGTTATTCTGATATAATTTTTCTGTGGAAGGAGAAATATAAATACCCAAATATTTGAAACCCTCCCTGGTCCATTTGAACCCACTCTTAATTTTAACTGATTTTGGGATCTGGCCACTGATGTCCATAGCCTCTGTTTTATCCATATTAACCTTATAACCAGAGTAAAAGCCGAACTGAATAAGAAGTTCTTTTAGGTACGGTATTGTTCTTGCGGGGTCCGTTAGAAAGAGGAATATATCATCAGCATACAGCGATAGCTTATGCTCCTCTCTATCAATAGTGATGCCCTTGATGTTACTGTCATCTCGGACGAGCTGGGCCAAAGGCTCAGTACTAAAGGGGTGACAGGGGGCATCCCTGTCTACAACCCCGTTCCAATGCAAAGCTCCCCGATCTATGACCATTAACCTTCACAGAGGCCAATGGATTTGAATACAGTATTTGTATCCATTTTATGAAATTTGGGCCAAATTTAAACCGTTTAAGAGACTGAAGTAAGTACTGCCAGGACACTCGATCAAAGGCTTTATATGCGTCTAGGGATAGAAACAACGCTTCATTTTTCTTTGATTTTGAATAACTCAATATATTGAGTGCTGTGCGTAGGTCGTCCCCATAATATCTTCCAGACATAAAACCTGTTTGGTCTGGGTTTATAATCTGAGCAATTACTCTATTTACTCTCTTCGCCAAAATAGCTGTCAATATGCACAAATTGCTGTTTAACAAGGAAATAGGCCTATATGACTGACATTCACTAGGGTCCTTTCAAGGGATGAGCGAGTACACCACTATCTGTATCTGTATCTGTTTAACCATCTACATTATCTGTATCTGTATCCGTATTCAGAGTGGGCGATGCCTACACCGGAAGTGAGTGCAGAAATGGGTGAGGCTTAAAACTGTACATTATTTTAAGTCTGAAATTGATATGGATTGATCAGAAGTCGCTAATCTTCTGTATTCAAAGCCTATATACAGTATATCTCCATAATATTTATATTATTTTCATGAACTGCAGAGAGAAAGTGTCAGATACTGCATGCAGCCACATGCTGTTGCTGATATTGATGCTATATAGTACAGGGCAGTATAATAATATATTATTAATATACCACATATGAATTATTATTATTAGTAGTATATTATTACTACTATTATAATTATATGTAGGTGAGTGTAGTATATATAATCATTATATCATACATGTACATGTATGTCATACAATGCATATGCTATATTATATTATACTACTACTATTTGCTATATTGTATTATATTATATTGTGTTATTATTATAGTACTGTAGTACCATATTACTAGATTACATTTACCATAATGCACTATAGTATTAGTATTACCACTGCTGCTATTGTACCTTGTACACACTCAGGTATACACATTCAAACTTCTGTTATCTCTACTGCCTAATTTATTGTGTCTACTCTTAGATTTTTTATTTTTTCTACCTTTTATATTCTACTTTATATTTTGTATTCCAAACAGTGCAATATAGGAGAAACGTCAATTTCCCAGAGGGAACCTCCCAAAGGGATTAATAAAGTACTCTGTCTGTCTGTCAATAAAAATATTAATATAGGCTACTTTGTGTGTTCAGCTACAGCTATATGTGTGTATGTGTGTAAATGGTCTGTGAGACTGTTTATTTTTTAATGATCTGTGTGAACTTCATGATTCATGCAAACATCCAGTGATGGCAAACAGGGAAATAATGTCAGCCTTGTTCACTGTGTCTCAAAAGCACTGCGTTCAGTACGAGCAAAGTTTTTCAATTGACTTCATATCACCAGCCAAACTAAGAGCAAGCAGACGGTTAAAAAAAAAAAATCGGATCGGAGCGGAGGCATTTACCGACGCGACGCGAGCCGTTTTCAGCTCTGTCTTGTCAAATGCACCGCGCGTATGTTGGGAGAGACGTGCAGAGACCATACAGTCTGTGGCAGAGACGTGTCTGTGTAGGGAGGGGCGGGTGACTGACCAATCACAGAGCGCGAAGACAGTCAATTCCACAATGAGGATTTTCCTTCAGCACGAGCACAGATATTGATGGATTTTATTCGTATCATAATCGTATTCGTCAAACATGCTTTATCCGTAACGGATACTCGTCTGAAACGAGTATCCGGCTCATCCCTAGTCCTTTCCTTCCTTGTGTATTACTACCACTACTGCCTCTCTCCAAGACGGTGCCAGTGTATGCGAGTGCCATGCCTGGTGAAATGCTTTTAGTAGAAGGGGAGACAGGATATCTTTGAAGTTTTTATAGAATTCATTAATGAAACCGTCAGGTCCCGGACTTTTGTTGTTTTTTAAAGCTGAAATAATTTCTTTAATTTCCCCTTCCTGAATGGGCTCATCTAAGTCTTTTGCCATTGTCTCCGTTAATTCAGTTAATTTTATGTTTCTCAGAAATGATGCCAACGTGGTATTGTCAGTGCAGGTATCCGTATTCTCATATAATGATTTGTAAAAATCTGCGAAACGTTCCTCAATTTCATTTGGTCTTGTAAGAAGGTTAGTTGAATTATTACATTTTAGCTTTTGTACTATGTTTGCTGATCGTTGTTTCTGTAATCTAAATGCTAGTAATCAGTTTTATCTTTTAATTATACGTTTAATTTTTAACTTTATTTTATTCTGTCTTTGATGTTTCTATTTGTTTCGTACATATACTGCTAAAGCTGATTCTGACTCAGATTAAAAACACTTCGGTGAGTCACACTGGGTGACATCTTCCTTCATTACCTTGAACACATTTTGGCTCAATCCACATACACCACTCTACCTAAATACTCTCTAGAGCACCAAATGTGGTCTGCTCACCTGCTGAAAGTGCTTAAAACTAAAGCTGGTTTTGGAAGTTACTTTTCTACATGAAAACTTTGTGTTTCTAACCAGTAAGCAGTAAAGATATTTCAACACAAGGTTGAATGTGTGGAGATGTTGTGGGCTGCAGTTAGATTACCAGCCTGAGTTATTATCTCGGTCCAGCCCTGCTCACTAGTAGTGTTATGTCTTTATGAGTGGTTCTCCCTTTTCTTCTGAGTTGTCCAAAAGCACGAGGATGCACATGGTCAGACGGCATGATTCATCCTGCTTCAGAGTGTATGCGGTAGTGCGCGAAGAAACGTAGCAATGCAACAGAAGAAATCAGTTTTGAAAATGTTTTCTGAAGAAGGCAACACATTCAGCACATTTGTTAGAGAATTTGGTGACTAACACTGAATGTAAACAGCACTGGCAGCAACAATTAGTGATTTGGGATCACAAAAGTAATTTTGTAAAATGAAATAATAATAATAAAAAAAGTAAAATAAAAAAATACTAATTAGAGATCACATGAAGTAATTTCACAGTATGAGTAATTTGAGATTTTCTTTTTCAGTTTTAATCTTTGAATAATGCAGATGATACATTGATGACTAAAAAAATCACATAATTTTTTACACTTTTATTAGTGTCACTTTTATCTTGTATTGGTTGTTTTATTATAGTTACAATAAAATAATAAAGACCTAACACTTTGAGATGGATGACAAACTGTATATCCAACAACACTTGCACATAGTTGCTGCGTTTCCTTATTTGTAGAACTTACTCTGAATTTTCAACCTTTTCATGTAAAAATATAATTAAAAAAATCTTCTATGCTGATATCATTCATCCTTTATGGTGTTTTCGCTCTTGTCGTGTTATTGTTTCCGCACTCACAAAGCTGAGACGATGCATGCGGCATGTATCCTGTGCCCTGTTTTCTGACCTGAATGAACACACAATGGATCAGCCTGCTGCTAATAGCGTGAGCCTGCGCATGTGGCCTTTACAGTGTGCACAGAATAAAGTTCAGATGTCAGTAGTTCAACTGATTTATAATGGTGAGCAGGCTATGATTAAGTGCTGATGTCATGGGAATCCTCACCACTCATTTGGGGAATCAAGTAGTTTGTATCCAAACAAGACAAATGGGCCACTAGCTGGTTGTAACCTTTCTCATGTGCATGGCCCTCCAATCATATGCCACTGCTCCTTGGCTCTGTGAGCTGATTTTATTTATAGCTGTGCTCCTCCTGTGTGTGTTTGTGCATTTTGTGCATGCTGTGTGTCTGTATTATGCAGCGAGGAAACACAGTTGTTTTTTCTATTTTTGCATTTTCTGTGGGCAGCATATGCTCACCCTCATCTTCCTATCTGGCAGAACACATGCCAGACAATTAATTTAAATATAATTTTGTTGAGTGGATTGATTTTCACAGTCAGGAAAGCACCACTTGAGATTTGATTATAATCACAGTAAAGAGTAGAATCCCAGCTGCATAGATTCAGACACTATACACTCCAGCATTTGGGAGAGTCTTCAACGAGGCAGTGACATATCCCAACTTCAGAGCAAGTGAAAATTGAATGTGCTCCATCTGGAAAAAGCCAGACTCATCAAGTACTTACACAAACAATCTTTAAGAAACAAAAAGGAAGAGTATGAAATCTCTTTCCTGTCTCATCCCTTTAGCAACATTTCAGCAGTTTCCAAATGTCACCTTGAAGGAATTGAGAAGTTGTGAAATTTACAATCAGATTATTTCAGCAATTACCTCGTACAGCTGGAGCTTCAAATGTGCAAAGTTGCCCACAGTGCAGATTAAAACTACAATGAAATAAAAAAAAAAATGCTTTCTCTCACAATCGTAGTGTAACTGTTAACACTACATGGTATCACATGTACAAAAATCTTTTATGCTATATTTGTATCAAAATTAAACAGTTGTGTATTCGCCCATCCAAAGCTGACAGGTGATGATCAAACAGAGTGGATATCTGAACACCAAAGCTGCATTTCATTACGTGTTTTGTTCTCACATAGGGTCTTCTTGAAATCATTTTCCATGCAGTTGTATTACATTAGTCAGTTCAAAGAAAGACTGTGATGTCTAAGAGCTAGTTGATGGGGCTGTTCTACCAGTGAGGACACTGAGGTCATGTTTCCAACAGCAGAATATTGCTGCCATATTGTCTTCTTTTTTTTTTTTTTTTTTTTTTTTTTGCTCAGGTTATACCTACAAACATTCTTGTTATAACATCTCATCAGCTGATCCTGCTTTAAAAACAAACGCCTTTTATAGAAATATATTGGTTTGTTATACAATACGATCAAGTGTATTGTCATAACAACGTTTCTTGTACAAATGTGGCATCTAGTAATAACAAGAAAATATGTCATAGTAACATGAAGGAACTTGGGAAAATGAGAAACTGATCAGTATTTTTTTTTTTGTAGTATCTACTGTTTCTGTTCTGTTCAGTTACACGGATTTTGATCTTTTGTAGATCATCTTCAATCAGACTCACATGAGCAACACATTACAATACACAATACAATACACAATAGTAACAGAAACAGCTACACAGACACTACAGAGTTAGGTGGAGTAAGGTTGTATATGTGTGAGTGTGACCTTCCATCACATAGTGTTAAAATGCCTGTTGGACATATGTGATGGAGGTTATTGCTCTAATGTAATAAGTGATCTCATTCCAGATTTTACTGCTGATCTATGATGCAGTGTGTGATGCCTCCCTGTCTTGTGTGGTGTCTTGGAAGTAGACCAATAAAGCATTGGAGGGGAGTTATTGATTTGGATCTGGAAGTATAATTTGATGGCTAGCTTACTGGTGGAGCTCTCGGAAGTCAAGGCTTGAGAATGTGAAAGTGCAGTGCAGTGGTGTTGTGTCCAATGGGGAAAATTGTCATGGATCTTAACTATTGCATAGTTTTGCCATTGGGTCAATGGTTTCCTTTGTGATGAGGGACCAAATTAAGGTTGACCAGTTGAGACCTTATTTTGAAAAATAATAGCTAGCATAATATACAGATGATAAGGTACTGACTATTATATAAGTATATAATCTGTCCTATGATGGCTGCTCTTCTGGATTTGTTAAAAGTGTTTATGTCTGGTTTATTTGAGCTGATGGCATGATGTGATTATGTTTCTTGACCAGAGGTGACAGTAATACAGCTCCTGTGGTTCATCGTACATCTTTTAGGGTTGGGCTGATTTTTTAACATGAGCTCACCCTGCAGGGACACTTCAATAAACATATGATATTCCTTACTGAGCAGGTGATGATAGCTTTGATTAGAATACTTGATCATTCTGTACTTCCTGTCACCTGGTATAGGCATTTCAGACTAGGAAGAAGAGGAAGCATATGATCACACGAGGTGATGTTTGGATTCAGTCAAAGATGACATTTTATGTAATATTTTTGATCTTATTTGTATTTATTTTGACTAAGAACTCCTGAGTGCTCAGAGCTGGAATTCATTCTTTGTGAAATACCCATATCCCCAATTTGGACTTTAATCAGAACCATTCCAAAAGTCTTAAAATTGACAGGACCTCAAGTGGCCATTGAGAGTGGCCCGGGGGTCCTCGAATCTCTTTACTGGAGTTAAGTTGAATGCTTGTCAGATGAAACCTTTGACCTTTTCATCAAATATGTCTTTACAGACTTCCTCCCATCTTTAGTAGAGACACAGTGAGACAGCTTCCCTTGGTGCGTTTCAGCTGTTAAAAGTGATATTTCAGATATGTTGTGACACATTTGTACCATTAGAGGTGTTTCACTGTTTTTCTCTCAGTTCATTTTTCATTGTTATTTTTTATTTATCTTTTATTTTCTTTTTTGAAAAGAAGTGTCAGTCTTTTTCACTGATTGTCTTTTAAATGCAGTAGTGCATTAGTGCAAATACAGTACCCCCTCCTGTCTTCCCTGCATGGTTAACACTGATGGGGTACAGGAACAAACACCATTGCAGTCATAGGCATGTGAGAAAAGCTTTGTCAAAATATCTTAGTAATGTACTTGTGGTTTAAACCTATACTAATAAAACAGATAATAGGATGGAATCCAGAGGCACAGTTTAAGACTAAAGGCTTTATTTTTTAAATGTTTCCCGCCACACAATTTAATGAGGAGGCTTTGATGGGCTGAATTCCTTCCCACCACAGGGTTCACTCAGTAATTCTTGTTACTGATAGTATGCCTCAGTGTTATTAAGGTAAAATTTACTCTTACTTGTTTGCTAGATGCAGCTCTATTTCTAACCAAGCTGCGAGTCTTATATTTACAAAATACAATATTACCCCAGTGGGTAATGCAAAAATATTGCATGTGTGTGGACAGAATACCATCTCCTGTATATATAAATACAGCACAAATAAAACATTACTACTTTTATGACAAATGGGTGGATTGAAGATTCCCATGGGCTCCCCGTGGCCACCAGAGGGCTTGAGAGTGCTTGTAATGTCCCACAAGAGAGCTTTACAAAAACACAAAATTATGTCAACAGACTTGCTTGCTAATACTACTGGTGTAATCAGTTCCTGCTGCCTGTCAGAGCTGGTGTCACATTCATGCACAATGTGACAGATGTTTACTGCATTTTGATGCAAGCACCGTCAGTCAGACTAACATTAGATTACAGCCCCGTGGCTACATCATGTCAAGCCACTCAATGTCTTCCTGACAAAGGGAGGAGGGGCGGTGCATGTCAATGGGTGGATGATGTCAGTGGACGAATTTGATCGGTACAGGTGCTGCAGCAACTGTCCAATCAATGATTATGCTGCTAAAGTACCATTTGATGTTAAAAGAAAAACGCAAAAAAGTACGACTTGATGGTGTTTCCAAAACGCCAGTATTGCTCCAGCTCTGTCAAAAGAAAAATGAACAAACCAATAACAGACAGCAGGTATGTGCCAAATTTAGGGGGAAATGACTATGAATTTGTCATAGACAGCATTTTTAAAAAGTTGATAAAGTTTCCTCTAATGCAACAACTCAAAACACTTGCTCCATGGGGAATAAAAGACTAAATTGCGGTTCTGGTAAATTGTACTATCATTGAAATTTTACTCTCTTTCAGAAAATAGTATAAATGGTATAATATCCACTGCTGTCTTGGAAGGCTGTTGCAGTTGTGCAAGCAAGGTAACAGCAACAAACCGAATAGGAGCCAAATGCGGACGTCAAAGGCAGATCTAGTGCAGTTCAGTGATTGATTTCACACAAAAAGGTACAAAGCTCACAGGACTATCAGGTAGGCAAGGGTCAGAATAGGCAAACCAATACAAGTTGAGGCAGGCAAGAATCAAAAATCCCAAAACAGGTGAGGTCCAGGGAAGCTAAGCACAAATTCCAAAACACAAGGTGAATAAGAGGAATACCCACTAGGACTAAAAAATGGGCTGGAACGCTGCACTACACATGGTACAAAGTTTAAAATCTGTCTCATCCTCTGACTGCTTGAGTTATAAAAAAAAAAAAAACCCGCAAAAGAGTTGTAACATACCAGAAATATCCTTTGAGGCCTACACTAATTCAATGAGCTAAAGGTGGTTGAGTTATAGGTTTCCTCAGGGGGGGAGGAAATCTCAAGTTGCCATTAAAACTATAATCTGCACATAAAGAGAGAAGACAATTGCAAAAAAAAAAAAGACAAATATTTTTTTTACCCTGAACTATATTTATCTGCCTAAACATTCTCATTGGCTGCGATGATAATTGTGTCTGACACTGACAGGACATGTGAGTAGGTGGGTATTTTAGTTCCACGATATGTTACATTCATGATATCTACAGCTTTTATGAAGAATATTGTGGTTTCCACTTTGTGTTTTTGGGGGCAGCAAATCTGGGACAGATTTTACACTGAATGTGTGGGCGGAACGATGTGAGAAAATGTGCTCTCTTTCTGTGCATGTGTGTGTGTTTGTGCATGCGTGTTAGTTCCATGCTAGCTCCACTCACAGCCGGGTAGCAGCGATGATGGGGCCCACACATGCTAGAGATCCTCAATTATTCTGGTTATGTGTACTCTACAAAGACTTCATCACACAGTGTTTCAGGGAAGTTTTCACATTGCTAGGTGAATCAAAATGCCAGTGACACCTATCCCCGGCCCAGATGTCATCTGCGAATAAACAGGGTGTCAGTCTAGCTGTGCTCCCACTGCCTGCAGACAGCCTCTGTCAGCGTCAGACCAGGAAATGCCACCTCTCTGCTGACAGCTGCCTGTGCCGCACTCACACTGGCACCCGCAGGGAGAGCCCGGCAGCTCCCCACCCAGCTCCATGCTCCACTAGGCTAAGTGCAGATCCCCAAACCTGCCGCCATGTCGCCATGACAGCACTTCTCTGTATATCTAAATAGAGCAGGACCCCAGCATGTCCCAGGGAAACTTTTACATTCTGCTCCATTCAGGGAGGATTTGTCACCTGGGAAGGAGGATAATGAAGCAGTGTTTCTTCTCTGGTTGTTCAAGGCAGTCCTTTCCCGTAGACAGGGTAATGGCTGGATTGGATTAAATGAGCTCTCCTACTTGTCTGTCAAGGTGAGGACAGTTGAGATCTGTGGTACATTTAGGTTTTGTTTTAAGCTACAAGGGTATTAAATGAATATGTTTAAGGCACAAAATGAAAAAGTTGGTGTTTGACTGGAGGCAGCGTCTATAGAGCATAGCCAACCCCTCTGCCAAAGCAAATCCCAAAGACCAGGTAACATGAATCCAAAGCCAAGTAGAATTTTGTTAATGGCTTTCCCCCCATTTTTTGAAATGCTCCCAAAGGAAAAATACTATGCTACTATCATATTAATATAAATATGGATATAGATAAAATACATCAAATAGTGTGCTCTTAAAATTAATATTGCTCACAAAAGAAAGTATTTAAAGATGACACATGTTAGCCTGTAGCAAGAGAAAAAAGGGAAAAATAGTAAAGCATGACAAAGATCTCAGGCAATACGAAAAATTTAATCTTTATTACAGCCTTAGTATTATTTTGCAGATTGAACATGGTGACCTTGCTAAATTGAAGTCTGGCAGGTCAAGAAACACAAAAAATCAGACAGAATGGAAACAAATGCCCCATTAGCGAAACCTATTTGAATGGTAAAATCACTACCTAAACAGTTTGCACACAATCTACAGAGAGTTTGTTGAAAGTGGTTTCGATCATCTGTGATCTGTGAACCACCGCCCGGTTAATTTGCTAATCATGATGTTATCACAAAATCATACAGAAGAGACTCAAACACTGACTCTACACTCATTCTTCTTCTGTTGCATTGCTAACACAATGCTATAATGGTTTATCAAAGATCACTACTTTAGGTAGCATGACAGCTTTACACTACAATGAAACGCATTAGAACTGGCCCAAAATGGCTAAAAAACACAAACACACACAGCAATAGGAGCAAATAATAACTCCAGTAGAATAACAGGAATATAAGGTTTTTTTCCAGTGTAAGGTAGATATTGATAGGGTGGCTTTAGTAGGCTGCTTTGGTCTAACTTTCTAAGTGCTCTGTCATGTGTTTATGCATGTCTTGGAGGGTGGCTCCTACTAATTGGTCTTAATTGTTGGTAATACCCCCGTTTTCCTTTAGATCGCCTCAGCGTGTGGCTGAGGAGATGCCTTTTTTATTGATGTGACAGCGTTAAATTGAGAACCTTTGGCGGAGTGTCAAATCCTAATTAATCACTCTGATTTCATCTGTCCATGCGTCCTCAGCCACTGAGCGAATGTGATCAGAGGGAGAGCTGTCTCTACGTTAGCTGAGCCTCCTCATGCTAATTAGCCACTAGCCCTGAGATGGAGAGGCCCTCAGGGTGAGAGGCAAGGGGCCAAAGCTGGCCTAAATGGCCACATAATGACCAAGGAGAAGCAAATCAGAACCCAGCTCATTTTCATTATATATTACATTCAAGTCCTGCACCCCCACCCCCCACCCCTCCCCTACCACCCAATTGAATCTGGTTTCTCCCAGGAACCAGGGCTAAAGCAGTAGTCTTGTCCACTGTTCATCACACACTGTCAGCCAGGGTAGACAGCATAGCCTCACATTAAAAAGATGAACATTGAATCATGGGTCATTCAGTAGCCTCATCTGACCTGAATAGAAAAGGCTAATAACCCTGAACACACACCTTCACTTTACAAGTAACTGTGATCTGATATGTCCAAAATGAAGCTGACCAGATGGACTTAATCTGGGTTTTTGTGTGTTGTAAAGTAAGCAATATCATGACCAAAATTAGCCTGAACCTGGACCAAAAGTAGTCACTCCAACCTAAACCCCAACTAAGGGACTGTACAAAAATTATTTGGGTGGGTGTAGTGTAATTTTTTAGAATGCGACCAATTTCATGATTAAAATTATATTTAATCAAATCAGTATGTTATGATTCAAATTTGATTATGGTTAAGAAATGTAATAATGCAATAAAGGAGTGCTGAAACATATATCTTTGAATCTAAAAGTAATATTAGAAGTTAGACTAGACTGATAGGTTGTCTTGTGTTCTATGACTTATGTTTGTTCAGAATCAAGGGAAGTGACTGGATCATTTAATAACTGGAATGTGGTTAAGAGGGAACATATACTGGATCTGGATCCTGTGTGTTTTGAAGTCACTTATAATGTAATCAATGTGAGTACAAGCATATTTACTCAATTTGAAATAATCCTTTTATTATTTTGGAAAATGTAACAAGTAATGGTAAGAAAATAAAGGTGCTTGGAAGCAGTAAGACAAGGAAAAAAAGGAAAGCCCCCAATGGAAAATGACCAGAACTCCCCTGTATGAATATTAAAAATGCTGATTAATGGTGTAATGTAACAAACCAATGAATTGAAAGGTAGGTAGGTAGGTAGGTAGGTAGGTACTTTATTCATCCCCATGGGGAAATTCGCATAGGTGACATAATGGTGTCAAATATCTTGTTCTATGAAGTGTTTAGGGGTTGGATCAATGGACGTGGAACAAAGGGGTTTATAACCTGTTGCACAAGCCATTTTGCCTCAGTGCTCTTCGGATGTGACCTGCTTGCATTTTTGAACAGCGCTCCTTTATGCCGGCATAAAGTCTTGCTCCAAACTTCCCTCTCCTGTGGATTTATTTTTTTCCATCACCCAAGTGGATTTCCAGACTAACACTTACAAGATAAGGATGAGAAACACAACATGGGGAGAGGGCTGAATCTGAAAAAAAAAAAAAAAAAAAAAATTAATTAAAAGCCTCTCAACTCTGATTGCACAATAAATATTCCAGTGCCTCTTTTATGTGTGTGAAATGCTGTTAACTACCTAAGAGCATGAGCATGGGTATTAATGAACTAATCACATGATGTTCAAAACTAACAATATTCTATCTGCTATAAGTCTTTAAGTTACATTACTGATTGGTAGTTGGCTACATGTAATGCCGAAGTTGAACTCTATCATAGACTAGTTTCATAAGACTTGTCTGACCGAGTCTGTGATGAAGAATTTTCAAAGGGAAGGTCAGAGTGACTGTTGGTTAGGAAACAAACGACATGGTCTTTGAAGAGATAATCATCTTTATTGTTATTTTCAAGAGGCAATTTAATGTTTTGTTGTGTTCCATATGGACAGGTTTATTGGGAAGGTGGTCATTTTTGATAAAATAATTAGAGTAGAAAAGCTATGTATAATGAACTTGTGTTACCCTAAATAAATGACCCCACATATAGTGATGAAATATTTGACATAGCTTGACATAGAGGGAAAAACTGATTGTGGCGGGTGACTTAAACATTACTTTAAACACCACTGTAGATTGAAAAGGATCCTGCAATTAACCATAAAAAGATGTTTAATCTAAGAAGTTCAAAGAAGAAGTGCTGATTATAAAAGAGCAGAGTGGATGCACAAAGGGTTGAAAACTTGAAATGTCAAAAACTTTCCCCAAGCCTTCAACATAGACATTTAAAAAACAATTATTTCCAAATTAATTTCAAATAATGGAGAAGTATTTTTTGCATAGATGGGTATATAAAATCAAGACAACAATTGTTTGATTCAGTCAGCTATCCACTCAGCTCTCATAAGCTCCTTCCACAAAATGAAAGAACAGTAATGTGAGGGTTTGATTACAGACGAGGATCTTTTTTGTTCTTTAAACCAAGGAAAACACATAGAACAGATGGAATAGCTATCGAAATCATCTTTGCTTAAGAAACCACTGCTTTCATGTTTTTATGTCTCATACAGTGTTGGGTATAGAGACTGCCTTGTCTCTTTGTTACTCATGAAGGAACCCAGTGGCCAATTTCAGGACCCTGTGCACTTGGAGACATACAACAGCCCAATGTTATGATGCTAAGATACTTGTTAGATGTATCAGTCATGGACTGAGGAGTCTGCTGATTTTCCATCTAGAGCAGTCAGGATTCTGTAAACTCACTATACTGGTAATAATATACATATAGTATGGACTTGGCTTGGGAACAGGATGGTGGTTGCTTCGAGTATGAACCAGTGTGGACACCTTCTGGACACTGCTGAGCAAGGATTATATGGCCCATGAGCAAGGATTATATGGCAGCCCTGTCACTTTGATGTCTCTCCAACTAATCCATGTCTGTAGGTCTTATGGTTTAGCATGAATGACAGGAGAACATAAAAATTGAATTTCCCCAATGAATGCTTAACAGTTAACAGTTGTTTGGGATTACTGGAAATTCAAAGTTGAATGAAAAAGCTGGGTTCATTTTTATTTCTAGTTTTAGAAAAAGCCAGTTTAGTTTTCACTTTTAAAAGTTTAAGCTTTTTTTTAAATTGAGGTAAATCCTTGATTAACTGAGACTATGGCACTGTGGGATTATCAATAATGGTTATATTTCTAAGTCTGTGCCCTTATTAAGAAGGTTAAAATAAGGATGCCCTGTGCCATCTATAATTGAGAAGGAAATGCTAGCCAAAGTACAGTGAGACCTAATGGGGACATATAGAGGGCTTGAAGTAGGTGATATGCAAACAAAAATGTCAATGTATGCAGATGACACTAGTTTCCCACTGAGTGTAATGTTCTTGTTTGCAAACTCTTCTTGAACTTATAAAACTTTTTTCAAAGGATTCTGGTTTGAAACCAAATTATGAACATTATGTCATATTTAGGACTGGAGAGCTGAAAAGTGCCCGTTATCATGCAAACTCCCATTGATTTGTACTGATGGGCCAGTTAATCTTTTAGGTATCATGTATCCAGAGAACTTAGAAAGGCCTGATAGACAGGATTCTACAACAAACACTATTTGGAAAAAATATCTCAAAAATGTCCTTTTTAAAAAAGAAGAAAGAAAAAAGAAATTCTATAATAATTCTGAGCATGATGGCTTACCACATTTGGAGGCTCTATGACTCTCTTAGAATGCCTCCTCTGTTCAAAAACCATGCTTGAATGAAGAAAGGTATTTATGTAAGTTACTGGAGAGCATCCATCTATTGTTTCAAAACATGATTACCATTTCCTACAGATTCAGTCGGATCATGTGTGAAGAATTTGATTGTCCAGAAGCGTATCTATGTTTTAAAGGAAGCAGTTCACTGTTGGCTTTGTTTTCAGTTTCATCCTCAAAAAAGTATGAAATTCTGCAGCAAATAATATAGTTAGTCCAACATACTAATTGAAGGGAAAACAATATTTTAAAATTGATTTGATTTGATTTATAAATGATGTTGTGTGTGAAATTGGGAAACATATTATGTTACCGGTTCCCCTCATTCATCAATTGATTTCTGCTTTAAGAAGAGATAGTTAAGTTTCTTGTATGTTATCTTGCTAGAAGAAATATAAGATTGTTAAAAATAAATAAGATAAATAAAATGATGTATCCATTGAATTTAACCTCTAGATCTGTTGAAGTTATTACCTGCTGCACCAGGACCATTCTGATTGTTCTATACTCTTGAAATAATTTTTTTGCCTTCTATGAAAATGATAAAGGTTTGGGCCATCACGGTGACAGATGAGTGTTGTTTTTGTTTTATGGAATATGAGTCAATGGTCTGAGTCTGTTCTGATATTGTTGCCCTGTTTCTGCCTTTTGAAGGAAAGTTAATGCAGCTGTGCTTTCAACCAGATTATTCCTCTGTTGTGTTGATGTTACAGTTGCATTATTAATCTAATTATTTTGTTAGGGAAAAGATTTATTTTTTTTAAACTGCTGGTGTGAATTCCTTGAATATTAATCAATTTAGAATGTGTATTAAACACAACTTTATTCTGAAAGGATTTTTTTGCAAACAGAAATGATGGTGTTAAGAAACTTGGGAAAGGAAGAAAAGTTATTTGAAGCCGGGGGCTGGGAAGAAATTCGTATCTATTGTATAAATTTAAAAATGTATTTTTTTGTAATTACCTCAAGAGGCTGTCAAGTTTTCCATTTAATAATGATATTATTATATACATTTATGAAGAAGGATTTCCTTTTTACACCCTTTAAAGCTTTGTTAATTAGTCCTGCTGATATATGTTGTGATGATATGTGCTGTGTATTTTTATCGGCTTGAAGAGATATGACTTTATATTTTGGTCTGTTTTAGTAGTTTTAGACGTTGGTGTTGTGTTTGTTTAAACAACGTTGGCAGCATTCCTGCATATGAAACTTTACAGGCCCTTGTGTTTCTATATTGCCTGACATGTGTTGTTAAGACTGGCCCCTCTCTATTAAAGCCTTCATCACACCACTTTATACGAGTGTGTGGGTACATCTGGCCAATGGATTTGGCATCCTCTGTAGATTCTGGCTTGAACAGCTAACATGAGACCTGAAGGCCCTCTGCACCAAGCCTGCCTGGCACCCGCTCCTCTGGGAAAGCTGGGCTGGGAGAACAGGTCGTGAATCAGGACTGGATCTTTGTATGTGTGAGAGAAGTTGACCCTTGCTCTACTTACTGTTGGTTGCTTGTAATGTTGATGATCCAGGAATCTAAGCCTCTTCTGCTGTTCTGTGAGTATCTGTAAGTGGTTGTGCGTCACTCTGCAGACATGTCTGAGATGAATGCCTGAATGTAAATGTGGCTCCAGTTCCTGGAAACTGGAAAAAAAAAGACAGGTAGTTAGATGGTCAATTTATGTAGTCCATGCTAATGTAGTCAGAATTACTGATGACAAGTGCTATTGTCTGGTTAATAATTATTAGCTTTAATGGCTCATAAGTCCCAAACACCTCGTAATGTTTTTTGGTATTTGATTGCTTAAATTACATAAATTACATGTACTTAACATGGCTGCAGATTTTTTGTAAAGGCATATCACAATGTATAAGATTTATTTATTTTTTTGTGTGTGGAATGTTTAGTTCAACCTTATGTGAAGCCATTGTTTCCATTCATTTGACTTCATCAGGCAAAGGTATGAAAGTAATTTGAGACTGACTTAAAGGTAATGTATGACCATCCTGCTGCTTTTAGTTTAATCAGATTGAGACCATTAATACAGTATGGTTTTTGCAGAACTGTAATTTGTTCTGAACTGTAACCAGAGCATTTTAAAGTAACTTATTATTTATTTTCTTAATTGTCACCAAATCCCATGTAAAAGCCAAAGCCAACAAGTTGTGTGAATGCTTTCTGACTTCCTGTCTGTGCTACTCACCCTTTAGAAGCTAGATCTTTAGAAAATAAATCACAAATACTTTAAACAGTTTCATTTTTTAAAATGGCCTCAATTACCTATACTTAAAACAGCTGCTCACTGTGGTTTGTATCAAACATTAGTCAAACAAAAGAACATTTTGAGGGGGACTGTTTTCAGCAGTGGACTAATCACATTTGGTGCTCCAGTGACTATTTCAGGCAGCAGAATGGTGTGTGTGTGTATGTGTGTGTGTGTGATATGAATCAAAATACACTACGGTGTGTGTGTTCACGTAATGAAGGAACATGTCACCCAGTGCAACAGTGTGGCTCAGTGATGTGTTTTAATCGTTTTTATGTGACATGTTTACTTGGTAAATTTTCTTAAATGATTAATAGACTTTCAAAATAGTTGTTGATTAATTTCCTGTCAAACACAGAAAAAAGTATTGCCAGCTTTATTCTTTATGAATAAGTATAATGATATTCTTTAAGAATAAGTCTGGCAAAAAAAAAGCTAAAATAACACACTAGAAAATCGTCATCAGTAAAAAATAAAATAAAACATGCAATGATCCTTTAAAAGTAATATTGTCTGCTTTATCTTAATTCTGCATTTTAATAGTAAAAGTGAAAGGTCAAATCTGGATTTACTGCTCCCATGTTGTCTCATACTAAACTGACAGACAGACAGCATTCAACTGATACTAAAGTCTCAGGTAAAGTGAAAAACAAAGTAAAATCAACAGATTTTGTAAAGCCTTGAACTCTGCCCAACTTCTCTGGGAAAATTCTTAATACACAGGTTCTTGTCCAGAGAAAAACAATTTCTGGGAAAATAAAAACACAAACATCCATTAACACACAGTACATTTTCACTTATGAGCCTGTTGTGTTATGTCTCTGTGATGCCTGCCAAGCCTCTTCCTTTGCCTGTAATTCCTGGATCAAATTCACATCACACATTAACATGAAGCACGCAGCCAAATATGTTTTTTTCCAACACTGATAATTTATAGCCTGAACTATTTTTCGTCCTTATATCACACAGAGATACAGTTTCAGCCAGGCCTAGCCAAGACATCCATATGTTTGTCTGACCGGATTGATTTCCTGGAGTGAGGCCTCCAAACACACAAACACAAACTTCATGTTCTTGTTTACTGACAGACCTGTGGAGATGTAGTCCACAGACAAAAGATGAGCAGAATTTGTCATTTGTAGCTTTGGTTCTTGAAACATTGGGGATGTAGGCCAGCCCAGACATCTTCAGCTTTGCACCTGTTACACTGCACCCACCAAAAGGACAAGATGTGAGACACTGTGCAGTTACGTTACTGTGGGATTCTGGTCAGCTGTGTCGGCTGGCTTTTACAACATGAAATCAAAGTAAACTAAATGAGCGCAATCTGTTCTCATTTAGCTTCGTTATTGTTTTTATGTTTAGCAGCATGAGTAAAACCCGAAGACAAAAGAAGGAGCCTTGAAGGCGATGGGGCAGTCATCAGCAGCGAATTGTATGTTGCCAATGGCAAATGGCAAATTGACCAAAGCCTCATAGCTTCTGTTTCTTTTGCAATGACAATGGCTCCTTTTGATTGATCACAAATTTGAACTGTGACAAACTGTTAACTCTGTGTCTTATCTGTCTATGCCTCCTCTGCCTCACCTCTCCAGTAGCTCTTTTGGTGTGTCATGTCCTCTCTCTTCAGCGCTGGTTTTGAAAGGGATGCAACCAGCCAATCAAAATCTCACCAAATTGCTATTATTTTTACTCATCAGCTACATCCTGCAAAGGCAAAGGTCATCCTACGTTCTTTCTATGCTGAGCCCATGTTCCACATTAATATCATGGTGAGTGCAGGCTAGACATATATGGCTAAAGAGCCCCCTTCTGAGGCAGTGACACTCTCACGTCCTTCTGACTCATCTGCTGCTACGACAACAGGACATAACTCTTCCTCCACCTCCTCTAGCTTCGTATGTGCCTCCTTGCCTTCATCCGTTTCTTATTTGAAAAAGCCTCTTATATCCACAGCCTTCAAGCCTTGCCTTAGTGAATTAGCTAGCTAGCTACCACCAGATGCCAGCAGTGACAAGCCCTGCAACCAATGTGATCTCTCTCTCTCTCTCTCTCTCTCTCTCTCGCGCCCTCTCACAAATGGTGCACGTGCCGACTTGTGTGAAGTAGATCTGCTGCTTGAAAGACACAGAGAGGTCCCAGATTGTATGATATCATATTGATCATATCATATCAAGGGCTTTAATGTATGATCAGAATGGCAGATGAATAGATCCATTCAGTTTTATTTTTCCCTATTTTTGCTCAAATAAAAGAAGAAAACATTTGGGGCTGGAGCCTCGGACACCCAGACCTCACAACGCCACTGACTTGAGTGTGTTTTGTCAGCGGCCACATCCTCAAACTCCTCACACCATTACTGAGATAATTACCAAGTCTGTATGCTGCGAGGAACTCTTCTCTTTTTTTATGTACACCCATTACTAATTATGCACTGCAGGGGAAGTTAAGGTCTGTTTTTTTTATAATTCATGCTTTGCTTACAAAGTGTAAAGACTGCTATTCTCCAGACCTCTCCCTACACCACCCACTCACTACCTCCTTGTTAAACTTCCATGTTGGAACAGATTATAAAGTGATAGTTTTAAGTGGAAAATCTTCCTTTATGATCAGCTCGAGTCCCCGCTGCTGGAGCCATGAGAAAATTGAGCACATTTTGCTCCAGCAGAGTGAGGAAAAGCTGCCCATGAAAACAGATATTTTATGATTACACTTTCGGGAAGGCTGCCAGCTAGTATTGCTCTCAGCTTTGGCACAGATGCTTATTTTAAGTGATGGAGGAGTGAAATTTCTTTTCTTTTTTTTGTGCCACATTTGGTGAAAGCGGTTGAATGTAACGGTCCTCATGAAATGGGGTAATTAAACACAATATGCACAGATAGCAGGCCACAGCCCACACATGCATATACACACGTTTCCTGCTGTGATGCATGACATAGAGATTTTTCACCATATGGAATGAGCTTGATAATGAGTCAATCTCATGTTTTTAAAGTAGTTTAGTTTTAGTTTTCAAGCATGTCTTGCCTACAGCGGTCAGCTCAGATCAGGACAATGAAGATTCATATCTGATCCTGCTGAAGGCCTTGTTGTGTATGTGTGGTTATTTTCATATATTGTTAAATATTTAATTGATTAATCAAATTTAAAAATCTTCTTACTCAAACAAATATCTTCATAAGAAACTGGTGTTCCCACTTTCCTAAACCTGCTTTGCCTATTTTCACATTGCCGGTGATTTCCTACATTTCTCTGAGAGCTCAATGCACCGAAACACATGCTAATAGAAAAAATAAGTAAATTAAGAAAACATCCTCGCCAATTTGACAACACATTCTTCACATTTAGAAAAATGGTACACAGTGAGACAACACAACTAAATTCAGAAACACCTTGCAAAAGCAGGGCTCTTTAGTGGAGTAGAGACATGGAACAATGGGTGGAATTAGTACACTGATGCTGCGCTACATTGCCAGGAATAAAGTGATGGAGAGGAAGAAATGTAAGCCCATGTTACCATTTCCCGTTAGAAAAACCCCAGCCTTTAATGCATGACAATGTGAATTGTGGATTTCACTTTAACTATGTTAACATATTTTAGGATGGATTTATACATGTGCGACTCACCCTCTCGACAGCTGAACTTAACTGCAACCTTAGCTCTTGTTTAGAGGCATCACATCCTTTGGGCTACACAGCAGTCAATGAAGAACACTCGTACTTGGAGGTAAAAAAGGTCTTTGAAAGGAAAACTGTGATAATTGGTAGTGTTTATATTTCTTACAGAACCGAGGACAACAGGGACGTGTACAAGAATGTGCAGGAGCAGCACAGCAAGAGGAGCTCAGTCATAATAAATACAGCAGTCTGGGTCTGATCAGTGTGTGTTACCAGCAGCTCTCCTCCCGTTCACATCACCTGTTTTCTATCATACACCTAAATATCTACCTTGACAGCAATCCTTGAAAAAGTTAATTCATGTGAGAAACATGATTGTACTCTTAAGGTAGATATTTCTCACTTGTTCCTGAAAAAATGTTTCAGATTACACCACTGGTCTAAACTGACATTTTCTGGCTTATTATAATGTGATGTGTTTTGATACAAGCTACAGTGTGATATTGGATTATTGTTGGCCGTGCAGTTAAGAGCCTTAGCCTCCTCGTCACAGGAGGATCGGTGCCCTACGAACAACATACACAATGTCAGAATTCAGAGAGAATATGCTCAATCTCACTGAACATATTTCTTCATGCAGTTCATATTAAAGGAATTTCCAAATACTCCATGGTTTGTTTTATCCCTTAGGCATGGAATTTGACAGGACTATGTTAGGTTTACGTATCTGAAATATATTGATGTGGTGAATTCTTTGTTATCAGACCTGTGTTCGACTAACAGTGCATTAAACTAAAAGAGTAACTGGTGCTTAATCATTGTGTACAGCAGGCTTTAGCTCTGTTTATACCCTGTTCTTGAGAAAGTGATGAAGAGGATTCTAGTTGGTAAAAAAGTTAAGATTAATAACATGACAAGGAGAAAAGTTACTTTGTCATAACTCTAACCGCAACGAACCCTAACATACACACAGTACAGGTCATTACCCCTACGCTCTCTTCTGAGAGATGACGGTGGCTCTCAGCAGCAGCAGGTAAGATCAAATTGACTGTAAGGCACATGGCAGTCGTAGGATATTGTAACCTGTGTTTAATCTCAGATTTTCAAAAAAAGACTTTTTTTACAATCCTTCTAACAGTAACTCTTGTACAACAACATAAATACTGTGCTGGAAAAAAAGAATTTCCAAAAATTAAGCAGTTTTTTTCCCCCGCAGTCTCTTTCTGTAAACATTGAAAAATGCAAATCAAGTCTCCTCAGCTCTCGACAAGACAACAACATCAAAATAACAACAACTGTTCCATCTGTAAGGCTTGGTCGCCTCACTATGCAAATAGTCTCTAATGGGCTCAGAGCGAAATGAAATCTTTTTTTTTTTATGTTTCCGTTACCTTCTTTTTACTAATCCATTTAATGTTGGAAGGAGTCAACAGGGCTCAGTTTTAGATCCAGGAGGTTGGAGCAGAGGTAAGAGGGGACGGGGCAGGGATGAGGCTGTGGCGAAGGGCTCCGTCCATCAGAAGAGGCTCGTCAGCGTGGTCTGTGACGGGCTACGGCACTCATGGACGTCCATGCCGCCAGGCACTGAGGTGAGCACGGAGGTGACGGTGGGCATGGTGGGGTTGGTCAAGTCTGTCAGGGTGGTGGGGGTGCTGGAGGGGCTCATGGAGGCATTGGAGATCTCTGAGGCTGGGCCCGACGGCGTTCCACCTTGCAGCGTGGAGCCATCAGACGCCTTGTCCACGCCGGTGCTCTCCTGTCGCAGCAGGTTCCTCCTGAACTTGGCCCGAGCATTTTGGAACCAGACCTGTAGAAATAAAATATCAGAATGAATCCTGGTACTAAATGTTTAATGGAACTTTGGAGCACAGGTTTCCACAGTTCATGATATCCATGACATTTCTAATATTATTCCTAATATTGTGTTAAGCATAACGAAGTGTGAGTTTACAGCAATGAAAAATTTTATGTACAAAAATCTGCTGTAGCATCTTCTTTGTAGAAACAGTGTCCCTGTTGCTCTAGATAACGCACAGGGTTACTCACGGGCGTTATCTCTTTGATTTCTAATGATAACCGTTCAACGCGGTGTCAGCGCGTTATGAAGAGAATGCATGTATGTGAAAAGACATGCTGGTGTGGAATTATAGAAACGTGATTTTTCAAACATTCCACTCAACTCCATTGCACTGAGGGATAAATGTTTACTCTAATTTAACCAAACTCTTTAAACATGCCCTCAACTCTCAAACACCTTAACCTACCTACTCTGTTAAATACTCGTTGGTTAACTGACCACACTTGTGCTTTTGCATATTTGAGCCCAGCAATAACAAATCATTTAAACACTTGACAGCACTACCAATCTTTTTCTAAAGCATAATGTTCTATTTTCTTCCTCAGAGGCATTGGTTTCTTTTCCATACACATTTAACACTCTGTATGGAAATTAAGCGTCTTCAGAAATGTTATTTGTCACAATGAACGCACAGAGCGTCATGTCTGCTTTTATTCTTGCTAGTTTTTACAGCATATTAATACAATGCAACTCAGTCCGCATCACAGTTACTACACAACCACAATAAAAGTGACTTATAAAAGCAGACGTGATGCTCACTCTGATGAATTACCTAATGGGCCTCAAGCATGTTTCGAGCAGTCTCTGTAATATTGATCCTGTGGTTAAATGAATGGACACCTGTGCCTGAGACGTAGGAAAAATGCATTCAGAAATCTCAGACTATGGTTTGCACTGGAGAATGGTTAGCTGTACGGTAAAGACAGCAGAGACTGTCCGCAGACAAGGACAGCATCATTCCTTTATTCAATGGACCTTCAGCAGTAATGTCCGGAGCGAAGACACAACTAGTGTGACTGCCTATAGAACCTCAAAACCTCATTAGTCCATTTTCTATCTACATTCCACTTCGGTACATTTTAACCAAGACCAGGGTCAATCCCTGACCTTAAAGCTGCACTTATAAATATCTTTATATATGGAATGGCTCAGATCCCACCAAGAATTAACACCCAAATCTGCAGTTTCCCTCAACATTTATAAACTATCATAAAGAGTATGGTCCAGACCTGCTCCATATGAGAAGTGCCTTGAGATGACTTCTGTTGTGATTTGGTGCCAAATAAATAAAATTGAACTGTATTGAATTGAATTCTACAAATCCTTTTAGCATCTTGTGTGTCGTTGTTTTGGTTTTCTGGCCCTAATCTGCTGTTTTGGTTCACTCTCACTGCTGCCATCAGGGTTGTTTCAACAAAAAGTTCTAATAAAAGTTAGCAACTCATTGGTGGAGACTGAACCACAGCTAGAAGCCAAGGAAAGTGACTCACATTCCTTAAGCCACCAGAAACAGGACTTTTGCTCATGTCTGTCTTTTTGTGCTAGATGTGTAAATTAGCACCAGTTTGTTAACGCATTACTTAAATCACCATTATAAGGCCATGATATGTAAAATGTGTACGGTGAGTTCTGCCAAAAAACTGTTTTTCTTTTCTGTACTTAATCGAAGCACTTTGTACTTGGTTTGGAGGACTTCTGAAATTGTGCAGCAAAAAGGCTAAAATATGTAATATATATAAATAAAAATAAATTAAAAAATTACTGATATAGTCCTTGAAATACTGGAAGTTAGAACCCTGAGCAGATTCACATGATCTCCACCCCCAGGACCCCAGCGTGCCTCCTCCCCCTTTTCCTGTTAGTTAAGTGCACACACCAGTGAGCGTCTCCTCGTGTCTGTTTAAAGTCTGTTTGTAGTTCCTAAGATTGGAGTAAAGGATAAAAGAACACTTAAAACCACAAAAACCAGGCTGCTCTTCTACTGTGTACAAAATGTATAAAAGCCTTTACTTTTCATTACGCGTCATAGAGAAAAGGCCAAAGAAAAATAAAACCTTTTCTTTTATGTTTACACATGAAAATACGGATCTTTGCTTCCTATTTTTGTTGATACTGTGAAAAGATAATGATGCAACTGTCTGTGCTGTGTAGAGGGGAAAGCAGCTATGATTATGATTTGGTCATTTATGAAATTAATGGTTTCTTTGTCATTTTGACGAGAGCCCCATGAACCCGTTCAAAAAGTCACTGCCTCCCAATTTTGGAACCTACATCATGTTCCTCAAAAGTCCTGATGTCATTTTAGTGTCATATTTGCATTTAAATGTCCTACATTTACTCTTACTCTCTTTTTCAATAACAAAAAGTAGTCAGTGAGACGGGGTGAGTGAGGCAGCGACCGGTGCTGGAGCGTGTTAGTGATGGAATCATGACGGAGCCATGGGAAACAGGCGGAGAGAGAAGCGCTT
Organism: Centropyge bicolor; assembly: GCA_037975185.1. NCBI lineage: Eukaryota > Metazoa > Chordata > Actinopteri > Pomacanthidae > Centropyge > Centropyge bicolor. The sequence goes on along the minus strand of JBBMOC010000013.1, from coordinate 1,943,262 downwards.
CAGCTGGAATAACAGGCAGAAAAACTCATACGCATCAAAGAAAAACGACTGCTTTGTTTTCTGCGAGCATTAATTAAAGCAGTGGGCTGATTTTTTTTTCTCCCTCTCAGAAAAATTTTGATTCAGAAACCTTTTTGTCTCATTTTTCTTCTTGTCAGTCCCCCAGATAATTTGCTGTCGTCTTTTGTGGAAATCAAACGCACTGTTGTGCTTTCTCTTTCTTCGTGTGTACTACAGAGCTTTGTGTGTTTCATCCCTCACTCCTCACTATAACATCACATTGTCCACTAAAATAGATTACACTTTGTTTTTCTATGGCTTTCTTTTCATTTCCAGGTAATTTTGCTTTCCAACGTGAGCACTAACGGTTTGTTTTTTCTAAGAGGAAATTAGACAATCTACTTCCTTTTAATGCACCTCTTTAAACCAGTTTGTCATTTTTTATCAATTTTATTTAATAAAAGAAAGCAAGAAAATTCATTTCTGATTTTGTTCAGCTTGTTTGCAGTTTCCTGAAAGTCTTCCAAGAATTTCACTGGAATGAAAAACAGCACTTTCTTAAAATAAAGCAGCTGATTTGGCTTCCTTCAGGAAAACCTCACTTCATATATTTTACACTTGGAAGCAGGCTGATTTGCATTGGAAACAAGTGAAATTCCTTCACCACTGTTGGCATTTGTCTCCTTCTCCCCTGAGCAAAGGAAACTGTGGACTCATCTGAAGAGAAAGGCTGCTGTGGTTACCTGTAAGACCCGCTTAGTGAGGCCGGTCTTCTGGGCGAGCTGCTTGAGGTCCTTGGCGTCTGGGTTGTGGTTGATGGCGAAATAGGACTTCATGGTCCGAAGCTGGTGGTGCTTAAAGGATGTCCGCATGCGCTTGGTCTTCTGACTGGAGCTGTACTGGGAGTCCCGGTCCATGGACTCGCCGTCGTTCTCGTTACAGCTCAGCGCTGCGGGCCAACAGGGAACAGGAGAGGAAAGCTGGTTAGACAGAGGGAACTGGGATCCAATCACTGATCATCATCGGTCTGATTTCGTTAGTCCTTTACTTCCAATTGGCTGTGTGCATTAAACACTATAGGGTTTCTCCTTCTTTTCCCGACCCCATTTTTAGGTAGCAAAACTCTCATGACCCGAGAAATCAAAGATTACTTGATTTTTAATAGCACAGAAACAGCTCAAAATGCAGTGCATAGAAATTAGATTCTGCATTTTAAATCTACTGAGTGTGCTTATTTTTAATACATCACAGAAAAATCATTTAACCTCCCGAGAAAATCAGGAACTTTATATCAAGCAATCTCACAAATCCCAAACTCTGAAGTGCAACAATGCATGAGCGAGAAAGGTGGGCAGTGCAAATGTTTAGCTACAAAATACAGAATCTGACAGAAAAACATAGTTTTGAGGTGACTGAGGCTGAAAATTTGCTGCTACAAAAATGTTGAAAATAAATTTGTTCGTGCTTTCAGACTTGTTAAAAATGTTCTGACTTCAATCCAGATTATTTTCTTCATTTAAATCAATACAACCATTTGGATTTAAGGTGACACTGTGACTTGACAGCTGTTTCTTCCAGCTGCAGATCACCCCCCTTCCCCAGTGCACCTTGTCTGTCTGTCCATGTCTACATGTCTTTCTTTCCTGGGAGGAGGTGCTAGTCTGGCTTTAGCAAACACACACTCGTGCACACACACACAATAACAACACACATGTATTTGTCCCAGTCTGCAAATTTCTTGGCAACATTCAAAGTGTTGCTGCATGCATAACAGTTCGTGTTCAATATCAGAACGCTGCAAATGATGAATATGAAGTGAGTGAAAACCATCAGAATAACACTTCTCTTAATTAGCCCATACACACCAGGCAGAACAAATGCTGCTTTCTGTCCAAAGCATATGCTGCAGCATTTTAACAAAAAACAGCCTGCTTCCTGCTCGTCTCCTCGTCCTCATACAGAACATCTCATCCACAGTGTTAATACCATCTCAGAGCTGCAGGCTGATCCAGGTGGCAATATCTTCTCATGTGAGTGTTCAGGTGAAGCTTTCATGCTGTTTCTGGCTGGAAACAGAAGGGGGCGCACTGCTGCTTCACTCTCTTGCTGATTACAGCTTCAAATTCATTATTCTCTGTGTGTATATAAAAAAATCTACAATGACAAAAAGCTGGAAAATTTAATTCCACAGAAATTAGGCTTTCTTTTTTTTCCTTATATAGTCATGATGAAATTGTGTTTTCTTGAAATTGTCAGAAATTGTATTTTCTTAAAGTGTCACTAATCAATGAAGTCCATCACTAATGGATGAAATCATCTGACTTGTTTTCAATGCAGCCTCACTTGCATCATGAACTCCACATATTATAAAAGAGTGTCAGTATCTTGAAATGAAGGAAGTGAAGCTTTTAGGAAAATAAAAAGAAAGAAGCTAATTAGCATTGGACACCCAAGGGAATATAATTATTTCAGTTGCTGCATCCTATTTGAAATTAACTGACTGAAGTGTTACAAAGTTTAGAACAAGAGAATCCACCAAACTGACAGGAAAACATTTCCACAGAAAAACTGTTTCTCTGACTTGGATTTTGACTTAATGTTTTCTTGTATTCAACTTGCTTTTAATGTGTACAATTGGAGGGTTAATTAACAAAAGTCAAAGCATTAAAAAATGAGATTCCCGCCAGATAGTTCTGTTGTAAGAAAGTTCTTGTATTCCCTGTTCTCTCTTCCAGTGAGTAGCTCATCAAATCACATTGATCTCTCTGGTACACACCCAGTTTGGCCTGGTCCCAATGCAAAAAGGCTCCGTAGCGTGTGTGTGTGTGTGTGTGTGTGTGTGTGAGCATGGTGTGTGTGGTATGGGGAGGGGGCTGGGTGGTGTTAGGGTTTGTAGATGTCTATGGAGCCTGACAAGTGGAAAAGGGCAAAAGCAAAAGCCGGAACATCAAAAAACTTTTCTTTTTATACCCCAAAGAGGACATGGGAGAAAAAATGTTTTCTAAAAGATTGACTAAACTGAAACATGACTAAAAACCACCAAGTTCAAAAGTGATTATTTTTTTCAATATTACCGCTTCCAAGATCTTCACTACATGCAAGTTTTCTGTTCAGAATAGTTCGACTGTATAGCAGCTCATTGGCCTAATGAAAGCTATAAGAAGCTGTATGAAAAGTTCAATCTACACATTCAAGCTTAAAGTTGTTTTCAATAAATGCAACCATGGCCTAAATGTATTCACTTTACTAAATGAGGTTGGAGACCTGATTTTATTGACTCCCACTGCAGTAGTTAGTTTGTGTTCAGGCTTATTCATCCACAGTGTCTGGCCTCAACATGAACATGCTGCTGTTAGTTCTGATAGAAATCGCTGGCACAATGGAAACTACCATCATGTGCAAGATTGATAGAGGGTCACAAAAAACAAAGTGCACAAATGTCATGACAAAATAAACACAATTAACTAACCAACAGGAGGATTATACAGGGGGAAGCAATGTAGTGAGATGGCTGTAAACTCACTATGTGACAACATGGCGTTGAAAGCTAGGCCTGCCTGCATGTCTTTGTGGTAAACTTATGATAAACTCATTGTATACTCCCTGTGGAAATATTATAGCAACACTAAACCGCAGAGGGGAATAAAAAATACTGCAGTGTTCTGGGATAAAGATAAACTCAAAGCAAAGGCACAATACCTTAACATTAAAACGATTTTTCATTAATTCACTCTGAATCAGCTCCTGTCGAATTTAAGCATTTATTTATTTATTTTTCAACTTTTCTTTTTCTATCTGTTAGGTTTAAATTATTATATCATTATTATTATGTTTGCGGTAAAATTATCTTCAAAAGAGAATAAAGCACGAACACATTAATTATTTCAAAAAGCCCCACTTTTTAATAACACCTCTTATTAAACACCGCCTCCTTGTCGATCCTTGTTTTTATCTCGAAATGCCCTTCTCCTTACCTGCATTATAGGCCGCCAGCTCAGCTCCCGGTCCGGGGCTCTTCCTCTTCCTGGGCCGGCCCTTCTGCACTGTCCCCACGCCGTTGAAGTAGGATAGTCCGAGCGTGTTGGCCGGGCCCAGGCCTTTGTGCGGGACCACGTCCGCGTGGTTAAAGTGTGTCTGATATTCTCCCTGGATGAGAGTCTCAAAGTGCAGCCGGCAGTACACCAGACTGTCCTTCATGCCAAAGTGGTCCCCGGTGGTGAGCATCTTGCTGCAGGTCGTGCAGGTGAAGCAGTTGAGGTGGTAGACCAGGTCCCGGGCCCGCATCACCATCTCCGAGGCAGAGATCCCCAGGTGACACCGAGCGCACCTCTGCACCGAAAATCTTCTGCGGACAACACAGAAACCTCATCAGCGGCCGGACCCGGAGCCTGGCAGGCCGGCTGGGGTGGGCAGACTATGACAAACACCCGGACTTTAACACACCTCAAGTTTCTTAATGAGGAGGACTCACATGGAGCCGCACACAGACAGCCTGCAAAAAATCTGATGCCGGAATTTAACGAAATGTAGACATTAGCCAGGTTTGTTAGAAGGTTTGAAAAAAAAAAAACCTGACATGGAATTTTTACACATTCACGTTTCTGATTGAATAATAAGTCGTTATTTTAAATAAGCCCATGTTTCACACAGCCTGCCTGTCAGTGATTGGTGGGGGTGGTGGGGTGGGTGGGTCATACTCCCTTTGAGAAGGAGCTATTTATTTCATTATCTGGGTGTCAGTGGCCAGTTTTAACACCACAGACACTTTAATCCACTATTTCTTCTATTTTTTCTTTCTTTCTTTTACAGAACTTGACTGAAAGAAACACGTGACTGTGCATGAAATCAATAAAAAAATACGCACGATGTCACAAAATATAGCTGTCATCAGTGCAAAATGCCAGCATAAGTTTTCACAGCCATGTGATCAGCACGGAAACTTTGAGACAGAAATCATGTATAGGCCATGCTTTTTTTTCCTAAAATAAAACTTTCAGAATTTTTAAAAGCCAAATCCAGAAAGCATGACTTTATTGACGCCTTTTTTAAAGATTATCTATAAATATTCTCTGGTCAGTGGTTACTGTAACTTTTAAAGAGTTCATCTTCACCAGTCACCATAATTTAAACATAATTTAAAACACACTCTGAGCTGTGTGAACTCAGGGATAAATCCCACACATGGGCTCCTGTGGCCGGACTGTGCAGCTCCAGGCCCTGCGCGCTCTCCTACCTGTAGTAGTCCTCCTTGCAGAAGATGCTGCCGTCCTTGCTGAAGCAGGTGAGCTCGGACTCCAGGTTGAGTTTGCACTCGCAGCACTTGAGGCAGCGCATGTGCCACTGCTTGTCCACGGCCAGCAGGTAGTAGCGGTCGGCGATCTTCCTGCCGCAGCCCGCGCACAGAGCCACGCGCTCGCTGTTCATACACGGCATGGACTGCGGGTTGACACCGAGGGCACCGAATCAGGACAAGATGGAGGAAAAGAAAAGTGAGACCAGTGTGTGTGGCATTCTGACAGTCTAACATTAAGCCATCCTAATATGGAGAGAAAATACTGTAAAATACAAGAAGGTCATTTGATATATCTTCAGAATGTTCTCAGAGGATCATGTGATAGGACCTCACTTCCAGAGGGCCTCAGCCACCAGTCACATGGCAGCATTACAGGAATATTGTCACGATATGTTGTAGGAGTTTAAAAAAGTATTTTCGTCTCAACAGCCTCAATAATACTATACGCGAATGTTATATTCAAGTGTGGATTCTAACATGCAATTCAATAAGAACAGCACATTGCAAGCTTCATTCCAAAACTGCAGGGTAAGAAATTTTAAGGGACATTATAGGAATATTTTTGTTACAGTAAAAGGAAATTGTGGACTATAAATAATCTGTTAATATTCAGACACACTGCTATGAATCACCTGAATTGCACATGAGACTATATTAGGAATGCTAAGGTCATTATTATGATATTTATCATAGCCTACACAAGCAAATTAAAGAAAGAAAAAAAACAATCGAGTAATTTTGCATAAAGCTACCGTTAAACAGCATGAACACACTGTGTATTGGTTCATGGAATTATTTTCGGTGGAGCACGTCAGCAAAATATGTGCTGTTAAATTCTCTAAGTAATCATATTAATTAACAGTACAATAACAAACAAAGGCTTGTGAGACACGACTGACATTAAATGTTATTTTCAAGAGGCCTGCAAAAACATAGACGCACGTGCACGCACACACGCATACATATACCCTCCACAAATAATTTGCAAACCGAGGCTCAGTTAAAAATTGATATTTTCTGTATTCCATCTTCTCTTGTTTCATTTTCGTGTCAGCGCATTTTAGAATTATTATTGGACTTTCTAATTGTCGTTTTTATGTATTCTTTTATTTAACTGCAATAACTGCTTACAAAATAAAATAAAAACGGAATCTATAGCTTCTTGTCGTTTGTCAGATTAGAATAAAAACTTGTGGCAGGGTTTTGCTGGTTAGGTTTACGTGAATTTAAGTGAGAGGAAAAAAACCCTTTCCTTTTTGTTTGTGAATCACTCCAAATCTAGCTGGAGAATGCGCTGCGTTTAACGTGTGTTTTGAACGCATAAAGAAAGCCACATTAAAATAAAAAAATGTTGAATTTTAAGAACAAATGTTATAATTTTGTTTGTTGAGTTTTTTTTGCAGCTGGGTCCGTTCAGTTGAAGCTTTCACTGGGACGACAGTAAGTTAAAGATTTTCAGTCTGAAGAAATCAAAGTGTTTGTTCTGGGGGAAGTTTGTCTGCCTGAGAGGTGTTTAAAACTAGTAAATAATGAGCTGGGGCATTTGTTGGACAGGTTCTCTGTGTGTGTGGAATTAAGAGCTAAATCAAAGTGCAGCCACTGTCACATGTTTCCAGGCTGCCATGCTGCCTGCGCTAACAAGCCGAGAATGAATCTCTCCTACCGTCTCTGACTCCCCCATATCGATGGCTGAGCTGATGGCTGCTGACTCGCTCTTCCCTCTCCGGTCCATTTCTTCCACCACACCGTGTACGTCGCCTCCAGGGAGGCCATGGAAAAGCATCGTTGCCGCAGAGGGGAGGATATTATAACTGTTCTCTTCGGATCTGCAAGCCAAGATGTCCATCAGAGGCAAAACCCTGCGCAATGATGCCACTCAAAATTCTGCCTTTTTTAAAGGTTTTCCTTTCTTGCCGTGACAAGTGTGAAATCCAGATCAGGGAGGAAAAAATATGAGGGAAAAAGTGGACACGTGTTCTCCACACTACGTCTCATCTGCCAATGGAAACCGTCATCCGAATCTCTGCAGCTCTCATTATTAATAAGCTATGATTAATTCATAAATAGCCTCTTCTTTTACTGCAATCTATTTTTCTCTCAGGTGTGATATTATTTCTGTCTTAACACCAATCACTCTTTCTATATTTTCTCTTCCATTTTCGGTGAATAAACATACCAACTATGGAAGCCTCCGCTGCATGGCTCTCAGCACCGATGCCTCCTCCTTGCCGGGAGTAATGTTTCAGGATTTCGACAGTCTGCAAGGCATTGGCAGATTTCTCCCCTTTTTTCTGCAGGACAGTAAGTAACTCTGTGTAAGTGACAGTACCAAAGCTGGACAGCAGCCTTCTACTGCATCACAGTCAGAACATGCAAGAAAAAAAAAAAAAAAAAAGATATGTCCAAAAAAGCTGACAGGGAGAGAGGCTGTGAGAACGGCTTCCTCCCCTCCTCCAGGTTCAACAGTCCAAGTTGATGCTGACAGCAGCTGATTAAACTACTTTTGCTTTGCAGAGAAAAATTGGAAAAGAAAAAAAACCCACAGCTTTTGCTTTATAAAATCCCAGCAGCAGTTCTCCTTTACAGCAGTCTGTTTGGTGAATGTTTTGTCTTTGGCCAAGGAGGCTGCATGCATGTGCGTAACAGCAGAAGAGGAGGAGTTGGCTCACACTCACTGATGATAGGCGACTGTTTGCTGGCCCCCCAAAATCCTCCTTCTCAGGTCCCCGGTTGGACTCTCCGCTCCTTATTAACGGGGCCCTGTTGCGTCACGACGCACCGGTTATGCTCATTGGTTGTTCCGCTCGTCTATACTTTTACCGACCGGTCTGAAAAAGCCCCTCTGCCTCCGTTATGCACCGGCAGCCGTCCCTCACCTCTCTGTCCGGGGTTGCAGTTTTAAGGGTTCACAGAGGAGAGGAAGAGTCAGAGCAGAGCTTCGGTCCTGTGTGGTGCTCGACCTGTCTGTCTGTCTGAGTGTGTGTGTGTGCACCGAGGAGGTCTGCCGGGACCTTTACTCAAGTGACGCTCAGAGAGGCTTCCACACAACTGCACACTGTTGCTGCTCACAGCCTCTCCAAAGGCACCAAAGGGCGCTGCACAGAACCTGCAGGGGAGGGCAAGGCTGCACCCACAACAGCTAGAAAATACACAACCACAGATGTTCAATGTTGTTCTATTTGATAAAAATCTGAAACAATAATTATAAAAAACAAATCAGTGAAAACACCACTATTTTCTGCAAGGAATGTGAATTTAGCTTCTCGTAAACTTAAATAAATTAATATCTAAAACTTTGATTTATTCACGTCATTTCACATTGGGCTTATTGCATGTGGAAGGTGTAAATGGGACCAAATTTTTTATTTTTGAACTCATAAAAAAGCTTTTCTTTTTTTTCTTTCTTCTTTTTTAAATAAATAAATAAATAATGGCAAAATCGAAAAGGAAGGCCCTTAAAATGTCATCAAATGTAACCTTTCTCAGGGGATATTAAAACAAAAATATATGTCTATAAAAATGAATAGAGAAGTTATTGATAAGAGGGGGGAGTGTGTTTAAACACAGCGTTAAGCCAAATTAATTTAAAGTGAAAATCATTTTGGCACCACTGGGTGTCATCTCTACATTTTAACATCCTTGGTCCTATTTTTATTTCCCAGTTTATATTTGATAGAAAGAGCTCCATGTCCTGAACTCTGTCATTTGATGTCATGTGTAACCCACCGGCTCCAGTCTTGTGTTTCCAGCTCAGACAGATCGAGCAGTTTGGATTCTGCAGCGGGGGCTGCAGCGTGAGCCTCAACTGATCCCGGATCCGCTCTTTCTAATTAGCTCTCTGCTCTTAATTGGGAGGGGGAAGAGTGAACTTCGTCATCAGAGGACGTGTTTGAAGACCAGGAGGAGAGGTTTGATCTCGCACAAAAGACGGTGGTTTGCAGCGGTGTGGGAGAAAATTACACGTTATCACATCAGCGCTCCGGCTTTTGTTGTTAGAAAGTCAATTCAAGCAGTTAGTGGAATGATTAAAATCCATCCTATTCCAGCTCCTGGTTTTTTATATATACAAGAACAATATTTTTATGCGCTCAAACAACATCGGAATGAAATTTTTTAAATTCTTTTTCTTTTTCCTCTCCTCTTTAAAAAATACCTGTCCTGCCCCCTAACAGCTGGCGTTTATGCTATTGTGAAGTTTTATAGCACAAATATGATGTTAAGCTCCTAAATCCTTATGCAAATCAGCTCCTCTGTAATACCCGTAATTGAATACATGCATATTTATCATCTGCTATAAGGCTGGGTTTATACATTAAACATAGCGAGCATGTCTGCAGGCGCGTGTGAAATATGATATTAGGTGGTAGTGTGAGATTAAGAAAAAAGAAAAAAAAAAAAATATATATATATATATCAGTTTGTATGTATTTGTATCAGAGGAGCAGGACTAGCTTGTTTCTCTGATTTGATTTCAGTCACCTCTCAGTCTTAACAAGAAGAGCACACAGAATTAAGAAGTGATATATGCAAATGTGAGCCCAGCTATATGTTGGTATATTCTCAGTAATGTGTGTTTACAATATTCACAGCAGAGGAGGAGAAAACTCACAATATGATAATGAACAACAGTATCAAGAGTGTGTTAAAATAGTCCAATATTTAATTCATCCATGGTACATTTATTTAAAAAGGTAAAACTGAATTAATTACAGTTCACCCAACATATCCTGCTGCTCTCCCTCTCTTTCTCTTTCTCACACACTTTTCTTTTTTTTTTTTAACATGAGGGCAGTAGACTCACATCTTCAGTGCTGGTAGATAGAAAAAAAAGAAGATGCAAGGAGAGAATCAAAAGGCAAACCACCACCAACACCAGTCACCATTCAGTGTTCTATTGTCAGGGAGGCATTATTTATGCTTACATCCATCAGTTTGGTCCTGCTCACGGTGACATGCAGCATGTTACAGAAAGGCCATCTCAATCAAATTTTCAGCACAAAAAGTTGAGTAAGTCTAAATATAAAAAGTTCAGATGACCTCCTCTGCATGCTCTGTGCTGAACAGATTTCACACTGAACCATCTGATTCAGGATGCATCTTCCAGAGCATTTCATCAAATACTATCTTCTCATTTTAAAACAAATACTAATGATGGAATTAGATGCAAGGCCCTTTGTATGGGCATATTGTTAAGCCAATGATTCTGACTGTACTATATTTTGTTATGACTAAAATTGGAACTTTTGTTTATGAGGTTTGGTTGAAACAACTATAAAAACTAATTTGGTGTTTTATTTTGTAATGATTACAGATTTCATATTAGGTTTGGACAGTATTATGTTATATACTGTAAAATGATATAAATTTGCCAGAGATTTTGTCATGTTGTTTATATCATGGTAGTTATCACTTTATTATCTGGTTGTGCAGGCCCTTGTGGCTGTCACAAATCAATGAACAGGACTGTTGGTAATATTGGATTTTTATATGGTATTTGAATAAATGTGAACTTGTTTATCATGTCAGGCATTTTTAAAATTGATGTAACAAAGAGACATTTCTGTTTCTTACTTGTAAAACAAAGTCCCCCTGACACCCCCGAGACAAGTTCGACTGAACACTTAGAGTAGAATCAATTAACTGTTTTATTTAGTTATATTTTTGATATTTTCTTTTTTAGTAAATGTGTTACTTAAATTTTTCTGTCAATTTTATTTTCTCACACAAAGGTCTTAAGCCTTCTAGAAAGGCATCTAGACAATGAATGCAATTCTGTTGAAGAAATGTTAATTAGTTTGTTTATTTATCTGTTTGCTGGCATAAAAAGCTGTAATAACTAAATACACTGAATTTAAAATGACTGAAATCAGTGTATCAAACATCGACCATGTTTGTTTATTCTTTTTTTATTGTAGAAACTAAACGCCCTTCAATTTGATAAAACCCATTATTATTATTACTAAAGGTACTGGCATGGCCTCAGTATGCTCAAAGGTATCCCCAATCAAATTACAGAATTACATTGAGGATCCACATCCTAGTTCAAAGAATGTGGCCAAAATTCTTTAATCATTAAAGTGTCATTACAAAAACATGTGCTTGCACACTTTAATGTCAATAAATTCAAGAACGGTCAATTTTATCCCAAACTTTCCTCCTATCAAGGTGAGTCAAGGTGAGTGATCAAGGTTTTGCTTTTGTCTGTTGTCGAGAGCAATAAAAAAAAAACATTGAATTCCTCGTATGTATTTGGGAAACAAAGCTGATTATGATTCTTATTCTGATTCTGGAAACAGTTTGAGGACAGTAAAGCTGACTAATGAGCCTGTTGTTTGAGACTCTGCCCTGCATAAAGAAAATACACATTTATGTTAGCTTTTACTTGCAAAACATGATTTTTAATAGAAGCAGTATTCAAAATATGTTGTTTTAATTGAGTTTAGAGTGCACTGTTATATCCACTGTGGAACGAATAAACTAACAGTGTGAGCAGCTAACTTAAATACTTTGTGGAAAGCATATGCCCTTGTGTCTGTGTGTGTGTGTGTGTGTGTGTGTGTGTGTGTGTGTGTGTGTGTTAGGGGGGTGGTGTTGCTGCTTGTCGACGACTAAAATGCTGATGCAGCTCCACTGATTACTCCTTGTCCCGTAATGATTTCCAAACGGGGCAGCCATCAATAACACAAATCTGCATTTCTCAGAAAAACATCACCCTCGTCAAGCTCCTGGCATCTTTTTGATCTCTCCCCATTTTTTAATTGTATTCTGCATAAAGGTAGAGGGGAGGCATCGGGTGCATGGCTTTAATAGGATGCTGCTGTGGAAGTGGGGAGTGGGTTACACGCTCTCTGAGGAGTGTTCAGCTGTAATTAAGAAAGGAACAAAGCAGAGGAGACTAAAAACACATGAAAGAGAAGAAGCAGATCACCTAATCACTGTACGAGCACCATACACGCCGCTGCCAGAATGTAAAGACACACTTTTAACGCAAGAAAGAATCACACATGAGCGTAAACACAGAGCAGTTCAGACAGCACACCTGAGCCTCTCAGATGTCAGTCTCATCCATGTAGAGCATATGAGGAGGGCTGTTTTCCTATGGGAGTACACTATATAACCACAATAGAACCATCAAATAAATTTTATCCAGACAAATGCCATTTTAAACTCTCTGCGCCACCAGGTCCCTACATGAGACTCGGTACACCCGAAGGGGTCACAAGATGAATCTAATGAGTCACTTGAGACAAGAAAAAGATTTTCTGAAAAAAAAAAAATTATTTAGTGTAAAACGCTTGGCTTTGGAAAGTAGTGTGCAAAAAAGAAAATCTTAATTCAAGGTGTATTTAGTTTTTGCAGGGCTTTCAATCACGTCTCACAGGCATCCTCAAGTTAGTCAGTGGACCTTCCATATTAAACACATGACATTGTGTCTTTATTTCAGTTTGGTAAAGTTTGTACAAAGTTCCTTAGTTTGAATGAACACTTGCTGAGCAGTGTGGGGTTTATGTGTTTAGGACACTTTGGCAAAGCTTCCAAGAAGGAGAGCCCTAAGCTACTTACTTCAGTTACTACAGCGATATGAGACTGGTAAGATGACAGCAATGAAATCAGTTCCTGAAGGAAAGAAGGAGTTTAGAGAAGGATAATAGGAAGCCGGGAAGCATTAAAACGTAACTGAGCAAATGTAGTTAGCTTGAAAAATAAAACTCTGCTACTAAGTGAAGGAAAAAATCTGCTGCAGTATCACATTGTTCGATTGACAGGTGATCTCTGTGGAAGTGCTGTGGAAAAACACCAATGACTGAAAGGATCCAAAAATATACAGCAGAGAGCGATGTGAGGGACGACCCAACAGGAATACCACTGTAATGACCCGTCCAAAATTACAGGTAGTCACAGTAATGGCAGGAGGAAAGAGCAGTGAACGTAGGAGGGCAGCAGTGAAGAACATAGCCACTCTGAGTTAAAATGCCCTTAACGTCTCTTTATTCTCCACTTTTCAGCTCAACATATTCCAGGAGTCACTGCTTACACTGAGGCAGCACATAGTGCCATGGTGCTGAGAAATGACAGAAAGGTATGGTGTTCCAGAATTGGCACAGAGCTGGAAAATTTCTATATAGATATACATTTGAGGGATACAAAGGATAGATTGCATACATGACTGGAAAGAGCATTAATTGATATTGAAATTAATATCAAGTTAAAGAGGAGCGATTTAAATGATTTAAATTAAGTATTTCACAGGAAATGGTGACAAAATCTGAGGTCAAAGGTTATGATAGTATATGGCTTCACAGCATACTTATGTGTAGAACCAAAATATTTAATCTAAGTGAAAGAAAGTAGAGGAGTAAAGAAAGCTCTGGGATGGAATGACAATAGTAAGAAAAGTTTAGATCAGTGTATTTAAGGCTGACATTAAATGGGTTAGATACTAAAATATTCCCCCTAATAATAGTGATAGGTAGAGGAGACACACCACACTGTGACATACCCACTACATTTAAATATGTAATTTGATTCCAGTGAAGGTGGAAGACAAGGTGATTATCAGCCAGGTAAATATTATAATATTGTGTACAGTTGTGGAAGAAGTATTGAGTTATTTTACTTCAGTAAAAGCAGCAATACCACGATGTAAAGTTATATACAGTATTATATTACTTAGCTTATATTATGATTATATATTACTGGATTGTTGATGATATATTAATATGTTAGGAGTTTTTAATGTTAAATATTGCTGTGTGGCTTAAACTAAAATAGCACATCATATTCTATAAACTGATCATATGTTTTGTTTGTACAGTCTTAATTGGCAAAGTAGCTGTAGATGTCAGATACATACTGTATAGAGAAGTAAAAAGTACAAAATTGTATTGTCAAATGTGGCGTAGTACATATTGTGAAGTATAAGGTAAATGACATTGAAAATAAGAAGCTTGAATTGAGGAATTCTATTCTTCATATTTACTTTTTTCATATTCATATTTCTTTATGGTATTTTTGCCTTCATTTGATAGGGGACAGGAAACATGAAAAAAAAAAAATCAAAAGTCCTTGATGTGAATCAAAGCAAAGATGTTACAGTTCTAAGGCTTATACGTCTATATCTCCTCCCATACATTCTATTCTATGAAACAGGTAGACCTACTTACTTTATGACAAACAGAAATTTGGATGTATTATCAAGCAGATTTGGAAAATAATTTTTATAACAGTGATTTAGATTTTAATTTGTGTGTGATTTCTTTATTGTAGTTCATGTGTAAATTGTGTACAACATGGAAATGCTGTTCTTCTCAAACCCAACAGAGCTCCAGATTGATGTTTAAAATGGACAAAGTCATCAGTATATTAGATATATCAGCACAGTAGCCTCAGTCTGAGGCTCAGTGTAATTTACTGTACTGTGTTGTATATCTAATAGGCCTGTTCAAAGCAGTGGTTTAAGTAATCTCTCAGTGGGGGAGCTTCAGCTGATTCTGAGCCACCTCAGATAAACTCTGTACATCTGTCCAGCATTGTGCTTCATTTTAATGATTTTTCATGGTATTAATGTGAGGGAGCACAGGTGGTAGGCTACATATGCTGAAGAAAATGAAAATCTTGATCATTCAAAATGATTAAGGAAATGGCCAGAACAGCCTTTCATGTCAAATTGATGTCATTTTTATGCGTTCTGAGTGCAGGACTCTGAAAGTCTAATTCTACCAAACATTTTTTTAATCATTAAAACTGACAAGATTACAAGATTTTTCCCTGACAACAGCTGTATCATGGATGGAGATAATAAATAATTAACATTGTCCGTTTGTCTTCTTTCACATGGCAGAGTTGAGGTACTGTTTTTCTCCTGGTTTTGTGTAGCGCTGCGCTCCCACCCCAGCCCCTGTCAATCAGCCCCAGACTGCAAGGATTACAAAAGAAGCTCATTCTGCCCCAGGAGCCCCTCTTTGGAGAGCAATTCTAAAACTTACATGCCTCTGATTTGTTGGGTCAAAGGTTAAATTGCTGACCCTCCCCTCCATTCCTCCCTCTCACTCTCCCCACCGTGGCCAAGCTGTACTCGGAGTCTTATATTTACATGGATTAGAGTCCTTTCACGCTGAAGAAAAGAGCTGGTTCACAGTCAAAGCCCGAGGAGCAGTCCATGCTGCCCGAGTGGCCACATTATTCACTAGCAGACAATGACCATATTGTAGTTACGTGAAAAAGGAGGGGGCAGGAGGAAAGAGAAATCCCCCCTTTGCCATGGCAAAGTCCTACACTTGTGCCACAGAGAGGGGAGGGCCGAGCCCCATCCACTTTTTCAAGCAGAGCAAACAAAGCCTGCCCACTGTGAACAAGATGAAGATGTCAAAAGCTTTTAGGCAGGGGGGTGAGACGGGGTTTAGGGGATAAACCAACAAAACAAGTGAAAAGGTCTTTTCTCAAATGGATAAATCCTACTAAGTCTACATTTCCACATCAGATTTACTCTCTCCTCTAACATCCTCTCCCCTCCCCCTCTAAATAACCTCTCCAAATCAAACCATATAGAAAAAGACCAAGAAGGAAGGAAGGAAGGAACAGGGGAACGTTGCTTATTAACACAGCTTCGACTTGATTTTGCATCATAGTTGGTTTTAAAAAAAATCACATTTGAGATGAGATCACATTTCAAAACCTGGAATCTCCTTCTGCCATATTCAACCTTCTTGCTTACTTCAGTATTTTAAAGCGAGCACCTCACAAACAGCAGCTATAAAAACTGCAATTGCAAGTTTTGAAAAATTCCTTGGTGAAGACTGGAACTAAACTCATTTCTGTGGGTTATTCCAGCTATATTCATGGCAGATTTCCTTGCAGCATATAAAGACGTACAGATATTTCTCCCCAACCTGCACCTATGGCAGTGTGATGTCCCAGAGGATAGAAGCCTGAGGCATTGGGGAATGAATGACATAAAGAGGCCTGGTATACAGCCACAGCCAATTCACATGCAAATAGCCAGCCTCGCACTGACTCTGATTAACTCCCTGT
Organism: Centropyge bicolor; assembly: GCA_037975185.1. Taxonomy (NCBI): domain Eukaryota; kingdom Metazoa; phylum Chordata; class Actinopteri; family Pomacanthidae; genus Centropyge; species Centropyge bicolor. Next base: position 1,926,938 of record JBBMOC010000013.1, on the reverse strand, counting down.
GAGTTCATAGTTTGCCTGTTAACAAAGATTTAGCTGCTTTTGAGTGAAGCGGTACATTAAGTGGGGAGAGACAGAGGGAGAGAGAACTGGTGGCGAACCTTACAGTAAAGCCCCCTCAGGACATAATGCAACCTCTGTCTTGTTGGTCTAATCTGCCTCACAGATGCAGGACAGAGCCGGCGCTGGTACAAGGAAAGACAAAAAGGAGACAAAAGAAAGCAGTGCTCTTGTTTCTCATTCCATCTCAGCAGCAAAAGTCCTCCAAAGCCCTATGACTGAACTCAGTGAATGACTTGAGATTGAGCCAGTCAAGAGCTGTGTGCCCAGTGGACCCTATGAATGAGAATGGGTCATGCTGTTCTATAGCACTGCCTGTATTTGCTTATCAACAATATCCATAGAGTATTGCAGTCTCACTGATTGTATGTTGACTAAAAAAAGCAACCCCATCAAATGAAAGTTTGTAAAATAAGCACAGTTTCTTTAAATGAAAATGAAGTATTCACAAAAAGTCAGAGAAAAGCCATCAAAACGAGATTCAACAAGAAACAGGGAATAATTTGTCATCCAAAAGGTGCTGACGCCAATTTGAATGTGCTGCAGTTCAACTATTGGCTACTAGGTGGAAAAACGAATTGAATTCTATCAAAAAACTTGCATCCCATTATCAGGTGACCAAAAGTATGGGATCATGTGACTGAACATGTTCTCTAAAATATAGGACAGTTTTTTGTAGTTGCTCAGATGCTTTAACGCTCTGTCTGCCAACCATGTCACAGACTCTGAATTCCTGGACCTGACGTCGGTCCCCTCATGGTACCGCGACCTCAGGGAGGTTTTCAGCAGAAGCAAAGCCACCTCCTTGCCTCCGCATCGACCTTATGACTGCCCCATTGACCTCATCCCAGGAGCTCCCATCCCCAAGGGCAGGCTGTACTCCATCTCCGGTCCTGAGAAGGAGGCCATGATGGAGTACATTGAGACCTCACTTAAAGCGGGTCTTATCCGTCCATCCTCCTCGCCAGCAGGGGCAGGATTTTTCTTTGTAGAGAAGAAGGATGGCTCTCTTCGACCCTGCATCGACTATGGTCCTCTCAACGACATCACTGTAAAGAATCCACTTCCTCTCATGCCTTCTGCCTTCGACCAACTACAACAGGCCAAGATCTTCACCAAACTGGACCTTAGGAACGCGTACCACCTGGTGCGCATCCGGGAGGGTGACGAGTGGAAGACAGGCTTCAACACTCCTAGTGGTCACTATGAGTATCTAGTCATGCCCTTTGGACTGACTAATGCCCCCACTGTGTTTCAGGCCATGATTAATGACATTTTGAGAGACTTTTAAAACCGGTTTGTCTATGTTTACCTGGTTTATCAGAAACTTCAGCCATAGCTGCCCGTCTCCATGCTCTTTGCTCTCCACAGACTCCGTGGAGGCATTCCAGCAGCTCAAGACCCGCTTCGTTACAGCTCCGATCCTCACGGCCCCGGACCCCAGCCGGCAGTTTGTGGTGGAGGTGGACACCTCCAACAACGGGGTGGGAGCTGTCCTCTCCCAACGCTCCGAGAAGGACAGCAAGCTCCACCCCTGTGCCTTCCTGTCCAGGAAGCTCTCGCCGGCCGAGAGGAATTATGATGTGGGGAATCGGGAGCTGCTGGTGGTCAAGGTAGCCCTGGAGGAGTGGAGACACTGGCTGGAGGGGGCGCAGCACCCATTCATCGTCTGGACAGATCACAAAAACCTTGAGTACATTCGTACTGTTAAAAGACTCAATTCACGCCAAGCCAGATGGACATTGTTTTTTAACCGATTTAACTTTGTTCTGTCTTACAGGCCGTGGTCCCAGAACACCAAGCCCAATGCCCTGTCACGCTTGTTTGACCCTGAGCCTACTGCCAAAGAGCCGGAGCCTATCCTTCCACTTAACCGTGTGGTTGGAGTGGTGACTTGGCAAATAGGATCAGAGGTAAAGCAAGCCAATCGTGAGAGCCCGACGCCTAGTGGTTGTCCTGAGAATCACCTATTTGTCCCTGTTGATCTGCGTCCATAGGTTATTCACTGGGCTCACACCTCGTTGCTCACCTGCCATCCTGGGGTCAAAAGAACCATGTACGTCATCTCCCAGAGATTCTGGTGGCCGTCCATGGAGCGGGAGGTCTGGGAATACGTGGAGGCGTGCCCTGTCTGCGCACGCAACAAGACCTCCTCCAGAGCGCAGATGGGGCTGCTGCAGCCTCTCCCGGTGCCCTCACACCCATGGGCGGAGATTTCGATGGACTTTATCACAGGGCTCCCGGTTTCCGATCGTTTTTCAAAGATGACTCATTTCATTGCTCTGCCAAAGTTGCCGTCCGCTAAGGAAACAGCGGACGTCATGATGACTCATGTGCTTTGTGTGTATGGTTTTCCTAAAGACATTGTTTCGGAACGGGGGCCCCAGTTTGTTTCCAGATTCTGGAAGGAGTTTTGTAAGCTCATTGGAGCCACCGTTAGCCTCACGTCCGGGTACCATCCTGAGGCTAGTCGGAGCGGCTCAACCAGACATTGGAGACCTGCCTCCGGTGTCTGGTCTCCCAGAACCCGACATCTTGGAGCAAAAACCTGATGTGGGTTGAATTTGCCCACAACACACTCCCTACCTCGTCCACAGGCATGTCGCCCTTCCAATGCATCTTTGGATACCAGCCGCCAGTCTTCCCAGCTTCAGAGAAGGAGGTCACCGTCCCGTCTGCCCACGCTGTGGTCAGGTGCTGCCGGCGCATCTGGGCTGCTGCCCGCAGGATCCTCCAACGCAGCGCGGATCGCATGAAGAGGGCGGCTGATAGGAGACATCGACCTGCGCTTCTGTACCGGCCGGGCCAGGGGGTCTGGCTTTCCACGCGTGACCTGCCTCTCCACGTCACCTCCAAGAAGCTGGCTCCACGGTTCGTGGGCCCCTACCCCATCTCCAAGGTCATCGGTCCCTCCTCAGTCCGCCTGCGTCTGCCCCGGTCCCTGAGAGTCCACCCCACCTTCCACGTCAGACATGTTGAATTAAATGTTTTGTCTTGGTTAAGGTTAGTCTTGGGTTTAGCCTTGGTTTTGCAGTCACAAAGTGTCATGTCCAAAAGGTTATGTTAGATTTTGTCATGTCTTGTTTTGTTTCGTGATTTCCTGTTTTATTTTGAATTTCTAACTTTCCCTCTCGTTTCAGATAACTTGCCCTGCCTTGTGTTTCCCGCCAGTGTGATTGTCTGCCCCGCCCTGATTGTTTCCACCTGTTCCCCATTTCCTCATGTGTATATATAGTCTGCGTCTCCCTTTGTCTTAATTGTGCCAGTTTGTCGTCAGGGGCGGATCCAGATTAATTTTAGTCGGGGGGCACGGAAGGTACAACAGATATTTTTGGGGGGGCACTGAAAAGTTATTAAAAAATGAATATATGACCTTTTCATTTTGGACTGTTAACATTAAAATTATGATGGACATGTTTCCTTGTTTATGTGAATTGCAACAACATCATCATCTGCAACATCTGCCTGTTATGTAAAACTTGTAAGATCAAGGATAGTATCCTAAGGCCAATTAAGTGACAAATATTGTCTAAGAACAACACTATTTACAACCCTGTCAAATTTCACTTCTTATAATGTTTACTGCCAATTATCACACATTAAATATGAAACAATATTATGTACTTTTAGCAACCAGATCTCAGCTGTAAACCATAAACATCAAAATGAGTACTACCCAATACATCACAGTGAACAATAGCAATCTTTACCCTTGACTTGTAATAAACTATGTGCAGTAATGTACGTTTTAAAATAATAATAAAATACAATGGCAATACTCCATATTTATAGATCATATATTAATACACAGCTCAGTAAACATCATAGTGGTCCGCACAGAAATGAAAAAAACAGCTAACAATATACTAGTGAGCAATATTATTTACTCTTAATAAGTACCTAGTGCTGAGCTCTGGTCCTTAAGCATTTTAGTGTTGTGCACAGTAATCAGTCTTAATCAGAATAAGCATCAGTACATTTTCATAGTGCAATTTCAAAGTTCTTTTTTTTTTTTAAAGGCAAAAACACTTCAAAACAACTATATTTTGCGATTTCCATGTCGGCAATGCAGGGTACCAATCAAAAGATCGCAAGAACGACATTGGTGCATTCAGTTGCAGTTGGACAACGAAGTTGCGTTCATGAGCATCGGAAATCGAAGTTTCAGTCATGTAAACCGCCAACGAAATTTTTTTTGGGGGGGCTGGGGGAAGGGGGGCACACGGGGTGGCCAATCGGATCACAGGGGGGGCCACGGCCCCCACGGAAGATCCACCACTGTTTCTCGTGTCTCTGTACCGTCATCCCACGCCTCCCATGTCTTGCTTTGCTCCATGTCTTGTTAAGTATTGTTTTGCTACTTTGTTTGCTTTTGCTCTCTTGTTGTATTTTCACTCCTGAGATATTAAAAACAATGTAGGACCATTGAGCCTTTGCCACCTCAGATGTGAAATTTCCAGGTCTGCCTCAGGACTAAGATGGACATGTAACCATGTTGTATAATTAGTTAAGTAGCTAATTCTATCTTAGCTGTCTGAATGAGTATTTGGGCAATTATGTAGCTAATTAGCTCATCAACTTATCAAATTGGCAACATTATTGTATGTACCAGAAACTGAAGTGCCCACATGTTTCAGGTGAATACTGTCATTGTTTTTATTACATTTGCTGATTGTACTACTGCATGATATCTCTCCTCCTGCTCCCTGCCCCATATCTCTCTCTTGCTCTCTCTCTCTCTCTCTCTCTCTCTCTCTCTCTCTCTCTCTCTCTCTCTCTGGTTCTGTACCGAGGGTTCTGCTTGTTAAAAGGAAGTTTTTCCTCACCACTGTTGCAGGTGCAGGTGCTCATGATGGGAACTGATGGGTCTCTATAAATAATATCCTTACGTCTAGATCTGCTCTGTATGTAAAGTGCCCTAGGATGACTACTGTTTAGATTTGGTGCAAGACATATAAAACTAAAAAATTGAATGAATGTGCAGGTATTATTTGATTTTCAGTTAACAATGTCTCTGTAATTTTGTGGCTGGCACATGCCTATGTGGCAAATTGGTTATCCACCTGAACCAGATGGCCTGGGCTGCTGCTGTACTGTGACTATCGAACTGATTGGCTCCATTTCTATAGGCCTTCTTTGTCTTTTGTTGACAGTTGATGCATCCAAACACATGTCCACATGTTCAAGCTCATACTTTTCTGTGTCTAATTACACTCGGTCAGGTGGAGGCAACAGTCATTGTACCAAGCGTAGTGGTGTACCACAAGGGAAACAAAAGGAGAAAATACTACACACGTGTGTGTGCACACACTCTGGTAAAAAGAGATACAAAGCAGATACAAAAGAGGCAGACAGAAGGAGGACTGATAACATGTGGGTTTGAGGTGACCACCAAGACGTTGTATTACTCAAACAAAATTTGCATAAGAATTTGTCTAAGACAAGAAGTAAAGGTTTGTAGAACTTGGCTAATAGCCAACCTCCAAATCGCTAGCTGTCGTCCTCAGGACTCTGTCACTCTTTGGTTTGGTTTGCTTTGGTTAAACTTATCCTGGATAATCGGTACCATGAGGCTGGTTATCACCGGCCTCTGTTAACATTAGGGTTTCCAGCTACGAGTGGAAGAGGCAGATTGTTAGCTGCTACGCTACTCACCACATAATCAGAACCATGAATGAAGAATTTAAATGAAAGAAAATGGTCAGGTTACAGTGTGAAGATGAGGGTTTTGGAGGTTTTTAATCCAGTGAGTACACATGGAGGACAGTATGCGTTGCTAAAATTGAGTATATCATGAGCCTTGAGCTCAGCTTATTGCTGACAGTGTTTTACTTAGGCCTACCAAACCATTAGCAAACTTTTTTTTTTATCCACAAAAAGTTTTGTGTACAGTTTTTTGGTCCTGTCACAAAGCCCAACTCATGGTCAAAGAACACAATTTTCACAAGACTTTGCTCACTTTGCAAAATTTTGTGATACCATGTTAAACTAGCAATGCGCGATGGACTCTGTGCCATGTTTTGCAATGTTAAGGATGGGTGTAAGAGGTGTATAAGTTGAGTGACTCTGCATGAATGCGACTTTGTGCAACTTTGATTAATATCTGGTAGCTGTACCACCCCTAGCCTCAGCATCAGCACCCTGCATGATACTGCTCCGCTGGTGTGAAACCAAGAGAATAGCCTTTGTCAAGGTGTACTCGCTTCAATTCTCACTCATCTCCCCTGGCATAGGGGTGTTAAATTATATGCTCCAGAGGACTCCACATTCATATTTTTACAAGACCCAGGTTATTAGGCAAACAGGCTCTGCACATGTCCCCTGCTATGACAGTTTTCACAGTCAAGGATTTCGACCTTTATTTCCATCCAAGTACCGCCTGCACTCCCCTTCGCACCCCCTGTGACACACACACACACACACCCACATGTACAACCACTACCACCCCTCGCCAATTCCCTCTCCCTCTAACTAGGCGAGAGCCCCTAAGTCTGTAGAGGGTGTGATCACAGTATAGTTGCTCTGGGTGTAAGACTCCAGGCAGAACGGCTGTGGATCTGAACTTCCCAATCTACTGTGTGGATTGACAGCACAGCCCTCAGCCCCCTTACCTCTCATTTTGCAGTTTTATTTATAGTTCCCCTCTGCATAGTTCATAGGAGGAAAAAACTGTGTTTCTGATGACCATTTGTTCCTAAAGAGGAGACAAATTACAAATGTGAGCTTCGCCTTTGTACTTTGAAAATGCCTTTTTCATAACCAAAAACGGGCCTGATGAAAAGACCAAGGAACATCAAAGTGGTTCGCCCTCCGACAGAAAGGTTAAAAGTTGAACTTGAACACTGATTCTCTCGCATTCTTCCCGACTCGATTCTCATTAGCCACTCATTTTAATCAGATGCACCATCAATTAGTATGACTTTTCTGTGTGTTTGATGCTTAAAAGTTGGATCTCAAGGACGCAGAACTTTCAGTGTACTCAGATGGAGGCAGGGTTAGTGAAGCATCCAGTGCTTGCTTTACCCATGGCTGTGTTTTTTTTTTTTTATTGCCACCACAGAGGAAGTGGTCAATTCTGAGACAGCCAGGGTTCAACCCAATAGAACACGTATGTTTTAGAGTGTACAGAGTGTTTTGTGGGCGTTGCCTGTACAACCATTTTCGGCACAGGAAATTCTACTATCCTTTTGACTATGGGTTGCTATTGCTCCTTTATCAGATATTACCCTAGTGAATCTATAAATATGTATTGATCAATAAAACTGAGATAAACCCCATAACCCCTGAGGAATTTCTTTGATTCTTTGTCATGAAAACAGTCACATTTGGAGATACTGACTATGAGATGAAAATATTAACTGAATATTAAACTGAAAAATATCAGATTCCACTCTGGCCTTCAAACACGCACGAGCTAAGTCCTGGTATGAGTTAACTATGGAAAGTGTTATACTGTAAATAGATATTGCCTGTTTGGGGACTTGCAGCAGGTTACATGTGGCCAGTATGCCAACAGCTGAGACATCCACACATGTAAAAACTGATATGGCTTTTACATGCATGCAAAAAATAGAATGTGGATCAGTGGCAACAGCCAAACTGGTTTGCAATTCAGCTTTCTAATTTCGAGAGTTTAGCGTTTCACTTGTCTGCAAAACTTTGGTTATTTGCCCTTTGCGAGAGCTCTCACATACTATTTCAAGTTAAGTGCAATCTTCCTATTGAATGAAATTAGATCCTTTGTAAAAATCAGAGCATATTAAGTGTACATACTGTAGATTACACACCTTCCCTTTAAATTATCACCACATCAACACAAAAGATTCTTCTGGTTAAAGGAAAACAATGTTCTTCTTTCACAAAAAAGAATGAAAATTAGACTCCTTTTTTCATCACTGTATCAAGAGTGGATACAACAGAATCCAGGTTTGATGAGCAGAATTCAGACCACAGAAATACACAGAGATTTATAGCATAGGTTGGGAAAACGATAAGATGTCAGGCTTGCAAAGACAGACCAAAGCAGTGAGAAGACACAGTATGGAATAATATAGTGAACATCTACTTGAAAATTTATTAATATAGACCTTCAGGACAATCTACAATATCACTCATTACTAAAAGTTTTAAGCATATAGTTTTATAAATATAACTGTCACATTTATATGAAAAATGAAACAACAAGGTGAAAACTTCACTTGCGACCCCTGGAGGACCAATCACAAAAACATTGTAATGTTTTTGCTGTTTGGTGGAAACAAAATTATTTTGTACAACATGTCTTCCTGACACATTTAAAGGAAAGAATGTTCAAAGGCGGGGCAAAAAGCCTGTAGTCACAGAGAGAGGCCAGACTGAATGAATCACACAAATAGACACAATGGCACACACATTAAAAAGTCTTTCCTGAGAGGCATTCACGGTGTTGCATTCAGTTGTGCACACAAAAGTGATGAAGGTAGTAGTGTGAACAATGAAAAAAGAGAATTAAAGCCTTGGCTAGTTTTGCTTCTGCAAGCAGGTTTCAGGCATAGTAAGACAATCGAGCAAGCACTTCATTTGAAGCATACTGAGGCTTTAACACATGAGCAAAGTCCACAGGATGCATTTACTATGTCAAATTTGTTTGATTATAGGTAAAGAACTACGGAATTGCAAATGATGAAATACAGCAGTAAATAAAACATAAAACATAGACAAGTTGGTTTATTTATTTATTTATTCATTTCAGTCGGGAAAATTTCCCAAAGGTGAATTCTAGCAAAGCACTGAATATTCATATAGTTTATGGTTAGAGCACTTAATGACAGTGCAGCCCAGCAAATGTGGTTTTGTTGATTTCAAGGTCAATATAGGTTAAAATTGGACACACTTAGTTACTTTAGTTATTTTTTAAGAGGTAGATAGACAGATAGATTTCACTTCTTGTGCTCACATGCACCTAGTGGGGGTGCTACAGGAAAGTTAGGAGTTTCGGAGACCATGAATATCCACAGCTAAATCCATGATATTCTGCCCTGCCCCCTGAAAATACCCTGAATGGCAAACATCAGTACGACATAGTATTGTATATCAGCTAAAAGCAAATACTATTGCATATCAGTTGCTTTGTTCCAAAAAAGTTTATTATCAGTTTTTACAGTAGCTGAGATGATGCAGCTTAGTTTGGAATTATGTGGTCACAGAGTGGTAGGAGTGGAACATTTCAATTTGAGCACAAAGAACAAGTTGTGGGAGGCAGAGGGGGCCTTGACAGAGGTGCTGGAACAGGGATCTGCTAGTGAAAGGCAGGTAGCTGAACAGAGTCGAAGGAGTTAACACTCAGCTGTGGTTAATCTCCTCAGGGGGACTTTGGGGCAATATCCAGTTAGACTGGAATGTGTATGTGTGTGATTTTTACCAGGGGCTGGCACAACTGTCTCTCACTCCTCCAGCAGTGAGCCTATGATCGCTCCTCTCAGCAGTCTTATTTCTCCCCAGCACCCTATTAAAACTGCTCTCAACACATGGAACTGGCTTCAACCAGGGTAGACAAGCAACTCCCTAGAGACTAACCACTGACACTTGAATCCAAACTGCACAAGACCTCAGAGTACACAAGTAAACGAATTAACTCTGCACTCTACAGACGTTGGAAAGTCGGAAATTCAAACTTTGTAAAAGGAAAAATCAAATGAATCAGGATTTCAAGAAGAAAATTTAGACAAAATGTGTGAATCCAAAGATTTATGAGATGCTTCTGATACCCTGCTGACACATTATCATGGTTTTACGTACTGTAAATACTATACAATTTTAAGAGATAAGATATGCCTTTAATCATCCCACAGTGGGGAAATTTAAAAAAAAAAAAAAAAAACATGTTACATGAATGACGTTTCAGTTCTTGGCATGTCTAGCCACTACACGAGCCACCACATCCAAAGCCATTTCAACAAGCTAAGTGCTACCACAGAATCCAACACAAGTCAATTTTGGCTGCACAAACACTTATATACACTACTCAAAATAATCTACTGATTACAAGCAAAACCAAAGCAGGCCAAACTCAATACTTTGTGCAGACAAAATGAAAATATTTCAACCTGTTCTCAACCAAATATATAAGGCTAATAATGGGTCAAACATGACAAGCTAAAAGATAATACACTCAGAGCAGGTCAAACAAACAAACAAAAACACTGTAAATTCTACATTGTCTGTAATGATTATACATTTATAAGTAATATTCATAAAGATTGAATAAAACCAAAAAAAAAAAGTACATAACAGCAAAAATCTGTTATGTTTATTAAATTGGTTAAAATGACCAGTTTTTTTTTTTTTTTTTTTTTTACATTGTTTACTTAATTTAAGCTTTAGTAGTGTTAACCAGTGACCTACAAAGTTGTCTCAAAGTGATATTCCATTGCTTATCTCGCCAACAATATACCGAAGGGAAATCACAATATTTTCCTCATTAGACTAAAGTTCTCACTGAGGAAACGTCACCTTATCATTCTCATGATTATTTCTCCCCATTATTCAGGAATGTTGTGGATCCTGGAGTTAACATATTTGTGGTAACTTGCTAACAACTTGTAGAGAATGTCAAAGGACTGATATTTTAACATTCTGAGTAAGTTAGAGTTGAGTTTTGTCATGAGAAAAGTGAATGTGTGTGAGTGAGTCCCAGCTTCTAACTGAATAACCCATAGCTATGCCGAGTGCAGCTGCCATACTACATACTACAACCCAGGCAGGCTGCAGTGAGGAAGCTGTTGCTGTTCAAGGTGACCAGGAAGCTGGTGGTTGAGTACTCTGGTCCCTGAGGCCAGTAATCATCAAGGACAGGAGAGAACTTTCAGTTCAGAGTCAACTCTTGCACAATTTAAGTCTCTCCTGCCCTGTCAACATGATGACAACCCTTGAAGAGCTACGAGAAGATAAGATAGAAGGAGTCTTCCACACTCAGTCTAGAGACAGTTGAGTGGGAAGCAGTGATTTTCTCAACATAGCAAGCAAACAAAGACAAAACATTAAGTACCTTGAAAGAGAGGAAGTAGCAGAGCCAGAGGATGACGTCATGTCGGATTTGCTGTTACTGAAAGTCAAAGTAGTAGATATAGCATTGATAATGAAACACAAAACAAATAAAAACACAAAAAATAAAAATGGAAACTAAGAACTCTAAGCTAACAACAACAATTGGAAATCAAGCAGACTGTGACACATAATGCTGATGTTAATGATTTTCTGCACCAGGCCCAAATCACTTGCGGCCCTCCAGTGAACAGGAACCACTTTGCTATTGCCTGCAAGCCCATACTGGTGTAAACATTTTTAAATTTATGATCAAATAGGCAAATCAGGCCAGAAAGATTGATTGGTTGATTTTTTTTTTTCAAGCCTTGCTCATCAGGTTGAGAATGAACTAATCAGAGGTCATCCTGAGATAGAATAGTAGTCACCTAACCCTTCCGACACTCTGATGCATCCTGCACTCCCACTCCCAAGGAAAGAGTCCCACAGAGCCTTACAAGCAGCTAGCTTCAGACGCATTCTCAAGAAACCCCTCAAAGATTCCTAATTCAAGTCTTGGACCTAAGGCAAACAGTACTACTTGCATCCCAAGAGTCAGCATGACCCACTGCATGTGTTTACACACAATACTCACTGCTCTCCGGAATGACAGAATCAGGATATATACCCAGCTCCTCCTGACAGGTACTGAAGCCTCAAAGGAGCTTTTGCTGGAGAGGTTAAACATTCCCTGTACTAATGAGAAAAAAAGAAGAAACGAGATGTTTAGCACATACAAGTGTAAGTGTAGTTCAGTCAGAAGTCCGCCTTCTACACAGTACCCTGTAAAGGGCAAAAGAGAAGTACTCCCTGAATTGTTATCAAAGTTAGTAGAGCTTAGGACAGGTGTCCCATCTCTTTAAGGTTTCACTGCTAGAAATAACTATACTTAAAGAGACATTACAGCAGCCTATGTTGCATTCACAGCCCTGTGCTTCACTTTCAGTTCAGAGGCCATGTAGGTAACCCCAGCCACCTATTTCGCAACACCAGTATTATAGCAACTACAGTCCCAAGTGCCTAATCCTACACAGCTCCAGTATGCAACCCACCTGTGTACCAACCACTCTACAAATGCTCCAAAAAGATTTTTTTATTTTCTGCCAGCAGAGCGAATTGGATGAACATTGCAAGCATTGCTACTGATGAGGGAGTGGAGAAAACTTTCAGGCTGGAAGCAAAATCAGAGGAGTCAGACTGATAGGAAAAGTCCCTGAGACGGGAGGTGGTTGCCCCTGTGGCACAAGTGCTAACCATAGTCAGCAAAAAGTACCAGAAATGTGCAAACTGTGGCAGTGTAGGTTCACTGAAGAAGCTGAAACAATGCTCATGCTGTAAAGAACCACTCTCACTGTTGCAGATTGTCTGAACACTGGACTGAGCATAAGGGGAAATACACTCTCCTGACAACTGGCAGTGACAGTGAAAAGTGTCCCTGCAAATACACAAATGCCTACTATTTGCCACCTCTAGCTCCAACTGGCCAAGCCCACAAAGTCATATCACTAGTTGGAAGGTAGTGTCTTATTGAATGTTACCTTAATGGCCACTAATTCCAAGCAGGCTCTCAGGCGTCCATCACTAATGTAAGATGAAAAGAGGAATATTTAGCAAACACATCATTCGATCATTCATTCTTTGACAGATTGCTACATGCAAGACTTTCCAGTGTTATCTTCATGCTTGATTTCCCGTTGCCGTCCCCACGCGTTGATTCCCTGACTGCCTGCCTGTAAGTTGATCCTGACCTCTGCTTCCTATCACTGGCTATCAGTACCTGTATCTGCATTCCTGTTCCTGGTTGTCCGTGTTGGTGTCAGTCAACTGAGTCTCTTGGTTGTTAGACTTTCCTCCTGGTATTCTGACCTTTCGCCTGCCCCTGGTTCATCCTGTCATCTCATCCCTTCTGGTTTGTCTGCCTTGATCATCGAGTACCTGGCTTTTGGACTGTTTCCATTCCCGACCACATCTCCTGTGTACTCATTTTGCTACATTGATCAGCCCAGGTGATTATCCTTTTCTTTCCTGGTTATCATAAAACTGTGCCTCAACGTACCTTTGTTGTCTGGGGAAGTCATCATATCCAATCCTACCGTTACCTTTGCAAACTCAAACTTGAAGTGCCATCTTTAGAGAAACTGGCCAATGCCTGTAACTATGCAAGTTGTGTAGTGACACACCATTCTGTACAGAGTCAGGTTCTAGTGACCAGCAAGACTGGAGAATTGGAAAGAAGGTATGGAGGAAGTATACCCCATTGCAAATCAGAATGATCAGAAAGCTGCAAAGTAAAAAAAAAAAAATTATCATACAACAGTTAAGAGTTCAGTGCTATAGCCTGGTGAGTGGGTCCTTACAAAGCACATGATACTAAGAGGAGACCCCACTCTGTGACTATTTGGAATAACAGTTTACTCACTAGTGAGACAGATGTAGATCTTCATGATTTATGAAATGAGAACAGAAAAGGGTCACGTCCAGTTTGCTGCACAGGAATTTGCTTTTACTGTGCACAGACATCCATTTTATCTTGGCCACGCTTAAAATGAATATATGCCCATCTAAACTAATAACCTTGCAGTGTGTGATTCGTTGATGAGCTGAATACAACTCTGTAAAAGTATCACTGTTTGCAAAAGGAATACCGTTATGTCACTAACTAGGGCATGTGTATCACAGCTACAATAACACTATCAAAACCCCCAAGTTAGCTGGCCAGATCTGGCATAATGGGAAAAAATATTCTGGACCAATAATGTTATGGAATTAGTAGTAGTTCGGTTCTTGGAGTGTCTAGGGCAAGCTACCTCTGGCCAGCAACGATGGTTAGCTTCATCTCCAACTGGTCCCAACTAACTACTAGCCCGGTTCTCAGTTCACATTTTTGTTGGAGGTGGTTGGTCCAAAACGAAACAAAGATGGATGTCATAGGCTTTTAGTTCGCAAGACCAAGGACAGAAGTTGCTGCGGCGTTGGTTCTCTCCCTGTCACCATTATTCATGGCTGGCGCAAAAATCACTTTTGAATGCTGCCATCCAGCAGCCACTAGAGTAATTGATATGCACCCGCTCACTACCAGCCAGCCAAAAGTCCAGTCTAATGCTGACTGCACTCCTTGGCTCGAGTGAATAATCCAACATTTCTCTTGATATTCATCACTATCATCATATAAATTACCTCTGACTAGCTAACTCACTAAATTACATATTGGCTATTTGCTTAACTTACAAAATGACCACGTCTTGAGTTTTATAAATTTCAAGGGCATTTACTGCCTTGATTGATAGAAATATTTTTTTTATAATTTAAAAAAAATGTAACAATTTCAACAATTGTTTTATTAGCATTCAGGAACTATGTGGCTCTGTACCAAGTGGCAACCTCTGGTGCTGAAAAATGAAGGCACCTGGGAAGTGCCAATACCTGCAGTTCCTTAAATGAACACTAGGGGCAGGCTCTAAAGAAGAATTTTTCAGAAGAAAACATGTACAGCCTAGTACAAAAAATGGCTGTAGTCTCTTTAGCTGATTTTACACTTCATGGCAACTGTACAGGGAGTTAATTTTTTCATGACACCCTCGTTTGAAATCTGAAATTATGCATAATGAGGAGTCACTTTGATTGACAGCTGCCGGCTTACTGTTGGCTCCAAACACAGAGCTCATTCAGTCACTTAACTTCAGCTGTGTTTGTGCTGTTTTTGCCTTTCGGATAACTTTTCAAGTAAATATTGGGTAAATAGCGTGGCTGCTAACAGACTGTCCAAAAAGACTGCGCTCCTGTTTTTTTATTTACTAGTAAACAGCCAGTTAATGAATTAGCATCGGGCTCCAGCTAGCTCCCGATGGCTGTGTGGTGGCTTTGTCTGGGACGTCTGCGCTGTTTTCTTGGTGTGTTTGTTCTGATGTTTGTGGAGCTGTGCTGTCATGTTGACTGTGTTTCTCTTGGATGTTTGGGAAGAGTTTCTACAACGGGTTCAAATGTTATTATTTATATTTATTATTGTCCCAGAACTGATTGTGATCAGCTGGAGGCTGAAATATTGAGATATAACATTAAAGTACTGTAACTGGTGCTGAAACCGGTCTGTATCACCAGGTTAGCCAACCAGCTCGGTAGCCATGATTCATCAAACAGGCTTCATTCAGCTCCACCCTCGCTCCACCTCCTTGTCCATATTTAGAATAACCGTCATAAGGCGATGTCACCACTGCCAAGATGGCAGTGCTCTATGGCCTTCAAACTCACTCTTCAGAAAACTATGGCTGACGTCAAAGAGGCTAGGTCCATGTTTTATACAGTCTGTGCTCTGTTCTCTCTTTAGTCTATTACCCATGGTGACTTGCCTATCTCTTGACCAGCTTAGTCCCCAATTTTCATTTTAACAAAAGAATTATAAAAGTAGAACAAAAATATTTTCTTTGCAGCAAATTATTTTCTCCATAAAAATATAACTTGAACTGAAAGACAGAATGGTACAGGAGGGAATTCATGAGCTGAGCAATAGCAAATATGTAATAATAAGAGCTGAGGAGCTGAAACCAAGTACAGGCCATACTTTTCAGTAATATATTGTTCTGAAGAAATGTTACCAATTTTAAAATTGACCTGCATCTAAAATGTGTTTTTTTTTTACACAGTGGTGAAGAGGTTTCCTCCCCATAGGTTCCTCTCAGTAAACGTCAGAGGGTTTGCAAGCATTTCCGTTGTGCTGACTTGATGGAGATGCAGATGGTTGTAATTTACAGAAACCTTCTCTTTGTGTTGAAGGCAGAGCTAACACTGTATTGGTAATTTTGTATTAAGATGCCACAAGTAGCGCTGAATGCACAAATCCTTTAAGGCTTGTAATGAAAAGGCAACAGTTTTATCACATGATGATAGAAGGGGAAAAAAGTGTTACCTTATTATTTGAGCCTTTGTGAGAATATAAGACCACATCTGAACCATGTTTTCATATTTGCAAATTGATTTTGTACATACTATGTTTAATGTTTGGTAAATAGGTGCAACAAGGCACTTAACAGTGCCAAGATTTGGGGTTACAATGTGAAGGAGGCCACCCAAGCTACAAATTCATGCACAGGTAATATACTGTATATCTATTAATTCACTAGTCTCGTTGAAACCCACAGTAGACATCAAAATCAAACTACTAAGTCTTGTTTTCTATGCCTTCTATTCTACAAGGCCATGAATCCCCAGGGTTTGTTTCCCCCCTTGTACAAGCATGTGGAGTGTTATGTAGAGTGATGTGCAGCACAGAAAGCATTCCCCTGCAGTGTACTGTGGGCTTGGCTGGGTATGGCAGATGTCTGCAACACTGCTCTGCTCCAAATTGAGGGCTCCATTTCAAAGGCCTGTTTACTGGCAAGCCTTAATAGGAAGTGATCTTAAAGTGTTCCTTTAAACATGTCGGAGGCTAATGGTTTAATTTGCTCTGGGTATTGCTCTGTCTAATGAGATTTAGCATGCGCTCCCAACTGCACGGCTCAAACACTCATCTTTTGGAAAGAGAGACATAATTTCCTCTGTTCATTTTTAACTCTGCATGTCTTTTAATTTGTTACATCATGGATTTTTTTTCTTTGTTGCTGCATCAGACTTGATTTTCCTTACAATAGTTATATTGGCTTTCTAATGAAGCATGTGCCTGTGTAGGTAACATGCTGGTGACTATGTGTTGTGTTGTGTGTGTGTGTGTGTGTGTGTGTGTGTGTAATATGTATGTGCATACATTTTTAGATTTATCTCTAGTCTTCTTGTGTAAGTTTGTATGTGACTCGATTGTCAGTGTATGCATTTAAGTATTAGAATTAATTAGACATATGCAAAGAGCTTGCACCAGGTATCAGCAGAGCCTACTGAGATATTTGTGAGTTGTCAGACCTGCAAATCCATATCATTAAATTGAGCACCCAAGTGTGTGTGTGTGTGTGTGTGTGTGTGTGTGTGTGTGTGTGTGTGTGTAGCAAAGCTGGGGCAGGACGGAACAGTGATGGATTGGGTCCCACAGGCCTCTGGTGTGTTCATTTCCAGTGTCCAGCCAGTGGCTCAGGTCATCCCAGGGATCAAAGGCTACGACTGGATCACAGCAGCATCCCTCCCTCTGGTTCAGGGACTTACAACCCCCCTCTCTGGATGAAGACAGAAAGTTGTGTCTCCTGTTTGACAGCCTCTTCATTTGCCTCACTCTGATGGAGGACGCCCTCCTGTACTCTTTGCCAGAGGCAAGATATTTCTCTGTCATTTCATTTCTGATTTGTTGCTCATGTTATTGCAATGATTTCACATCAAATTCTCCTCAGAGACTGAGAAGCTGGACCCTGTCACAGTTTTCTCTCTGTCTGGCTCCTTACCTTAACCTTTGCTGAGTCCAAAGAGTGCAGAGCACTCACTTTCTGAATTTAGCCAGTTGCGGGTTTTTTTATGTTGCTTATGATTAGCTAATAACTTAAATACTCACTATTGAACTGGAGGCTAATTCAACTGGATACTAAAAACACATCAACTACATTTTCCTGAAATGATATCTCAAACAGAAAACTGACAGATTATACACTTCATATTAATTAATGGACATGTTTCTACATGTTTTAGACCATCTACTACACCACCCATATAACTACTACTTTGAAAACACACTGTGAAATGTGGAAAAGAAATTATACGTTGTTGCCTTTCAGTTCAGACACTAAATTTTTATTTTACAAGACTGGTAATCATGAAGGAATATAGACTGACAGGGAACTCACTGACTGGATAGTTTTGCTGATGTCATCCTGCAGCATCAGTAGAATGAACCCACTTGGGGAAATCAAATGTTAATGACAGGTCGTGCAGCAATGTGCTGCTTCTTATGTGTTTATTTATGTTCTCTGGTGTCACAAAGACCTCATGAGGAAGTAACTGATTTTGAGCATGAATAGGGTTTCAACATTACCTACATTCTAATGGACTTAAATAAACGGCCAAAAAAGCGGGATACAAATGAAGCCAACACAGAAGTGCCAAGAGCTGCAGTTCCCCAAATGAACACTAGAGGCAGGCTCCAAAGGGAGGTCAATTACATTTGATTCCCATGTTATAATGTCCAACTTTAAGGCAGAAGGAAACATGTTTGCAGCCTGGTCCAAAAATGGCTCCAGTCTCTTTAGCTTATTTACTTCTTCATGACAACTATACAGGGGGTGAATTCTTTGCTAACTAATGTGATCTTAATCTGAACTGCGCTACAATGGGCTTCAAAATCGCTCTTCAGAAATCTGACGTCACATCACGGAGGCTACGTCCATGTTTTATACAGTCTATGCATAAAATCTATCTTTGTTTTCAGACAACAAATGAGCTACTCCAGAGTCTGCTTAGAGGTAGACTGAGACCCTCCTTTTCATGCAGTCTCAGGTTATTTGGTCTACTACACAGAGTTTGACTGGCAGTTTTCACACCAGGCCAAATGAACTGCGCATGAGTTTGTCAGGTTAGAAAGTGTGTGAAAGCACTCTCAGAGGGCCAAAATGAAACATGGATATTCTGGGTTTGTTCAAGAAGTATCAACCCATAATTCAAAATCAATCATAAACATCAGCCCCACAACAAAACCTTGCTCAACAGTATTTGTGTGCTTCACTAATAAGAGAACTGTGTACCCTCCAGCTGCTCACCCAACACAAAAGCCAAAAAAGTTTTCTCACTTCCTGGTTTGCTGCTATGCTGCGCGGCCCGTTGCACATGTGCATTAGTGTTTCTCTGTGTGGTGCTGCGGAGTGTCACCAGTGTGGCCCAGAGACATTCAGATGTTTTCCACTACATGAAAGTAGCTTTTCTAGGTGCTGGGGAAGTTTTGTAAATACTTAACCTTTATTGTCACGTAGCTTTGGAGATCCTATAAGATATTATTGTCCTACTCAACTCACTGTTGAGAAATCACTCAACTCACTTACTTTTTTCTTTCTTTTTTTTGTGTCACTTTTTTGGTGTCCTCCTTTGCCGTCAATCCCTTGCTTTTACTCAGTCTGGTTCCCATCTTACTGGAGTATGTGAGGGGTTTGATGCTGGGGATAAGCTCTTCTGGGTAAAACTCCATGAAATGGAGCAATGGGATTACAGGGTCCGTGCACAAGTCTCAAGCAATCCCCTCTGAAACAGATTGCCCCTATTCATGTATGCTTTTTCTGTCTCTTTGTGTGTTTTTATAAAAAAAAATGTTGCTTCTTTATTCATTGGTTTAGAAGCTTACTCGTCAACAGGGACTCCAACTTTGATGAACAGTTATGGTCTGTAGGCAGAATGTACAAGGATGGCGGATCACAACAGATCATGCTGTTTTGGGGATTTTAAGGTTCCACAATATCGTGATCCAAAAATCTTAGTATGAGTCAAAAAGTGCCATTTAATGAATATAATCTGTAGTCATATAGATGGATTGGACAGGGTTGGTTCATGTTATCATCGTAACTTGTGAGGTTTAAAACAACAGGAAAAATGTCAGCATGTTTAACAGTGATATTCACAATATCGTACAGTAGTAAAGTGATTAGATTCATGATTAATTCAGCAGGGCCACATTCCCTGCAGAGTGATTCATTTGTAACACTGATGCCATTTTTTTAAACGATTGGTGATGCAATAATGAAGTTCTAATTTAGGAGGGCTCCTCCTGTCTATGTGTTGAAGTGGCCTGGAGCAAAGCACTGAACCAAGAGGGCAGGACACCACCTTACATGACAGCTCTGTTGCCATTGGAGTTTAAATGAGTGAATGAGAGGCAATACTGTAAAGAGCTTTATCCATTAAATCAGAGAAACATGATACAAATGCAGTCCCTTTTCCACTCTCATTTCCATGTAATCAGTTTGGCTACATTTGTCTTACATGAGTGGAGTGGTTTTTGGAGGTAGAGGAGGGAATCAAACTCAAGTTTCTGGTATGTTCTCGCCCATCACCAACTAATCTGATCAGACAACTAATGGCAGGTTTATACTGCAGGTTTTATAGACATTCCAATGAAAGTTGCTCACTGCAAGGCTTCCAAGCCTATTATTTAGCCCATAGAGAATGAGCAGTGGAGTCCTTAGCTTGCTGAGCCAGGAGACTTCCTGCTGCTTCTCCCGCTCACATGAATCGTATGAAAACAATGTACCCATAATAACGTAATAATAATCATAGAGCAAATAGCTCTCATTGTGATAACACATGTCTGGGTGTCTGTCGTACGTAGAAAAATGTATTTCTTGTTCTAAAGCTCTGTCTTTTCTAATATTTGTGTGTGGGAAAAAGTTCTGTCATGTGCCAGTGTGTGTCATGTGACCTGAAATTCCAATCTATAGCATCAAATACGTCTCTAGCTTGGGAGGCTTGGTCAGCATATGTGAGGTCAGATCTAAAGAAAATGAAAATAAAATAAAAAGTAAATCAGCAGAGAAATTGTGTTTAAGAGAGAGAAGGGAAGAATCAGAATTCAAGTGCTGTAATCTTGTACATGAGGGAACAATGTACAAAAGATTAGCTTGATTATAATGAGACAAGTCGAAGCAGTATAATGATTACTGTTTGGGTCTTTACAATAAATGGTTTCACCATTACTGACACTGAAACCTTAGCAGCCTACATCATCATAATTCAACCCCAATTCCAAAAATGCAGGGAACAGAAATAAAGCAGAATCCGATGCTAATCCTTTTTCACATAAACTCAATTGAAAACAATACAAAGACAATATAATTAATGTTTGACCTCATGAGCTTCATTGATTTTTGTAAATATCCACTTATTCTGAATTTAATGGCAGCAACATGTATCTCCACAGGTAAACAGGTTCATTGGTAACATGTGATAGGATCATGATTGGGTATGAAAGGTTCATCCTGGAAAGTCATTCACAGGTGAGGATGAAGTGAAATTCACCCCTTTTTAAACATATATAGAATATTAGCACATGGGCTCAGGAACACTTAAAATGTTTTTGTTGTTAAACACAGGTAATATTTACATTTTACAGAGTCCCGACTTTTCTGGAATTAGGGTTATAGGAGATCGCCTGCACAGGAAAATAAAATAATGTCTCATTGTGGATTAATGTATCATGTTATTTTTCTCTGATCTCCTTTTGACTTTGTCTCTGATTGGTTTTGGACTTTACTTGTGTATGTGCATGTGCAAGTCTCTACGGGGAGATTTTGTAATGGAGGGGTATCTGCCCTGAACAGCAGTAGCATAGACTCCCACTGGAGTCCAGTCGTGGTGGTGGCTGATGACTCTGCTGAGATTTGTAGGCTGATGAGATGAGAAAGCTGATGAATCTGTAAAGACTGGGTGCTGATGGTGAGGCACAACGGGAACATAATAAAAACAGAGAGAGAAGCATATTTAAAAAGATAGCACTAAGACAATAGGCAAATAATGGGGGTGTCCTGCTAGTGCTATTGGATAGATGTGACCAACTGATGAGAACAGCTGATTTCTCAATAGACAGCTCCAGACAATGACAGCCAGGACTCATGAGTGAGCATCTGTGAGAGAAGCGAAAGTCAGAATAGCATGAGTATGAACTACAGGCCTAATCCAGCAAAGAATAGTCTTAGCTACATTTGAAGCTGTATTACACAAGCACTCAGCTTCACCTGCAGAGGTGACCTCCTTCTCTAGAGTCATGCTACCTTGTTTTTACACTGCTACTGTCATGTCAAGGGATTATATTCAAATGGCAAACATTAGAAAAAATGAATATATCAACATGTAACTCCTGTACAGTGTCCTTGGGTGACTTGAAAGGTGTTTCTAAATAAAATGTATCATTATTATTACCTCACTATATGCTTGCAATAAACTGCACAGGTGACTCCTGGAACCAGTGTGAGGTGCTTAGCTCTTCTTTTTGCCCCTAATATTAAAACACAATGTATAAAGTTACAGTTGCAGTTGTGATTTTATAATTCTTCGTCTTTTGTATTAAGCATGTATTGCTGCTGACCTTTCCTTTGGTGGAGCTGATGAATGATTTTTTTCCCCCCAAAAAGAACACGGCTGTGCGTTAATTCCATGCTACATTACCAATTCTAAGCAAGGTTTGACTGCAGGTTTTGACTATGCTGTGCTCACGCTGGCCCCTCAGAGTTTTCAGTGTATTGTTGATATACATTATTGTTTCAGAATGTAATGCACAGGAGGAAATGGATGAGCTGTTCCAGCTGGAGAAATGACAACTTCAGAAAACAAAAAATAACAACTGTTTTTAAAGAAAACATTTTGTTATATATATATATGTGTGTGTGTGTGTGTGTGTGTGTGTTTGTTTTTTTGTTCAGAAAACAAAAAATAACAACTGTTTTTAAAGAAAACATTTTGTTTTATATATATGTTTGTTTTTTTGACAGCACACATATTATATTATATTGTAATATACATTGATATAGCTATATGTATGAAATATGCTACCACTACATATGTAGCTGTGACATCTTATCTGAATTTTGAGTTTATGTCAGAGGAAATATCCTGACAAATATCAGCATATAAAAGTGCTTGATTTTTGGCTTTGGTGTTGATATAACACAACAGACCTTAAAAAGTGCACAACCAGAAAATAGTGTATTCATTTATTTATTTATTTATCTTGAATGATGGTGCAGCAGCTCTGATAACTTGACAAAAAAAAATCTTAATCTGAGGTCCATTTACTAACTTTTCCCAGGTGCTTTCAACCATATCTCACAGTCTTCATCTGTGAATGGGCTAGAAAGTAAAAGATGGAGAAAATTAGTTGCACAATAATAAAACAAAAAAGTAGTTTTACTACTAATCTTGTTAATATTCTTCTATCTATTCCTCTTTTATTCCTTTACACTAATCAAAATACCCCAAATACATACTGTCAACAGTCAACATACTGGGATGAGTCCCAGGTGTTTAAAAAGAGTAAATAAATAAATAAACAGCTGCAGTAACTGATTGTAATATTGATTAGAGATTAGCATTAGCATTACATGAAAATATTTCCAATGATTTCATTACATTCGAACATAAATGAACCATTTATCCAGAACATCTCAGAACCCTCTGCTGACGGCAGGTAGAGCAAATCAAGGCCACACTGAGTGCGTGTGGGGACAGGCAGTGGCGTTTTGACCGAGGTCTTCTGCTAATGTTAAGCAGTCGTTTGTGATCTATAACTTGTCCTATCTGTGCACTCCTCACAGCATGGTGCAGAAACAATCTCCAAGCCAAACTAGCCCTTCTCTCTCTCTCCCCTGCTATCTTTATATTGAAATATTGTGATTATTCCCCTGTTTCTGGGGAAGCTGGCTGTAATCGCCAGACAAATGATGTGGAAAAGCAATAAAAAGCTGCTCCCAGGAGACTCTTATAGCTGGCCGAGTGACATGGCCATGAGGGATACGAGCTGCCGATGTGTCTATGGAGAGTGATCCAAGTTGTAGCAAAGCACTGCCTCTGAGCCATAGATCTGCACTGCTTAAAGGGGATTTGACTAAACAAATGGCAGCATATGGTAGATGAGAGAGAGGAGGTGAGTGGAGAAAAGGAGAGGTGGCATTGTTTTCTGAGAGAAAGGAAGGGGAGTGTTGTGAGGGGGGGTCCCGTGTCTCTCCTCCCCTCTTCAATCTTTCATTATGTTGTCACACTCTAGCTGCGTGCTTCCAGTAACACTTTAATTAGCCTCCATGAGTTTAATTGTGCGTGCATGTCTGCCAGCTTGTTTTGCTGCGTAAATCTGTCTTGTTTGTTTTTTCCCACTCTGAGTATCACTGCTGCTGCCTCCTCTGCCGCTGCTGCAGGGAACACTGTGCACCTTCAGGTTTATCCCTCATTTTTTATATTTATGTTTTATATTGAAATGTATCTTTATTAATTTTTTTTTTTTCCTCAAACAAGGTTTACATGGTTCTGCTCATCATCACAGCTTCAAGGTCCCATTATGTCTGTGCAAGCTTTACACTGCAACTATACACTGTACGGATGTGTAGGGGTGAGGGTGTCATACATACTGAGTCGTCTAATTAAGCTCACTTGATTTATGAAAAAATTACAAAATACAATAAATCTCCCAAATATTTGATTTCACTTATATTTCTATTCCTGTAGGCTGGTAAGCTCCTGTGAGTCAGCATTTGGATCATCATGGGATATTACAACTCCCCACTGAAAACCTGAATAAAAATAGAATATATGCCATTTTTACTAAGCGGCAAACCTTGGCACACTATATATGCAGGTTAAGCAGCATTATACTCTTAGTTGACTATCATACTACACTCATGTCTTAATAAAAAAAAAGCAATCAAAGCAGCTACGGAAGTCCTCCTCTGTTTTTTTCTTTCCTTATTCTTTGTGGCGAAACAAGGAGCAGGCAATTTGCTGGCAGTAGGAGGTTTAGCAGCCTGGAGCTAACGGGAGCATCAAACCACGGCTGTGTGTTTCTGTGTATGTGTGTGTGTGTGTGTGTGTCTGGAGCTGCTGTTGTTGCTGTTGCTGCTGCTGCCGCCGCCGCTACCACTTGCCTCCATCTCCTCCCGTCTCTGGCCTAATCAACAAAACAGCCTCAGCTGCCCCTTCGGATCCCCTGCCAGGGTCCCTATCATCCTCTGATCAAATATTAATGTGTGATACTGAGCTTGCTCACTAATCCAAAGCCAATTAATATTATCTGTCAATTATTTACAGATCCTGAGGTGCGGAGGCAGATCCCCGAGGACTACATCGGCCAGGTTCAGAATACGAAATTGACTCCCCCCCCAACCGCCCCGGCCTCCCTTCATTCTTTCTTCCTCTCCCCCTCTTGCATTTTCTTTCTTTCTTCCTCTCTTTTCATCTCTTCCTTCCTTTTTTGTTTATGTGTGTCTTTTAAAGCCTAAATGGTTGTCTTTTCAGTGGTTCAGGGCGAGTAGCGCAGGATGCTGCCTGGGCATTAGCATTGCTGATATATCTGACATTGCGGGATGGGGTGGGTGGGGGGGGGCTGCGCTCTGGTAGGGCTTTGTGTCTGACTCTCACTCATACAGTGCAGTCAGGGAATACTGTTATTAGTTTTTATCACTGATGCGCAACAACATGACATATGTTTCAAATCCCCATGCCTAGTGATTTGGATTGTTAGCTCCAATCACTTCCATTGTTATTCCAATAGACACTGAATTTGCTTTTTCCAAACATTTTCCCTTTTGGAGGCGACCTTGCAAGTGGTAGCTTGGTTGACTAATAATTCAGTGCCAAATACACGTACACACACACACACACACATGCAGACATACACACTCCAGTAATTAGTCATCACTGTTTGTCACTGGCTGTTTTTGTCCTTTACTTTCTTTCTCACTCATTTGATGGCTGAGAGAAGCGGCAGCTCTGTGGTAATGGAGTTTTCACCCTCAGAAGTCTTTATTCCACACAGTAAAGAGACTCTGCTGCAGCCTCTGCCTCTTGTAGCTTATGTAGTTGCCTGTGCAGGGGGTGGTGGGTGCATGGGGGTCGAGGAGGCCTAGTGGTGATGGTGGTGTTTGGGGCGGGGGTGGAGGAGAGACTGGCATCTAGGAGGGAATAATGATGGCCGATCGTTTGGATCCCTTAAGCCACAAAGCTAGCTCTTCTCCCTCTACAGAAGGGGAGAATAAAGGCCACAGAAGAAAGGCAGGATGAAAGAAGGGGGAGTCGTTTCTGACAGTGTATTTGTGCTGCAACTAAACTCCTACCACCTCCCATAATGCACTTTGACCTGCCAGGACCTCTAATTGGCTGGCTCGGTGAGGAGTCGCAAAATGTTGAGGTTTCAGTCCACTTCTCTGTCCTTCAATTTTCCAAAATTGTCCGCCTCGTGGTGTGATGTGCGCTCAGTGTTTGTTGGCTCACTTGTACGGTATATGTTGCACTAACTAGCTCTTCTGCTCCAAGTTCTGCCTTCATCAGGTCTTTGTACGCTGCTCTTTCTAATAAGTATAGATGAGTTGTTTTGCCAGTGTTATTCCCCTCGCCAAATGTGAGCGAGAAGATGGCTTCCCCTCGTTAGCCGTGCCTTCACAGCTCAGATCTCACTGTTTGTGGGAGCGGTTTAATCTGATATGTAAATATAGCGTTTGATCCAAAGCGATAGTCTAACGAGCAAAAATCTCTGCTTTTCTCCGCCTTTCCTGCACCAGTAATTAAAACAAAGCCTATTTGGGCTTTTCTCTTCCATCTCCTGTCTTTTTTGTCTGTCTGTTCCTCGTCTTTCTGCCTTCCTCTTGTTCTCTGCCTCTCTGTGTCTCCTCTTTGACACAAGCGCAGCACAGTCTTGATTTTTACATGTTTCATCCTTTACGTTAGGCAGCTGCTGCATATTTTGTCAGAGCTGTTGCTGTGAAGTACGTTTGTCATATTGGAAACGCAATGTTTGAAGCCGGGCTCTTTTGAAGTGGCTGATGTGGGGCTGTTTTAACTGGAAGGCAAAGGGACGGCGGTAGCCCGTAATGGGGGAGTATTCAAATGACTGACCTCTAGATGACAGACCCAACCAACTGCGCTATGAATAAACAGCAGCTTGATGTGGTGCTTTATGCTGCGCTTTGTTCAGGTGTTGATATCATGTTCCTATCATACTGCCTGCTAAATGACTGAAGGTCACTGGTGTCTGTGGGATGGCGCTGAGATCCATTTAGCTAAGAGCTGAACAGTGAAAAGACTTCGAGTGAGTTCATAGAGCCAGTCCTCATGGTGAGGTGTGTGCGTGTGTGTGTGTGTGTTTAAATGGTGATGAGCAGATTATGAGTCCTCAAATCTATATGAAGATATATTTGCCTTGCAAATAATAAAGAGGATTTGCTTATTTCAATCCTGGCTGACAAATAGCACATTTAACTAAGGAGGCTCATTATCAAAAGAAAAAGCACTTATCATAGAAAGCTTTGTTGCACTGCTGTGTTTTACACTTTCTCTGCTATATGAAGCTTTCAGATTTGATCTTTATTGAACAGTTGATGGTATATAATCACATAGAAGTGATTCTAGTATGACATACAATAAAGGTCTGTGGCTGGAAGTGAAACAGGGATGTTGCAGTTATATGGCAGGCTCTGTGTCTTACTGATGGGACTTCCAGGATGCAACTAGTCTTTTTGTTTAATATTTTTGGACTAATTGGTTGGATTTTGTCCTGACATATCACTGGTACTATATTTAACCAATCTTACCTAATGAACTAAAACCAATCAGTAATCTGGTTTCACACATATTAAACCATTAGCTTTAGGTTTAACTGAAAATATTCAGTGCTTTTACCAGACATACTCACAATATGAGTCAACAGCATCAGCATTAAAATCAATCAATATTAAACTACAATAATCAATGTTTTATATTAACAATGGTTCAAATGGTTGTATGAAATATGTAAGCAAATGTGTCACTTGTAAGAAGCTCTTTTGTCTTCTGGCGTCTTTCAGATTTTTTTTTTTTTTTTTTTTTTAATGGTATTTGAGAGCCATTGGCAAACAACCTATCCTTTGGTATGAGCGTGTGTTGAATAGTAAATTAACATTTAAGTCAATATATTTCAGGTCGTTCTGAAAATATGCCCAAATCACTGATACAAAAAGTTAAAAGTTGTCTTTTCATTCTTTAGAATTCACATGGGGGACTTGGGGGACTTTTGGAGCCCCAAAGTACAATTTTACTACGTTAGTTCTCTTGTTCATGTTACAAATACTTTGAGCTGAAGAAAACTGATAGCTTTCCAATGCATGCAACATTTCAGGAGGAGAGAATCTGCTGTCCAGAGCTTTGGGGGAGGGAGGGAAAGAAGAGATTTCATAGGGAGACAGGTAAAATAAGAGACAGGAGCCAAGAAATCTGGCTTTTTGCTTTGATACACCACCTTCAACTTCTGTTGACTTGATATTCTCCTAATTAATTTGTCTGCAGTTGGGTTACCTTGATGAAAGATTGTGTTTTGAGGGAGAGAACACCTGGCAGCATATGCTGCAGGGACTGATAGCAAGGCAACAGAGTGCCAGCTGCGGATAACAGACAGGACGATTCAGCAGATTGTGTAAATGTTTGGGAGCGGAGGACACACACACACACACAATCACACACACACAGAAACACACACAAAAACTCATTTACAACCTGTCTTCTAAAATTCATGTTGGATTACAAAAGATTTAAAATAGCAAATATGTTGTTTGGGCAACATGATGTTAATCTTGATTAAACTTTAAAAAAAAAAAATCAATGTTGTGAAGTAATGTCCTTGTAAAATATATCTGCCTCCCAAATCTCAACAACATGATTGGATTCTCCAGTCATTCCAGACTTGCTGGGAATTGGGTTCAACTATACCTGAAATTTGTACGAGTGTAAAGGAAAACAGTCACAGACGTACATCCTGTAGAAGCAAGTTCCAGTCGTTTGCCTGAACCCATTGCCACTGCAGGAAGTAATGTGTCCTTAATTTCAAAAAATAAGGATTTGAGGGACAGGGTGGTGGATGACCAAGCAGTGTGATGGAGTTTAATGCAGTAGACCGAGTTCACATCCTGTCACAGACCTCTAGTTCTGCCTGACGGTAACTGTACTTAAATCACATTCTATTCGTCATAATGACAATCTAACCTAAACTTTGCTGCCACATGCAGATATGTAAGTGAGAATATGTAAAATGTCTGTAAAAAAAAAGACAGAGTTGTCATTTAATGCCAAATTGGACTTCCATCCATCCATTATCTACCGCTTACTCCTGTGCAGGGTCGCAGGGCGGGCTGGAGCCTATCCCAGCCGACTTAGGGCGAAGGCAGGGGACACCCTGGACAGGTCGCCAGTCTGTCAAAGGGCACATATAGACACTCACACTCACATTCACGCCTACAGGGCAATTTAGATTTGTCAATTAACCTCAGTATGTTTTTGGACTGTGGGAGGAAGCTGGAGTACCCGGTGAAAACCCACGCTGCACAGGGAGAACATGCAAACTCCACACAGGAAGATCCCAAGCGCCCTGACCAGGACACGAACCAGCGATCTCCTTGCTGTGAGGCGACGGTGCTAAGCACTGAGCAGCCCCAAATTGGACTTGACTAGACCAATAGTGTTGCCATTGGTCGGCATTGTGAGCTATAATCTGTTTCTTGCAAATGACTATATGAATTCAGGCCGATTATATCTTTGAGTCATCCCTGACCTCCCTCACAAATAGGCTGAATTTTTGTCAAATCGGTTGTGCACTTTGAGGGGGTCACCATGCCTGATTGACTGTCTGAGCGATCAACAATCAGCCTCTGAGATGATCAAATGGTTTCTGACAGAAATTTCAGTTGACTATTTCAGAGCATGTGCAGTTCTACGGTCCACTTTTCCACATTGCTGTTGTCAAAATAACAGTTCCAAACTAAAGTGAGCTTGTTCTTATACTGTGTTATTAGAACAGTATTTTACATGTTGTAGCTTTGAGACTGTTGTAAAATAAACCTGAACCTTGCTGCAGATCACACAGATCATATTGTCTACAGCTTTCAGCAGTGAGAGTTAAAGTACAAGATAATTAAAAACGCTCAGCGTTGAGCCAAGCTTCAGCCCTTCTGATCAATCTGAGCTAAAGCTTAATCTTTAACATTTTATGGTGCAAAGTCTCCTCCACCGGCAGCTTCCTTCCAAAAATGTCAACAGCAGCATCAGCCTGGAATAACCTCCATCAGACGAAGCATGCTGCTCAACAGTCAGGATCAGGTTTCTGTCAGGGCTTCACGAACGGATGAGAAGGAGCTCGGCTGGGGTTTGAAGATCGGCAGGTCCGCTGCTGAAAACCACCTTGTGTTTTGGGTCCTGAGAGGTGTACCCCAGCAGCTGCCCTCCTTCATGCCTGTTTGTCAGGAGCTGTCAATAAGTCCCGCACTCGCTCCGCTTTAAAGGGGAGGGGAAGAAAAGGCTGAAATAGGATGCTTCCTGCCCTTTAACATGCCAGAGGCTTCGTTAAGGGAACCTGTGAGATCAGTTTAATAGGCTGACATCACCCCTGGGCCTCCGTGACCCGGCCCTCCTGAGGCCCTCCTCTCCTCTCCTTTTTTCTCTCACTTTCTTCTTCCTCTTTCCTCTCCTCCAACACCTCATCTTTCCGCTGCTCATCACTTTTTTTTGTTATCGATTGCATCGTTTTCTTTGCTCCTCTGCTAACAGCTCTTATTTTTTCCTTATTTGTTTTGTCTCTTCCTTTTTCTTCCTTTGCTTATTCCATTTTGGCTCTCTCTTCTATTCCACAGTCTCTTTTTTCACTCCAATTCCACTCCTCATCTCCCATTTCCTTCCTTGCCATTCATGATTTTCTTCTTTATTTTGCCTTTGCTTTCACCATCATGTCTTCTTTCCTGTCACTTAAATTGATGCCATCCTTTCTTTTCCTCCTCTTTCATTTCTGGTGGTATCCTCCTTTCCTTTCCTTTCACTCTTTTCTTTCACTGCCTTTTCCTTTAGTGTCTTCTTCTCACCTCTCCTCTTATTTCCTTTCCTTCACTGTCCTCTCTTTTCCCTTTCTTTCTTTTTCTTTCTTCTTCTCTCCTCCTCTTAAATCTTCCTTTCTGTGCATTTTGCCTCAGCAGCAGTGTTTTGTAGTCGATCTAACAGGGGGATAGCTCAATTTTTCATCCAGCTGACCTTGATGAAAAAAGCGGAGCAGGCTGGTCTGAGGACGACCCTGAATGCGCCTGAACCCACCTGACATTAGTGAATAAAATATAGCATGGGCCTCCTGTTGGGGACGGCTGCTGAAAGGGAGATCACTCCACCTCCTCTTATTTATTCTCTTTTCCTCCTTCTTCAGACGCTTACGCTGGGAATGTGACGTTAATGTGCATACCGGCTGTTTGAACCACCGACCACAGGTCAGCCACTTTAATAGAGAGGTTCAAGTCTCTCTCAAAGGGATAGCAGCCCGACGCCTCCATTAATGTAGAGCAGGAATGTAGCCGTAAAACAGCACTTCCTCATGTAAGGTTTCCCTGGGAAGCGCAGGGATCCTGCTTATCCTCTATCCTGCCAGGAATACTGCAACCAGAATGAAAGAATCAAACAATCACTGTAATTCTTTAGCTCTTTTTTATCCTGTGTCAAATGTTTTCGTGTTTGTTTTGGTTTTTCGGTTTCTGGCTTGGAACAACTCTTGCTGTATCTCCAGGTTGCATCGCAGGAGGCTTGTGATGGTTGGGCTGCATCTGCCTTCTCTTCTCAGGGTTTTGCATGACTATTTATGCTGTGAATATTTTGTCTTCTGGATATGGTATGAGGAGTGAGTGTGTGTCTGTGTGTGTGTGTCTGTGTGTAAAAGTGTTATTGCGTTTCTCTGTGCTGCATGTGTGTGTGCAGTATGGGTCCTGACACTGCCTGGATGGTTATGGCTGCCCATGGCTGTAGGCAGGCCTTGGGGGGTGCAGGCCCTCTCCTGGTGGGGATAAAAGCAGGAGGCATCTGGCTCCAGCGGAGCTCCAAAAACTCAAAGTAGCCTAAGATCCCCCTCTCCTAGTTTAGCCAAACAAGCTGGACTAATCCCAACTATCAGGGGATGCTCTGTCAAAACAAGCAGCAGGGCCCTAAGGCAAGCCGATCCACTGAGCAGTGAAGGGCCACGGAGAGAGGGAGAGAGGGAAGGAGGCCCTCCCATTAGCATAATGCCTCTCGGTAGCGAGCTGGTGTGCTGGCCTGACAGCATGAGCGCAGGGGCACAGTGTCTCACGGGGGGTTTGGGCTCAGAGACGGGGCAGCAGGGGCAGAGGGGGCCGCAGTGGAGATGTGGGAGCTTTCTGGCTTAAATCAGTGAGGGGCAAAACCCAGCCCAGCCTGCTGATGGCAGCTCCTCCTCTTTCTCTTTCTTGCTCTCTGTCTCTGTGATTTCAGCTCTTCTGGCTTATTTTTAGCAGCCTTCATCCTCCCAAAGCAGGTTGAGTCCTTTCTCTCTGAATATGTAGGCCTATGCCCTGGGCTCGCCATCGTTCACCCAATTCACCAGCTACATCACTACCTCACGAATCTATTCTGGTGCTGCTGATCCTGTGTTGTGGCTACCTGCCGGAGAGCAGCTAAGAATTTGTGTCAGGAAAAAAAAGAACTGCTTGACACACAATACACTATAAATCTCACTCTTCACATATGAAATATTGATTTAGCATGCTCATTATCCTCCATAGATCTCTTTTGATATTCAGATGACTCTCTTTTCTCTTAAAACCTGTGAAATGGCTTCATGAGTTGAAAATGTGTGCGAATCAAGTGAAACCACTCTGTCTCTTTTTGTCGCCATCCTGTGACATTTTAATTTTATATATGCAGAATGGCTAAATGAAACAAATGAGTTAGCTGTATTGTTACTATTAGTCCTAATGGGAACATAATGGGGTTAGCTCAGGCCACGTTATAATGAATATCAATATCAGCAACCTTGCCTTTTATTAAAGCCTTACATCATCTCTCAGACACTCAATTTGAGAGGGGACCGGGTATCCAGGGGGAGGATATTTTTGGTATGTGGTTGCTGTGGCACTTTTGCCCTAACTGTTAAATCAGTGCTGTGGCTCTCATGGATATTATTATTTTGCTGTTTATGGTCACAGATTGATGGGAAGCTATCATAAAAGTGTCACTTATATTGGTGATTCTTGCACGTATTCTTATATGATGTGATACTGGCAGCTTTTCAATAGCCATAGATACAGTATTTATGATTCCTGAATGGTTGTTGGAGGCTACAGTTTAACTAACAGATCCTTTTAAAAATAGGAAACCCTGCTGTCTGCCTCAAGTCCAGCCAGTCCTGCTGGGATTGTGCTTGGACTGGATCCAGTTGATTATCATTTCAGCCTACTGTCACTCATAAGGAGGCAGGTTCTTGGGCCCAATTATCTTTGAAAACCCAGCCATGGAGGCTGGATGTGATCAATGAGGCCGATACCAGCGTCGATGTGCTCCGAGTCAGGCCTATTGATCAGCAGACGTGTATAGACAGACGTTGTGAGCTGTATAATGTCAGCAGGGCAGACGGGTGCGAGG
Source organism: Centropyge bicolor (assembly GCA_037975185.1). Classification (NCBI taxonomy): domain Eukaryota; kingdom Metazoa; phylum Chordata; class Actinopteri; family Pomacanthidae; genus Centropyge; species Centropyge bicolor. The sequence goes on along the minus strand of JBBMOC010000013.1, from coordinate 1,893,803 downwards.
CTGGAGGGGAGGTGAGGTGGAGGAGGGGAGGGTGGAGGGGGGCACGGCAGCAGTGAGCCTCAGGTGTGCAGCGTCAGGAGGAAGAGGTGACAGTTTGCTGGGCCCCAGGGCCCCTGGGGAGGGGATCAGGACCTGCCCTGACTCCCAGCCTCCCAGCTCACGGCAGCAGGGTGACGAGCCACCCCAGCGGCCCCTCCCACCACCACTACCGCAATTAAAAGTCTGGCTCAGTTGCAGGCTGGAGCGTAATAAAACACAGAGCACAACAACCCTCTCACCTTACGCTCGGGGACTGGGACACACACATGCACACGTACAAGCTGGGACACTTCTGCTTCTTTTCTCGTTCCATTCTCAGAAAGACAAAACCTTTAGGGTAGGGGAAGCTTATGATTATGACAAATAAAATATGGTTATGGTATGGTTAAGGTTAGGCAGCTTGGTTGAGTAAATAGTTTTTTTTTTGCTTATGCATTATCTTGCAGAGAGTTTGATGAAACAATTGATGACCTCATTATATTTGTACGTTAAATATAAAGCTACAGCAAGGAGGCCATTAGTTTACCACAGCATGAAGACTGGCAAAAAATGAGGAAACAATTAGCCTGACTCTGTCAGTAAAAATGCTCGCAATGAGACACCAAAAATACTGACTCTAAAAATTAGAATTAGAATTAGAATTTTTTACTGTCTATTTATCCGGTTGTTGTTTTTATATATATAAAATTATATTGGTTGTGTAAAAAAATAATCAAATTAAATCGTAATCTAAAAAGTCAAAAATACTTAAATCACCCTGTAAAATATTCTGTAGCTGTTTAATTGTAGTGACATGATGTCAGACTCAGCTATGGCCCTGGCTCTGTGCTAAAGCAAAGAAGAACAGTTGTTTCAGGTGAATGGCATCAACATAAACATCTGCTTTGTCATGGGAACAGTGGCAAATTGCAATTTAAGATTGCCTCTGGATCTGGTTTTGTACATACCCGTGTGGTTCAAATTGGAATGAAAAAGAAAATGCATCAGTGAAGCTTTTTGCTGTTCACATTGATTAGAAACACTACATCTGTAGCACATGTGAGAATAAAAATCAGGTTCTGTCTTCTCTCTGCTGCAGAGTGAACAGAGCCTCCAACACCTCTGCCCCAGCCAGAAGGAAATCTGTTTTCCATTCTGCCACCAGGTCCCCAAAGCAGTGCCGTCGTCTCAATAATGATGAACGATTATTGCCCTCAGATTGCTTTATGATATATGCACTCGTTAAAAGTAAAGGGCCGATCGTTTCACTAAAGTAACCTTTCTGTACATCATTTTGAGTGTGAAACTAATAATGGCCTGTTTCATGTGACAGACTGGAAACGGAGACATCCTTGAATCCAATACATCTTAATATGGATAAAGCAGTGGAGCAAGCAGGACTGTGATGTAATGACCATAAAACTATTCAGCAGTGGTATAATGAGATCAATCGCCTCACTGAATCAGTCTCTTCGCTCATTTTAAGGAAAACAAAAAGACTCAGATTGTTTATCTCCATCAGGTGATAAAGACCAGATTTTAAAACTGCATATAAACACTCCTTTTGGTCTGACAACTTCCTTTATCTGCTTCTTCAGTGGTACAATTATTCATTATTTTATTTATATAATTTTTCATCAACATAATAATAATCTCCTAAACCCTAGCTCAACAAGTAAAGCAGAGTTCATTCAGTGACTAATGAAGGCTGAAGCCACATTCCTGCTTTGTCCTCATAATATTTTACCTCTTAATTCTTATGAATATAGTGGATTTAACATGAATTTTAATGAGTGGGATGTATGCATTTTGGTTCATATTGATGTATGAGGTCATTGGAGAGGGAGAGCGCCAAAGGCTAAAGTTGAGGAAAATACAGACAAGGAGGAGGTGAATGCGAATTACAGGTGTGTGTGTGTGTGTGTGTGTGTGTGTGTGTGTGTGTGTGTGTGTGTGTGTGTGTGTGTGTGTGTGTGAGGGAGAGAGAGAGAGAGAGAGAGGAGAGGACAGCACATACTGAAGTCCACAGCCAGAACTCCTCATGCAAATACTACCAGGAGAAAAAAAATGAGCTTCATGAATTAATCTCTCCACTTCCACTTCTTTTTTGCTAAAGGCAGTCTTCCTCCCCAGCTTGAGTCTTGCTTTTCCTGGCATCAGGGAAATTAATTAGCTGTTTGTCATCCCAAGCCGAACTGGGGGAATTGGGAGAAGATTCGAGACTCAATGGCAGACAGGCGATACAATGACTTGGATGGATTGGAGGCGGGTTGGTTGCTTGGTTGGTTGGTTGACAGGCAGGCTGGGCTGTGACACTGCAGGTGCTACCACTGACTTCTGCCTCCCCCTTTTCCTCGTCCTGGGCCCGAAGGAGGGTTTGCCCATCAGCCCGACCTCAATGCACGCTGTAAAAGAGGCAGCAGCTCATTGTCTTTGTAAAGATGGAAGGCAGAGAGGAGGGAAAAGCTACTTTTTGTGTTATTAGAGGAGGACAGGTGGTACTCTGTTTCACTGAGCCCTAGGAAATGCAGCCTAATGTTAGCCAAGGCTGCTTTCATGGCCTCAGGCTACAGGAGGGACGGAGATAGCAGGCAGCAGGTACTCGCTGCCATGGGGTAGATTTAGCAGTGGTGTGAAGCTTCCGATTTGGGCCCACACGCACGCACACGCGCACACACGCGCACACACACACACACATACACACACACACACACACACACTACCCCACTCCCTTATTTGATCAAGGCAGGTAACTTTCACCAGCTCGATCACAGGGTAGAGTTTTAGGGAAGAGTAGATTAAGTTGAAAGTTTGGTTGTAGGCTTGACGGGGACTTGGCAGTAGGCCAGAGCAGGTGGCTAAAAAAGTGCCTTTTCCACGGTTTTCCTTTACACCACCGGAAGTTATATACTATACAGTGGGGTCCAAAGGTCTGAGGTCACTAGTCAAGAAACTTCTATTTTGCATTTGTTTCAAGTGTAATACAGTTGTTTTAGTTGCAGTTTAACAGTTTGAGTGAAACGTTGACTCAAATGTAAGTGAGTCTCAGAATATCTTTATCTAGAATTTGGTATGTCCCACTTTTATCTAATGGCAGCATGCACTCAAACTGGCATGGGCTCCACAAGTTTCTGCAAAGTCTGATGACCCAGCGTGATTTGACAATGTTCCAAAAAGCTTTTTGATGTCAGAGAATGCTTGGCTATGTCAGGTGACTGTGGAGGAAAGTCCATGACAGTCAGGACTCCTTGGTCTTCTTTGGTCTTCGAGTAGTTCAAGTAGTTGCAGATTTGAGGTCATTGTCCTGCTGTAGTATGAATCCTTCTCCAACCAGAGGGTACAGCATGTCTCTGGACAAGGGAGTGAAACATCTCCTTAGTCAGGTGGACTTCATTTAATTCAGATGTCCAAATCCAGATTAGGCAAAACAACAGACTTGAGAATTCCCACCACCGAGTTTCACAGTCAGTTTGATGCACTGCAGTATCACTCTCTCAGTTTATCTCCTTACATTAAGATAAGATATTCCTTTATTCATCCCACAAAGGGGAAATTCACCTTTCTGTTACCTGCCATTCATATCAAACTTGGACTCATCAGTAAACAGGACTTTGTCATCCATTGTGAAATGCTGGTATTTCTGAGCCCAGCCCAAGCATTCGGCCTTGTATCACCTCCTGTGAAGAGGTTTTGAACCTGCTTCTTGTCCTCGGAGAGACAAGATAGTTTTCTTTTGACAGGACTTTTGCTGTCCATGCACTGCCTCCTTAGTGGCACAGATTTTTTTTTTTTTTTCTTACAGGTGAACAGAAAGCTCAGTAACCTGAACAAGCCTCTGTTGAGTAGATCAAATCATCCTGAGTGTCATCTGAACACATGCTCAATGGAAGCTATACATCTCAAGGAAATCTGACCTTTGGTTCAAGGGACAATTGGTCAATGCCACAAATTTGCTTTAGTTTATTGCTCACATAGAAACAGCACAGAATACTTTCTGAATCCTCAAACTTTCTCATTGTTTCCAGGTTTAAGTAAAAATATGAAAGATTTTCTCAGCCCACTCTTATTTACTTTATCAAACTCTAACACTTCATGAAATAAGTAAATGGACAGTGGAATTGCCAACTTTTAATGCCACTGTGTCCATTTTATGTATGAGCGTGACTTTTCTTGGCTGTTAGACATACACATAAGATACACCCCATTATTGCTTTGAAAGAAGAAAAAAGAAGAAAGATTAGGATTGAATTAACACCCAAAATAGTTTTATTTGACATATATGACAGGACAACAACTTGGTATGTGTCAAATACATGTTAAAAGCATCAGTGGGGCTGTGGTAAAGTGGCATTGAAACTTTGTGTTGTAAACATCCCTCACAGTTTAAAGATCAACTTCCTGCTTTGTGTCCAATTGTTTACAACCTGTCTGTCTTGTTGTGTTATTGTGACTTATTTTTTGTATGTACTGTATGTGTATATTAACATGACAGTGTGTGTGTGTGTGTGTGTGTGTGTGTGTGTGTGTGTGTGCGCAGTCTGTAGCATCCTACCATTTATGTTACCTCATTGGGACCCTTTCCAGTATAAACACTGACCTTGTCAGGACCAGTAAAAGCCTGGTCCTAATGTGGCAAAAGATTCTTTTTTGAGCTCCTAAATAAGACTAGCTTTAGGCATGGCAATTGTTTTTTGTTAAGATTAGGGTTTGTTTTATGCTTTTCACAGCGAATGAAAGTTAATGCAATGTCCTAACAAGGATAGCTAAGCAAACATGTGTGTATGTGTGTGTGTTGTTGTGCCTTTGTTATGGATGATACGTGGATGGACTCTGTTTTATTTTAGTAGTGCATCTACTGTGTGTAAGGAAAAAAAAGACGTTTGTGTGTATGCAAGTGTGTACCTGTCTTTGTTGAACTATAAGTGGATGGACTTCCTCCGCTAGCGTCCACCCTATGTGTCTGTGTGTGTTTGTGTGTTGTGTTGTCTTTGTTGTGTGCCTCTAATCCCCAGGTCCCCAGGGCTCCAGGGGAACAGCTGAAGCAGGGGCAGCGGTGGCTTGTCAGCCTGGGGCTCCCGCTGCTCCTCTCCCTTTCAGTGCTCCCCATATGGTCCTGCAGTGCCGGGTCCCAGGGGGCCTGTTAGTGCCGCACCACCCATGCCCGGGCCCTGCCACCAGGCCTTCTTGCCTCCTGTCTCACCCCTGCACCGGGGCCCGCCATCAACCCTTAGTTCCCTCTACCCTCTCTCCCTTTGCCCCCCCACATCTTTTGATTGTCTGGATTACATCTCGATATGAACCCAGATCTTTTCTCCTTGTTTTGTTGTCTTCTGTTAACCACGCACACACCTCCCCATCCCCTTCCTCTCTTCCTCTACTGTTTAATTGATGTTTCTTTTTTCCCTGCCCTCATCTGTCTCTTATTTCTGCAGGCCGTGCCCTTCGATGCAGTGCGGTGAAGTTAATACAGGGATTTATGGCTCCCATTAGATGTATGAATTATCTCCCTTTCTTTGCTGCAGGAAACATTTTGGAGAAACTCTCTGTCCACCAGCCACAGACATCATAGCATGGTAGACAGAGTATATTAAGATAATGCAGCACGGGCCGGCCAGTGGCCCCACTATACCCATGGCCCCCAGTGACACCAAGGCTCCCTGTCTCTTTAAAGAGTGATTTAGACTCTCTGGGCCCTCTGTAGACCTCATTGCTAGAAAGTACCTCAGTTTATCTTCACCAACAGAGCCCCAAGCATCTTTAAATCAGCTGTCACTACCTCTTGGGGATTACCAGGGATTTATAAATGAACAGGGAGTGCTGTTTCACACAAGTTATCAAACAGATCATAAAACACCATCTCTGGGATTTGGCTGTTTGGTTACACATGTTGGAACTGCGCCTTATGGTAATGCTGCTGGTATGCTGAGTGTTGGCACTAGAGAGAGGATGTCTGTGATCTTGTTTTTTTTTTTTTTTTTTTTTTTTTGAAAATGTGATTTTGCCGTGTCTGACACACATGATTGAGTTATCTTAAGGGAACCCAGGTAGATGTGATGCTGTCTGGATGTCATAGAAGTGGAAATCCTCATGTCCACATTTTGACTTTATTTTATACCATCTGATTTTTCACACTGATTTTGTCCTTTTTGATAGAGCTTTTCACATCAAATATTAATATACAAAAACATGCCTTTCTTGCTCAATTTTAGTGGATCCACATATTGAGTGCTAGCGCCCTCTGTTGATGGCAGGGGGACAGTGTGCTAAACTGACCACATCATACCTCTGGACCCCCATAAGAGGCCAGCTGTGCATGTTGATGTGAGTCTGAACCAAGTCTGTAACTGCAACAAACTGAATTCAGTTTAGTAAGTGTGCATGCAAGAGGTCTGATAGAGGGCAATAACAGAAATACAAATATCACTGTTCACTCAATGCAGAATACACAGGGATAGTGCCAAAGAACAAATGTGAGGAATAAATAGTTTTCATAGTTTTATAAGATAAGATAAGCAGTTTGAATGAAATATTTGGGGGTTTGGTTTGTTGTTTTGACAAAGATGTCATGTTGGACTCTGGGAAATTGCGATGGGCATCGAGGGACGTTTAAAGGTTTATCCTATATTTTACTGTTTCACAGAGCAAATGATTACTTGATTGATCTTAATCATTAAGCATTATTCATTATTAATGAAAGTAATTATTTCTTCCAGGGCCAAAATCTGCCTTGATCCTTTAAACAGAATGCATAAGGAAGGTCAAGGAAACTTGTTTAATGTAATCTTCTATATGCTTTCCATAGTAACACAATGTACCACACACATCAGTCATTAATAGCATCTTTAAATTTGCCATGTTGTGAAAAAACCCATTGGTTGGTGTTTATTAACCCTCAGCATAGTTTATAATTTAGCAATCAGGACAGCCAAATGTTGTCTTATTTTTGGCTTATGACTGATCTATTAACTGATTGTATTTATAAATTGTTTATTATTTATAGCCCATTATCCATTGTTTGTTACAAACCCCTTGCAAAGAACGTCTTAATTGTAAGTGGTACCATAACACAGTGTATCAGGTCTAACAATGTGCTACCGTGTAAATTTGGCAAGTCACATCCTGGCTCAACCACTGCTGACCGTTTTTGGATGGTCTGAGCTGCGGAAGTGGATCAGACGGGAAATCCTCTGCTCTTTTTCCCGCTTTGAAACTCAATCTCTCAGGGTCCCCGTGTTGTGTCTTTGAGTGCAATATCCTCTGCTGCACTCACGCTGTCATCGACTGCCTCTCTCAGCTTCTTTCTCTCTCTGTGTCTCTGCTTCCATTCCACCAGAACACACCCCTCTCCTCCCTCCGCCTCCCCCGCCCCCTCCACCTCTGCGCGCAGGGCTCCACTGAAGCCTGCAGCTGGCTGAGGCCTCCCCTCCTCTGGGCTAAAGACTCGGCAGGGGGGCAGGGCTCTGGATCCAGCTTAAAGAAAAGCAGGCAGATCAAGGACAAGAAATACTGGGGGAGAAAAAAGTAATGTATGATCCTCTCTGTGAACAACCCCCACCAACTATCCCCACCACCCCACCAAACTCACCCTCATCCCTGTTTCTATATATCTCTCCTCTCTCACTCTCTCTCTCTCTCTCTCTCTCTCTCTCCCACTCTCAAGTTTGGTTTACCGCTGCTGTTTTGGCTAACTGGTTTCAGATGCAGGACAAAGCAGACATCCCTCGTCTGAAAGAAGGAATATATAGTGACTTTTTCTTGTCATGGGCAGAGACTCCATCTTTACTGAGGGCAGAGTTTATGGACCTTAAGGTGTTGGGCTGACACTCTTTTCCTGAGTGACACAATGTGAGCAATTAAATATTCAATTAATGACTCACTAAAATATTAGCAACAAAAGACAAGATGCTCAAAGGTCAAGGTCAAACAATAGTTCATAGACCTGTTATGGGAATGTCAGAAAAATACATAGGTTGTGAAACACAGTGATATGAAGGATTGTCAGTTCATCACTGGAGAAATTTTATCTTACACTGTGGTAACTACTAATATGTTGATCATAAATGTGTTTGGGCGCAGAGGTTCTGCTGCTCTTCCAAAAGGTCAGAGGTCAAATGTTCCACAGTAGTGGTCCTCTTCGTGACTTACAGAGATAAACAGACAAATCAAGTGTCATTCTGAAGAAGGAGCCAAAGGGATTTTTTTTTTCAAAATCAAATGTTCTTACTGCTGGTTCATGTATTATATTTAGTAAATTATTGACATAACATTAATACAGCCATTAGTTACAACTCATTACCCCTTTATAGAGTGTGCCTTATTGCCAAATCAAAACATGCTACTACCACTAGAACTGAAGTTAGATGAAGCTGTAAGTATCGAATGCCACTTCAGCTTGATTTATTTGAGAGTTCAAACTATTCTCATTCCCAGGTCATCACATACCAGTGTTTTGGTCACACTCCTCAGTGTCTCCTCAGTGCAAAAGGTATGCTTAATGCATCTCTAAGTCCTTTCTCCCAAGCTTATGTGAAACAGTCAACATTTGTTTAGGTTATGCACCAAAACTACCTGGTTAGGTTTAGGAAAAAAAATCATGGTTTAGGTAAAAAAAAAAAAAGTTGCCTTTTTGATTCTCATCTCTTACGCTGCCTGTAGGAACCAAGATCCTATCAGACTACTTTATGACATTTATCCAGGTTGTTCCTTGCTTGTATCTGCTCTCAGATGTATGTCACTTCGGATAAAAACATCTGCTAAATGAAACTGTAGAACTGTGGAATTGACACAAACCCCAGTGAAAATCATTTAGGGGTTTTTGTCCTTCCCACCCTGAACTCCTTGCGTGGACGTATGTCACCTTGCTCTGAGCATCTAATATTGCCTCAGACAGGTTTATTTTGGAGTTAGTTGGAAGCCCAGTGTGTCTCAGAAAGATGTTAAAGGTACCTTATGTGTCTGTGACACAGTGGAGTGTGACAGAATGTCGGTATTAGAAGACCTGTGAATGGGAATGGTCATGAGGGACAAATTTACTCTTTGAAGATTACAGATACAGTCAGAACAATCTCACTGCACTCAGGATTTTTTGTTTTGTTTTGAGCACCACAAGAAACTGACACATACGCAACTTTGATATATTCTAGATTTGTAAAGTTGGCATTCTAATATGTTAGCAAACAGTTGCCTAGTTCCACATCCAGCATACACAGAGGAACATTAGTAATAATTTCGAGTCATGTTTGTGTCCACCTGATAATGTAAGTCAAACAGTCACTCACATCTTGACTCTGTTTTGGTCGTCTCGAAAAAAAAACAACAACTATATGCTCCATTGGCAGCTAGTTGCTTATTTTGTCTTCGGGATATTAGAGCATTTTTACTGAGATGATGTTCATGAAGGCAGATGGACAGACAGGATCTGTACAGTAAAGCTGCAAGCCCTATAACCAAAGCAATGAACTGAAAGAGGCTAAAAAGCTCTGTAGGGCTGCATAGAGCTGCATAGCTGGGGGTGGGTCCATCACTACAAGCAAGTTTTTTCACATAACCCACAGTGCTTTGAACATTGTTCATATAAAAATATTGACTGATTTGAAATGTCTGCAGTGAAATACAATAATGATGATGTAACTTTAATAGAACCCAAATTAATGTAGACATGGTTCACTGTGATGGATTCCACAACTCAAGAAAGTTTCACATTTCTGCAACTTCATCTGCACAGAAATTAATGAAAGTAAATGTCAGTGACCTCCTGGGGTAGTAGGAATAATAATTTGGTTTGACGAAATGGTTAGCTGTAATGTAAAGTGTAAATGATATGTAGTTAATTGGATAAAATATGCAAAAGCATTGGCAGGTATGGAATATCTACATTTTTAACAGAGATGGTGCAGTGATTATAGTCTTAGTTGAAGAACTGCAAAGAAGAAATACATAGGTGGGTTTCATATGCAACTCTGAGTTCAACAAAAGAAACGAGCAGGTGTGTGTGTGACTGAGTATACACTGTGCACAGTATGTGTGTATTGGCTTTACTACCATGCCAGTCATGTGTCCTCCATCAACTATTGAGCTTTTGCCTCCGGTGTTTCATCAGGTGCGCAGCCTCATGTGTTAGTGCCTTACACAAGCAGATTAATAACTCCATTATCCACTCTCTCTTTCACTCTCCATGCTCTATTCATTCGCTTTTCTCACTTTCTCTCCTCTGTTCGTCTTTGCGGCTGCACTCTGTCCCGCTTTCCTCTCTTTCCCTTCGTTCCATTTGCAAGGTGTGATATTGCTTTAATTGAGCAGAAACATGTGGAGAGATCAGACATATCTCAGGGGATTAGAGGAAAAGCTGGGAGTTTGTGCGACTGGCAGCCTGTGTTTGGAGCAAGGGGTCTGCTGGGAATGAATGTAGTTAGTGTGACCCCTGACCCTGCGAGCTGTTGACGTGGAAGCTGGCCAAGAGGGGTCCAACAGAACGCTTTTGTTAATCTCATTCAGGGTTCCCGGTGAACTGTGGGCAGGGGGAAAGCTGGCAGCTCAGACCTGTGGAATGCAGAACTCTTTATTCCCATGCTTTGGAAACAGAGGTGGGCCCTGGATCGAGCAAGGCTCCTTTAGCAGGACCTCCTCCACTCAGCTCAATTGACACTGACAGTTTCCTGGCTTAGGCTTGCCAACTGGCAGGGCAGCGGTGCAGGGAGGACAAATGCGCCCCACCAAGGCTGCAAAGGCCACAGGCAGCAGGACAGCACTTCTAACAGGCAGCCACAGCAATTTGCCACTGTTTGGAGAGTTCCAGTTAAACTCACTGCATTTACTGTTGCTACACTAAGAGACTTTCTGCAGCAGCTTGTGCAACACCTTATGTATGTATCTATCCACAGAAGTATTATACAATGAAATAGCAGTGAAAAAGCATATTGCCAAATGGATATTTTTCTCAGTGTCTTCATGATTGTTATAAAATGATAATACCAATGTTTGGTTAGGTTTAAGCAACTAACACTCCTTGGTTAAGATTAGGGAAAGATTGTGATCACGATTAGAAGAACATTGATAGGAGATTGGATGTTATATATAAGAGATACACAGACAGATAGTAAACAAGCCCCCACATTTATAAGGAAGAAAAAACTGTAATGATTTAATTGATGACGTAATTTTTTTAGTAACAGTATGGATGTGCTCCCTTTTTTAGTGGGAGCTGAACGAGGTAAACTTTGTGTTTGATCTGATGGCTCATATTTCTTGGCCTTGTTGTCCTATTTTTAGTGATGTCACTATTTACCAAGATCTCAGCAATTACTCTGGAGAGTACACTGTTATCTTTACCAACAGAGCAGATGGCTTGAGGTACACAAATAAGTTGTAATAAGCTGTTGTAGATATTTTGTAAAGGTAAAACAATGCCACACTGCTTCCACCATCGCTACTTAGAACGGGCAGTAAGATAAGATATTTCTTTATTCATTCCACAATGGGGAAACTTACCTACTTACTTATTCGTACTTACTCTCAAATAGGTAAGAGGTTGTTGGTCCGAAATGCATCAGCACAGATTGCTGATGCTGCACTTTAAAATGATGAAATATCGTAAAATTGCTGAGGACCTGTTGGAACCCTCTTAACAAAGCCTGAGAGTCCCTCAACCTCACTTTGGAAACCTCTTCTCTCAATGTTGCAGCTGTGGGGATCAGAGGAGGGCCCCAGTACACACACACACACACACACACACACACACACACACACACAGAACATTAACCACTCACAGGTTAGGCCAGATCAGTCAAGATTAAATAAGAATACCCCTCCACTGGTCTGAATGGAAAGCTGCTGGAGACTAAATGGTAATCTCTAAGGCTGATGGCAGGTTAGGAATGAAACAGCCAAACACCTATAGCACACATACACACACACAAGCACACTTTGACACATAAAATTTAGCAGTGTGAGCAGTACAGCACCAGAGCAGTGCTACATATATCCCTGTCTTTATTATTGTGTGTATCAAGAAGAGCCTGGCTGATAGACAGTACATAAGGAAGTGAGGCTTCGAGGAGGAGAGCTCCTCCTGCTCCCACAGCACTGCCAGTCAGCTGAGTCCGCTGCTCAGCGGAGACAGGGGAAATACCCGCCGGTACACACAATGGTGCTGCTGGGATTACAGGCCCCCCTGCTGGTGAGCAGCCCAGCAACGATGGAGGGAGGGAGAGAGGGGAGAGCTGTACACAACATCTACAGCTTCCCAAACTCAACCTGGGACTGACCCTTTAAGTCTGTGTGTTTGAGATACAGACAAGACTCTTTAAACACAAATCCCACAACCATGAATTCAAATAAATATCAAAAAGACTGAATAAAAAAATCAAATAAATGCTGGTTCCCCAGCCAGCCTTCATGCGAAAACCTGAGCGATAGCTTGTCCCAAGCAACAAACAAACACACACACACACACACACACACACACACACACACACACACACACACACACACACAGCCCCCTCCATGATGCTACTCTCTTTTTACCTGGCTCTCTCTCTCTCTCTCTCTCTCTCTCTCTCTCTCTCTCTCTCTCTCCCTCTCACACACACACTCACACAGGCTGGTGGCCACATCCTCCTCCGGTCTGCTGGAGTGTGTGCTGGGCCCAGGCCTGTGATTTACCTGCTGTTCCTGGCTTTAACGTGCCCCATATGGTGAACAATGGCCCATAAAGACGCCTCTAAATGAGACAGGAGTTATAAAGGCAGCCCAGACCTCAGCTTCAGCTCTGTTTGTATTAAAGAGCCTGACTCAGTTGGCTTCAGTGTTTGGACTGCACAGTACTTAGACTACAAGATTGGATTTTATTCACATTAGATGATCGTGCAACAAACTTAAATTCCTAGTTGTTGCTGCCTTTGTTGACAATTTCTTAAGACTATGTTGCCAGGTCCTAAAGATAGTCTGACTTATGTACACATGGTACTGAACATGTCTGTTAGTATGGATTACATGTAATGACTGCATGTGTGTGTGGTGTTGCTGAGCTCTAGTTGGCAGGTCTTGGTGCTGAGCAGATGGAGTGGAGAGGGATTCTGGCTGCAGCTCTTCATGTGATATAAAGATATGCTTTCTGTCAGAGCTGCTTCCACTTTTTTGTGTCTACACAAAATGAGTCAGTGTTTAACAAACAAATTCAGCCAATTCACTAATCCAGCTATTGTTGCAATAGTGTAAATGTGTAAAGAGTCAGTTAACCCAAATCTCCAGTACAATGCCAAATAACATATTTTTCCTCAACCAAACTTTTTGGCATGATAATGTACAAAGTGAGACTATATTATTATTGTAATGCAACTGTCACTCATGTCTGCATTTAAGTGAATTTTGCTGATTTGATTCCCACCTGTCACGGATAGGTGAATGGATCAGTGTTTAAAATTTCCACTGTTCCTACTTTTTTTCAGAATCCAATGGGCAGATTTCTTGATTCTCAGATGAATTGGCAGATTCTTGATTTCTCAGATTAATTAATCACTAAGCAAATTCAATGATCACTTAGCAAATTCATGCTGCCCATATGGTAATGCTTTGCCATTATGTTCAGCACATTTCCATAAAATCTAAGATGACTCATAATATGTTTTTATCTCATACTATAATTGAACATGTGCAGCACCACTAAAGCTCTCATAATAACACTACCAATACTGGCAGTGAACACTCTACGATGTACAAGAAGTTCCATGCTCTCTAAATGTCCTTTCTATACTGACTTGACATTTGACCTAAAAACGTACTTAAAAGATTTCATTTTAAAAACAGACAGAGCTATTTATTATTATGGCTCATGTCAGAATGCACAAGTAAATGTAAGTTATAAATGAAAATGGTTTCTCCACTGTGCTTTAGCTCTGGACAAAATCTCCAATGCCGTGAGTCTGAATTGAGGAACACTCCTTTATAACGGCAAGTACATCCTGTACCAATGTCCACACTGGCTGCTTTGCTCATGATGATCAGGGCTTTATAAGCGGCAGCGGTGAGCGCTGCAGGACATTCACACTAAATAAACTTATATGTTTATACACCACCACACAGAGGTGGAAACCTAGTGGGGCGTGTAACTGCGTTTGGGCCCGCCCTTTGGGGGCCAATGGGGCAGTAAACATGTCACAGCCAACAACTGGGAGGACTTCTTGCAGAGAGGGAGGAATAAGAGGGTGCAACAGTTTATGTTCAGATGTTGTTACATAAAATGCAATGCAATCCTATTCCTACTCCCTGCTCAGTTTAAGGTCTTCGCAGTGGTCCAGCCCTCCTGCCAGATATCACAGCTAAACCTTTAACCTTGACGTGTCTCACAGTCTGCTCTGGCCTGGTCTCGGAGGTGGAGGTGACCCTGACACCCCCCCTGGCTCTGGCCCTTCAGCTGGCCAGCACTATGTTTCCTTTGTTTAACCCCTGACCTGAGAAAACAAGACGTGTCTCAGAGTTCTGAGGAAACGGAGGGGAAGAGGAAGTGTTTGGTTACAAATTAAATATATGCGTGTCATGAGCCATAAATCCGCAGGCCTGCTAGCAGCGCTGCTACTGAAACGGCATGTGGTACCAAGGCTCTCACCATAAAGTTTTAAGGCCTCACTTCCATCTCTGCTTTTCAAAGGGGATCTGGATGATGGCTGGACCAAGGCAAGATGGATCCCAGGTGTCAGGAAAGAGGAAAGGAAAGGAAAGGAAAGAAGAAAATAAAGAGAACAAAAGGAAAACATGGTGTGGAGTGAATAGAATATAACTGGCATGGTTGCAGTCTGGAGAAGACCATAATGGTTGTGTAGATGATTATAATGATGGTTTGGCTGATTTTACATGAAAAATAACATCAATTGAAGTTGAATGACAGTGAATGGAGAACAAAAAAAGAAAAGCTGCAAATGCCACATTTGTTTTTTTTAGACAAAAAGCCCTTGTCTTCACAAACCCATTATCTAACTCTTCCCCAAACCTAGACTTTTAAGCACTTCTTGAGGACCTGACATTAGGTTCCTCCTTGTGTTTCCATTGCATTTTATAACAGTTTCAAGTGTACATCAACAAAATGCAACAGCTAAAGTACCTTGAACTTGAAATTAGTGTCACCTACCAAGGAGGCCAAAAGTCCTCCAAACAGACAACAAATTATGTTATTTATCCATACCCTCTAATAAAACGAGAGGCATTTTGTTAATCTGATGCTTCCATAGACAAGACAATTTATTCTATCATTAATCATTTGTCTGTTCTAAAAGTGTTAAAAATGACATTGACTATTGGTTGGAAACTGTTGAACTCTTGGAAAGCCTCCTGCGTTAAAGTCTGATCCATTCACCCTGACCTCCTGTTCCCTGTCGCTCAATAATAATGTCACTGGACTTCCTCTTCCCATCATAATCACTGTGGTTGCAAGCACACTTTGTCTATTTGTTAATGGTGGCTATATTCAAGCTTTCATAGAACTTTATTTAAACTCAAGCTCTTTAATGCCATGTCAATCACATGGTCCAGTGTAGACTGCCGACACTGCTTGCTCCTACTGCTAGTGCTAACAGCGGTTTCTGTGCTCGCTACATTTTTTGCGTTCAGGTGTTACCGTAGGCTTGATGTCCTTCAGTGGTATGCAAATTCTTTTTTGCACAATTAATAAAATTAAACTTGGCCTCCATCAGTCCTAGCAATGCACTCTCATCGGATTCCTCCATGTTAGTTGTAGTTGTAGCCTCCTAGCTCTGATGCGCCTTGTGCATCTGTGTGATCAATGGACCAGGAACTCGTGCACTGACAAACGTTTCGTTTTGTCTGGAGTGCAAACTGCGATTAATTCATTAACTTCTTTTACCCGTTTTTTTTTTTGTTTGTTTGTTTGTTTGCTTTTTGGTGTAATTAATGAACGTATTTAAAGTCCCACCCCTAACACATACACACACAGCACACACTCTCATATATATATATATATATATATATATATCAGGGGCGAGCGGTCATAATAAGCTATAAATGCGGTGCATGCCCAAGCCCTTCAATAAAATAATTGAAAATATTCATCTGTCAGTGTGTTCTATAATGCAATACCTTAGTTCTACTGTTTTGGTGTGAAATTCCTGCCTTATTTATCCTGTTTTGTTTGCGAAAAGCTGGAAAGCTGACAGCTTGTTTCATGCATGCGCACTGCGATATTGAGTAGTACCCACGCTTGAGGCTGTGTTTACTGTACATGAGCATTTTGAATGATGCTTTTGAATGCTTATCTGCCAACGCGCATGCTCATAACTGGATTCACTTCAAAACTCTGAGTGTGAGAGTGTCTATTAAAATCGCATTGATGTACTAGTTAGAAAACTGAGCCCCGGAGGTATACATCTCATCTACATCTATGATATAGCGAGGGAACGCTTTATTTATCCCGGTCCCTCACTATAACATAGCGTGGAGGGAACGCTTTATTAACGCGCACCCACACTATAGAAGGCGTGCCCTTGCCTTAATAAAATATTCTGCAACCTGACACCTCCAGGGCCCCGTAAAAAAACATATGACGTGTTTTAATTAATAGATAAATAGCCAACAATTGGGCGCTGGCTGTAGTTCACACTTCAGCAGGACCACTGTAACAGGTCACCGCTCGCCACTGATATATATGTGTGTGTGTGTGTGTGTGTGTGTGTGTGTGTGTGTGTGTGTGTGTGTGGATTGAATGAAGCATTTTAGTTTTCAAAGGCAAACAGATAACAAATGAAATAGCAGTAATATAGTTATATGTCTTGTCAAAGTATCCTATTGAAAAAGTAAAATTACATTACCTTCGTTGAGGTCTGAAATGCTACTAAAATATCTGTATATGTACTTAATAATCCCTTTCCCCTCCATCTAAGAGTGTTCAGGTTTCGTTTCTATCTGACAGAGAGCTATCAGCTCCTGTGTAATCCCAGGGCTTTGGACTGAGCTAAGTGTTGACAGCTAGACAACACAGCCTGCACTTCACTCCAAAGAATGTGCTAAAGGATACAGATGTAAATTCTGCACACATTTGCCAGATGTAACTCAATCTCAGACTCACTTTTCACATTTTATATTTACACACTTTTACATTACAGGATCTTCTCTTTCAGGGTGGTTTGGGTTCACATGTTTAGCTTCTGAATGAGCAGCACAATCCTGACAATTTAATGTGCACATTAGTTATGAGAAAGCAGTACTTTTAAGTGTACTGAATCATTTGGATCAGTTCATTAAAAAATTGGTTCAAAGTGACTGTTTATTATTCAGGGCTCACGTTTGCTGTTTCCATTGAGTAAACAAATGTGAACATGCACGGTTCCCTTGCTGTGTGTGCAGTAATGTTACGTGTTAGCCTATGCATATAATATCAGTCTGAATAATATCATACATTGGATTGGATTGTTGTTGAATCATGGCAGCTAAATGTTGGCAACCTGAATCAGCTCTGTATTGGATTACTTGAATGCACCTCATTACTCCTGTGAACGGATGACTTGAATCACTCACAGTGAGTGTCCCTTCACGTCTCACTCGCAACTGACTGAGAGCTCAGCTGAACTGAGGAAGGAACAAATCATTTCAGGAAGTGAAGCAGTTCAGTGTTTCACCTCAAAAGATTTGTTCTTTTGAACAAACACAGTTTGTTGGAACACGGTGGACTTTTGTCAAACTCTTGCTCCACAGTTGTGTTCGTCATCTTTGCTGTGTTTTGTGGTGTCTGCTGTTTCTGTCAGATTTTCTGTCTCTAGATGACACTTTTTTCTTTGTCTGTTCAGTCATGGTGGCTATCAATGCTCATGCCTCCAGCCCGTTTTTATTTCTACTTTTTTGAAAAAGTAGAATGCGTCATTTCACACCAGAGCTTCCTGCACATCAGAGATTTCACATTAAAAAAGATTTCTCTGAACACCACTGCTACGTCGGTTCACGGCTGCATGTGTGCATGTGTTACTGGTGGTGAGTGACACAGGTCAGGTGTGGGTTGTCCAGGCTGTAATGTGTTTGTGTGACGCACAGGGGGTGTGGGGTGTGCATGTGTGTGTGTGTATGAGTCACGGGGGGTCTAAGGTCACTCCTGTGTTGATATGGCAATCTCAATCTCCCCTCTGGGACCTGCAGGCAGTGGAGCAATGATACACACAGGCTTGGATTTCTCAGTAATGAACTCTTAGGGGCCCACAAGAATTACACCAACTGCTAAGTTACATTTCTGCATTGGTTTGATGCTACTATGACTGTTACATTTTGCAGAAAAGGTCCAAACGTATTGGTAATAATATTTTACAATTTTAAATAACTTCTTGTTTTTTAAGAGTCACAACTCAGTTAAACCAAAAAGGCATCAAGCATCATACAGAAGGAATCAGAAGCTTAAGCTTGGGACAAAACTGAAGACTAGCTGACACGTACAAATGCTGGACAAACCACACAAAGATTTTTTTTTCTACCTACTTGCATAGGTTTTTGATTCTTTTTAAGGATGGAGCACGAACCTTACAACTGAGTAGATCAGTAACCACCAGGTCTTGCAATGGAAAACCACACAAACCCTTCTATTAATTACCTCCGCCAAGGAGGTTAGGTTTTTGCCGGCATTGGTTTGTTTGTTTGTCTGTTTGTTTGCAACATAACTCAAAAATGTATGGACAGATTTTGATGAAATTTTCAGGAAATGTCCTTTCTGGGACAAGGAACAAATGATTAAATTTTAGAGGTGATCTGGATCACCGTCTGGATCCAGGAATTTTTTAAAGGATTCTGGAACTGTGCTGCTTGGCAGAGGTCTGCGTTCTCCAAGTGCTTTTCTAGTTGTTGAATGTTTTTGTACCAAGATAAACACTGTCCACAATGAGCAGTTTGTACTGTTTACATGCAGTGACATTGGTAAAGACCTTGACAAGTGGAACTGCACAGCCTACAGAGGAAGCCTACAGCAAGAAGCTTATTCAGCAAGACGTGTGCAGTTTCATCAAACGTAAGGAATGTAGGTGAAAACAGGCAATCTGCACTCAGCATCTGTTCTTGTGGACTGAAAGGTCATCAGCTAAGGTCCCAATTGCAAGTCTGCATTCAGCTATTTGCAGCCTAAATGCCTATTTTATTGAAAATGCTTTGGGAGCTGACTTGTGTGAGTCTGTGGTAGCAAAATATGCCAGCATGCATTTTCCTCCATCAGCATCAATGGTGGAGAACAGCCACTGTTATGATGTTGCAACTTCAATTGTGGCACAAAATGTCAATGGAAGAAATTAACTGTTGATTTTAAATGTGCTGTCCATTTATCAAAAAAAAAAAAAAAAAAAAAAAGCCTTCTTGCATATGTGCTGTGTGAGGGTCGGCTCCCAGACCAAAACAACTAGTCCACCCCCATGGTCACCACTGGTGAAAACAGTCTTTCTCTGCAAGCCCTTTGCTAAGTTACCAGTGGCTCTGATCCACAATATTGCAAATATTAGACATAATTCCTTTTGGAACATAAATGTAGCTGTCAGAGTCCAACTATTTTGTCTTAAGTTAAATTGAGGGTACATATTGGTATATGACAGTTAACGCTGTACAAGAGTGTGGTCTTGGTGAACTTTGGGATCCTTCTATGTGACCATGCCAAAATAATAAAGAAATTATAAATATCAATAAAAGAAGAACAGAGACAGGGTGGTGTGTGATAATAGGTATTGCTTCATTTGTAATTTGTATTAGATTGAAAATAACTGTCATTGAGAGACAATGTGGATGAAAGGTCTGAAAATGCGAGTGGAGACTGTTGTCCCAGTGTTTTGCAAATTGAGTGTACTGTATCCTGCTCTGGGAAGTTAAGACTCTCGACATCAGTTCAGCTGTATGTAGTGCCACCTCCACACCAACTGATGTCTTTTCTGAAAATAACAATTATTAATAATAAGTATACAGCATGTTTAACTATAATGTGCAGTGACAGTGTGAAAAGCCTACAAACAAAAGGAGTGAAAAGCCTGTTTCACAAAGCTTAGTGTTGAATTTGACAGTGCACACCTTCTGTACAGACAGATGCCGTAAAAGGACATCACATTGTTCACTTTCCACAGTATCTTTCTCTATCTAAATCCACAGGCAAGCAACAATTTATTCAGTGTAGTAAAGTCTAAATCTGTTGTCAGGCTCATTGTCTTCTTGTCATTTAAAACTTGTAATCCCCATCTTACTGCATTGTTTACAGTGATTCCTCTTATTTTTCCATGGAGCATATCCTTCAAGAATTCCATGCTTCACAGAGCTTCTCCTTTGAATATGTGGCAGATGAAAGTAAAAACAGGATTACAGTCTAATCCCTCTCGATTGTTTGTGTCTTTTGGCCACTGGGAGAACTCTGATGTGGTCCTGCCCTGCTGGAGAGGGAGACGGAGAGGGGCGGGGGTGGGGGGGGTGGAGACAGAGACAGAGGAGAAAGAGACTTTCCTCTGTGCCGTCCAGTAATGAGAGCCAGTAATAAAGTGGATGTATTCATGGACAACTGAAGCCAGCAATTAAGGAAAGAGGTAGCTAGCTTCAGACGGCCACTTTGGATCTTTTAAATGTAAATACAGCCGCTTCTCTCAAAGTGCTCGGTGAGATATTCCAAATGAAATCCCCTCTCACTAATGAGGGAGCTGTGATATTTCTACACCAAGCCTCTACTGTGCTACCACGGTAGGCAGCCCAGGCTCTTGTTGAAATGTTTTAATCAGGCTGAAGGAACAGGGATTATGATATAACAGAGTTGGTGGAGACTAGTCTTCCTCTGTTTCCCATATCAACACAGTACTGTTTGATCTGCCCTGAAATCTACACTGCTGTGACTGTCTTAATTACCTAAGTGGATGTAGACAACATACCCTACATAGTAAATTGCAGGCGCTGACATGTCACTGAGTAATGTTCTGTGTTCCACTTAATAAAGAACAATACTTGGGAAAATAAAAGACAGTCACTGTTGCGACATCCATAGAGGAGATAATAAGACAAAGAAACGGCTCATATAGATCCTGTCAGGAGACAAATTATAGTAATTTTAAAAGCAAAGCTCTCCTATTTGGTAACATTTGGTGTTTGCAAGATCTGCTCTCATCGCCAGTAAATTGCTGTTGCCTTGATCAGCTGGTGCAGCCTGTCACAGACGCGCTGTATTGTGCCATTGTTTCATCCCATCTGCCTAGGCTTGATGTCTCCTTCCCCATTCTCAGCATCCTCACACACTCCTTTAGCAGCGGGTCAGGTCACTACACACTGGTTTGTGATGTGGGAGTCACAGAGCCGCCGTCATCTCGCTGCCCAGTAACAAACAACAGCTTGACTCGCAATATTGTCGTCGTGTTTGTTTGTTAAGAGGGAGAGAGACTCACTTGGCAGAGAACCAATTCAAATGAGCTGTTTAAGATATGCGAGTGCACTATGAATGGGAATGAAGGCAGTTATATGTTGCAGGGGATCCTCATGGCATAGACCCTGGCCGCTTTCTCCTTTTCCCAGACGGCGGAGGATTTCTCCGTGGCCTGGAGTGGATGTGGCAATTACCCTTTATTTGCACTGACACAGAAATTCATCCAATTACCACCATTTAGGCATTTACTTTGACATGCACTGGCTAAGTGGATATTAGTATCTTTTCTTTATGTGCAGGGCAATGATACATTTATGCTTGAAGGCAGCTAGAGATCTACTGTTGTTGTAGAGCATTTAAAAAACAAATTTCAAAACTTTACTCTTTACTCCAATGATTAGTAGTAACTTTCGGAAATCAAGCTTTTTCTGGAGCTTTTGACCAGCTCCAGTGGTGCTCTCCAACGGAACTGGCACAGGTGTCATCACATGACCTAAGTACAGAGCTTCAGTCGCATACAACCAAACGGTCATATAGTACTCAACTACAAGTGAGCAAGTTTCATTCTGTGAGAAAGGATCGTGAGATACGGATGAAAGTCAGCAAATTAACTTTGAGTTTGAAATATTTGATCGCACTTCAAATGTTCAAAAATATATCTCCATACTCAACAATATCCTAAAGATTTATTTTACAAGTAATGATAAATAAAGCATCATTGTTGCTTAAATGTGCATTAATTGATTAATGAGTGTTGAAGGTGAACCAAACACTTGCATAAATATGTCTCAGTAGAGTTGAGGAGAAGGCATTGTTGGTTGATAATTGTCTGTGGGTTCATCACTACAAAGGACACTCGCATTCCAAAAAGTCATTTGATCCAATGGTCATATATTTAAAAAAGAGAGATGAGTGTTTCACAATCCAACCTCAGACACGGCCAGTACAATTACATTACAGCACTAGGGCTAATGGTGGTTCAAGTGCCTTGTTCTAAAATGCCAACTGTACCATTTGTTGAGATCAGGTCCAGTTCACACAGAGGCAGATTTGATCTTGCACTGCACTCTTAATTCAAGCTTTTAATCCTCTGCAAAGACTCGTGTCCACCTGGTTGGGGGAAGTAAATTCCTTAATCCCTGTTTCTCTCTGACACTGGGTTTTGGTTTACTTCAGTTCTGAAGTGATGCAAGCTGAGTGCATGTGAGTGCAACAGTCAGTTGGTGTCCCAGAGGACTGTTGCCGAGGCGGAGGCAGTGTTTGTGCTCTGTGCAGCCGGTGGCATTAGGTGTCAGAGGTAGTGCATATGCAGCCTGCTCCTGAGCCTCCAGAGAGTTACCCCCCGGTGGCTTCGCTCTGATGCCATAGATACTGCAAACGCCAACACCGTCTGCGCTGCCAGCTCAGTCAGCTCCGTCACACAGAGCAGACATTGCTGACATTGCAGGTGCCATCCAAACTAGCTCTGCCTTCCAAAATTTGCCAAATCATTTAGATAAATCTGGGAGCTCACTTACTTACTCTGTGATTATATCTGCCAAAGATTTCTATGAAAGAATGATTGTTAAAGGAGCATTGATAATCACACAACATGAACATATTATGTGATATGCTGTTGGTCTGACTGCTAAATGCTGCACTGCATTCACCAGCTAGTTGCTAACTTTTGCTGTGTGCTGTTTGGTGCTGGGCATGTGGTATACAGTGGTTTTACCAGAGGTTTCTCACTGCAAACAGCTGCTCCTGGTTAATGAGAGCGCTGAGAGTGAACCAAACAGTACAGATGTCGACTGGAAAACCAAATCAGTTAGCTGAAAGAGACAGAGTCTAACACATCATTTCAGCATAATTTTAGTGTAACTTTACCTACAAGGACAAAATAGATCTGGCTAGAACAGGTTTCAAACTACCTATCAAGGTGGTGGGGCAACAAGATTCCAGTCCATCTTGAATGGATTTCCGATAGCTGCCTAGTAGTTTCCTCGAACGAAATGAAAATGACTGACAATTCCACCCTGTTATATATTTCCAACAGGTTATGTCGCTCTCCAAATACTGTTGTCTTAATTAGTGCTTTGATTATTACTTGTTATTGCTTGAATTAAGACTGGTCTAATGCCACAGAGCAGTATAAAATATCTTTGATGACCTTATCTGCATCTTTCACACTCTTTGTGCCCTGCTTTAAAACAGATGCTCACCGATCTCTGTAGTCTCCAAAACAAGATGAAGTGACTCTGATGACATTATCAGGAGTTATTTTCTCTGACTTGACTCATCCTACACACTACATCCTATACAACTGTTCATAAACATAAATAGTTTTCTTCAGAACTAGAACTGCCCGTTAAGGCAATTCCACAACACTTTGCCTCAAAACCAGTTGAAATCTTATACTTTGCCCCTTCTTGCTCAGACCTCGACAAATGTGGCCTGTACAGACAGACAGACAGAGTACTTTATTAATCCCTTTAGAAGGTTCCCTCCGGGAAATTGGCAATACCCCCGCAGTGTCTTCTTTGACTGAACATATTGCTCTATGTTGCTGTTGTTGACAGCCATGTTGTAGTTTGAGAGGATTTCAATCAAACATTGAGGCAGGTAGTGGGCTGTAACCAGGTCAGTATGCCATGGCCCCATAGGGCAATCAGCTTATCCTAACTGCTGGCTACGCTAATGCCAACAGACAGGAAGCAGTTGTTGGCTCCCGCCGGGTCAGTGGCAGTTTCAGCTGCTGACCCGGCTCTATCAGGCTCTATCAGAGGGGTTGAGGGGGCAGAGCGAACATCACGCCTCCCTCCTCAACCCCCATTCCTTCCCTTCCAAAGGCCAGTGTAGCTCATCTGGGCTTTTGTTGCATGATGGGATATATTCAGCTGCTCTGTTTGGCTGGTTTGGAGGAATGCTGCGGGTGCTCCCCCTCCCGTCGGTTGGTCAGTGGAGCGAGGAGGAATATCAAAGCTCCGTCGAAGAGGGGGTGGGAAGGGGGCAGGAGGGGGCTGAGAGGGTCATGTCTCATTGGGCAGAGCAAGGGGGGCACTGAGTCTGTCACATGGCTGATGGCTGATTTACCACTCCACTGGAGAGGTAAGGCCTCACAGGCCATCTCTCCCTGCCCACCACACATTCACACACTTCATTGACAGACATCCCTCACTGCTCACCATTTGTACAGTGTTTTAACTACCTTGATCATCAATGAGCTTTCTCTACAGTCCAGCCATCTCTTTAGCCAAGCATCGACTGAAGGACCTGTATTGATTCCTGCTTCAACCAATTCAACGGCAGCCTTTCATGGGCTCCTCTAACTGACTGTCCATGTTTCTCTAACATGTTCATGTTTTTGTTGGGAGGGGTTGCAGCCATTTTTGTCATCTGCACCCATTTCCTGCACTCTGGAGATGGCACTCTCACCCTCCCACCCCACCTCTGCTCTCACACTCTTCACATTTTATCCAATTTAGTTGTACGGTGATGGAAAATCCATGCCATTCACTTTGTTGTTGTTATTTGTGGTAGCTCATATGTTGTCAGACATCTCCATATATAAAAGACACCTGGGTAGAATGTTCTGTTTGGCTTTCAAGACCCACTCACCAATCAATAAATAAAGCACATCATGCGAACATGTACAGTTTCACATAGTTCAATGGAAAAGCACGAGCAGTCCCTTTTTTAATAATATTGCTATATGGAGGAGGAAATACACTCCTTGTAGTCTCTTTTAACCCACTAATGTGTATTGATCTCTACTCTTACATGCCTACTGGATATAACAATATGTGTCCTGTAATCTAACAATAGAACCTGCTTTTGAGGGATGAGTTAATACATATTAATGTCTGCTACCCTCAAACAAGCAATTTGAGTATTCCTGCATTTGCATACTGGCTATTTCTCTTCTGTGGGCTTTGTAACCCTAACCCTAATCCACTTGTAAAAAAAATTTTAAAAAAAATGTAATATTTAGTGTCTACAGTGTTTACAGTAAATGCAGTCAATATCAAATTCCAGGGTAGTGTAGTGTAGTAGTGATCCCATGCCAGTGCTCTTTTTCTCACATTTAAAGTCTGTAAATCTTTCTGTGTGGAAGTAATGTTTTCTTAATGGCAATTATAAAACAAAAACTTAAGGGAATAATATGTCAAATTTCTGCCTCACGCTGTCTAAAAGACCAGACCTATGTAATATATTTTGTTGAGTTGTGCACTTACATTATCTCAAATGTTTCCAGCAATATTAAAACCATAACTTTATTCAAGGCAACAGCTGTTTCAATTGGTCACCTGTCAATGGCTCATATCACTCTTACCCTCTCTAGCATCTATGAATTCTGGGGAAACAACAGCAATCACCAGATGATACATGAGAGAGTGAGGAAGAAATTCAGCAAACATGACTAAACTTAACGTACATAAAACTTTAATACAGTTCCTCACTGTAAACATCAGATAATTTTTCATCTGCAATGGTGGCTGTTTATAAATGAAGACAACAACTTACTCCATGATCCCACACTATTTCATGTTGTCCTCATACCAAGTCTTTTGATTTCATTGTTTTCATTGGGAGACCCCTAGTGGCAAACCCCAAGTCCATGTCTGTGTCAGACTGTAGACATGCTAGTGGCTCTGAACATCTAAAATGCTCATTGTAAAGAAAATCAAAACAAATTAAAGATTTAATTTTGGGTGATCAAAGATGTAAAAAGTGATCACTGCTCCATGTCTACCAGTTCTAACATCTTAGCTTAGTTTGGTAGCATGCTAATTAACAGAAAGTATAAAGTACAGCTGAGGCTGATGAACTGACCTGAAGATGTTGCTACATGAAAATTTCAAGGATTAACAAACTTAAGGACTGGGAATGTCTGCAGGAAACTATATAGTAATCCTTACCGGTTGGTTAAGGTATTTCACCCTGACCCATAAATGTTAACCAGCAAATAGTACCAGAGGAAAAGTTCAGGCAAGTCAGTTGGGGTTATTCTCTGGAGACCATGAATGTCTGTTCAACATTTAATGACAGTCTATTCAGTAATTTTTGGGATATTTAAGTTTGGAGTAAAGTGGTGGACTGACTGACCAGCTGACATTGCCATCTCTACAGCCATCCTGATAGTGTGGCTAGAAAAGCACGTTCTGGCTAACCAGCTTTGTGACCATTTACAGAATAGCACAGAAACTGCTCTGGTGAAAGTAACAAATGACCTTCTTGTTGCATCAGACAGAGGACTTGTCTCTGTTCTTGTCTTGTTAGATCTTAGTGATGCATTTGACACCGTTGATCATCAAATTCTGTTGCAGAGACTGGAAAATTTAATTGGCATTAAAGGAACTGCGCTAAGCTGGTTTAAGTCCTATTTATCAGACCGATCTCAATTTGTACTTGTCAATGATGAATCCTCGAGACACTCTAAAGTTAAACTTTGGCGTTCCACAAGGCTCTGTGCTTGGACCAATCCTGTTCACCTTATATATGCGTCCCCTAGGGAACATTATCAGGAAACATGCCATCAGCTTTCATTGCTATGCAGATGATACCCAATTAGATCTGTCAATTAAGCCAGATAAAACCAACCAATTAGCTGAACTTCAGGCATGCCTCAATGAAGTAAAAACCTGGATGGCCTGCAATTTCCTATTGTTAAATTCAGACAAAACTGAAGTTATTGTACTTGGTCCCAAGCACCTTCGATGCAAATTTTCTAAAGATATCAGTTCTCTCGATGGTATCACATTGGCCTCCAGCACTACTGTTAGGAATCTAGGAGTAATCTTTGATGAGGATTTGTCCTTTAATGCTCATATAAAGCAAATTTCCCGGACTGCCTTTTTTCACCTCATGAACATAGCAAAAATCAGGCATATCCTGTCCCAAAAAGATGCAGAAAAACTAGTCCATGCATTTGTAACTTCTAGGCTGGACTACTGCAATTCTCTTTTAGCAGGCTGCCCCAAGAAGTCGTTAAAGACTCTCCAGTTGATCCAGAATGCTGCTGCACGTGTTCTGACAAGAACAAGAAAAAGAGATCATATCTCACCCATTTTGGCTTCTTTGCACTGGCTCCCTGTCAAATCAAGAATTGAATTTAAAATCCTTTTGCTAACCTATAAAGCTCTTAATGGTCAAGCACCATCATATCTTCAAGAGCTCATTGTACCCTATTTTCCCAACAGAGCACTACGGTCCCAGAATGCAGGATTTCTATTGGTTCCCAGAGTCTCCAAAAATAGATTTGGAGCCAGAGCCTTCAGTTATCAAGCTCCTCTCCCGTGGAATCAGATCCCAGTCTGGGTTCGGGAGGCTGACACCCTTTGCACATTTAAGAGTAGGCTTAAAACCTTCCTCTTTGACAAAGCTTATAGTTAGGGTTGGCCCAGGTGAGCCCTGAGCCATCCCTTAGTTATGCTGCTATAGGCTTAGACTGCTGGGGGACTTCCCACGATTTACTGAGGTTCATTCTCCTCTCTCTCTCCTCCACCTGCATTCATTCATAACCCATCAATGCATCGTACTTATCCAAATTCTTCCCTCTCTCCTAGTTTTTGGTCTTCTCTCCTGTCGCTTTCCGCAGGTTCTTGTGTTACTGGATCCCCAGAGTCCGGACCCATGTTTACAAGCAAGCCTCTGACTGACAATGTGGCCTGTGTGCCTGTGGATTATATTGCTGCTTGTCAAATAAAATTGAATTGAATTGAATTGAATTGGCAGTCTACCAATAACCTGCTTTTAACCAGTAAGTTCCACAGGGGCAGATCTACCCAAGTGCCATGGCCACCCCAGCTGCCTCCCCAGTTTTGGACAATCTAATTAAAAATATACCGTGTATATGAAAAGAAAAAAAGGATTTAAAGTATCATGCTCTGATGGTGAAGTGGTGAATGCAGCAAGAAATAATGCTCCCCAACAGACTCCTCTACCACTCTCCCAACAGGGTCTGGTCACAACTTTATACACATTCCGAGCGACTTCATCTGGGACACAACAATAACACCCCATATAATAAGAGATAAACCAACAGCCTTGCTACAGTTTGGTGCCAGGAGTTGGGAGATGACACAGGGTTGGTAACACATCCATTTTACATTAGTCACATTAGTCAGCAAGGCAGTGATGGTTCATTCAAAGCTTAGTACCAGAGAGTTTGCACATTTCAAAACTCATTTTCAAACCGAAGCTCTGAGAAAAGCACTGCCATTTAAATGGGCATTACTGGATAAACACTGGAGAGCTTGGATTGTTGTCATCACTTAATGCGTGACCTCACCGAGTATAAGAGACACAATTCAAGAATGTCAAGTTTACAAATAGATCTCAATCTCAAAGCCAATTTAAAACCTTAAAGAAAGTCTGCATTGACATAATTAGTTATAACTGTGAATTTTATTTTAGAATTGGTTGGGAAACACATTCAGTAACTGTTAACAAATACATAAAATTTAAAGATCTGTTAGAGCTGAGTGACAGGTGTATTTGGAAACATGTCTGAAGATTTGGAAATAAAACAATTTATTGATTCGATTGATTCAATGCCAGGTATTAAGGTATTTCTATTGAAAGCCTTACTCATGTGCCACAATAATGGAATGTTTTCAAGTTAACAAATCTTTATTTGGGGCTTTTTCAAGCAAGTATTTCTGCCACCCCTTAAGGTCTTCATGCCACCCCATGAATATTTGGTTATATCTGCCTCTGAAGCCAAGAAGGCTTTGGCTATGAGAATCATCTTTAGGAGAATTGCTGAACTTATTTGAAGCACATTAAGCGCATAATTAGCATAAGCATGACCCACACAAACCAAATGCCTGATTTTGTGCAATACCTCACTTTATTTGATTTCATTGTGTGTTTTACATTTACACATGCATACAAAGCACAAGTGCATCTTGCCTATACTCATAGTACAGAGTTATACAACAAACCTGTAATACAGCTGTTTTCCTACTGCTGTAGCTGTAGCATTGTACATACCTCTTGATCCTTCCTCTACCATACTGCATATGTTTTGAGTTTGGCATCTGAGTCTGGGCTGTCTACGAAAAAAACGAGACCATTCAGAGATAAGAGAACACTCCTCTTTCTCTCTGTCAACATGTAAGTCTTAAGTGAAGCCGAGTGCTAGCTGGGATTCCTGTCTGGTATCCTGTCTGACATGAAAGGCTGCTCACTGGGACTGAGGAAGGAGCTCAGAGAGAAGTATTCCCGCCGGACCCTCCGGCAGATGGAACAAGAACACCTTGAAGGATGGGAGTATCGCCCAGCCCGAGTGCTCGCTTTCTCCCCTGCAGATGAAATGTAACGCGGGGCTGTCTCAAATCTCTGGCAATCTGCGGATGTGAGCGACGCGGAGAGAGCACCTGGCTCTTCAAGGGAAGCAGCCGTTTGAGATGTGACAGAATGCCTTGTCAGATAGAATCACTGTAATGGAGAGATAATCTCACAGTCATCACTCAGAAAGGCATGTCTGCAGGGCATCTTGGAGGAATAACCAGATATGCTTTGCAGCATTTAGATGGTAAACATCACTAAAGCAGTTGTATTTATCACAGGCTAAAATAAAAAATGAGCGATACTGGATTTGATGCTGAGAATTTTGGATAAGACAAACCTTGAAAGCACTTCTGGTCAAAGTAATGAGAGATTCATAAATGTAGATGAGTAAGATGTGCAGATGCTCTTGGCTGGTGAATAGTCCCTGAGTAGAACAGGATTGGTCCTTGTAGGCCTTTCAGATGACAGAGACAAGCCAGACAGGAGAGTTTTCAGCCACTGCTGTGTATGCCGAGATGTGCCTTTCGTCTCTTGTCACTCAAAGGCCCTTGGAGGAGTTTTGC
This sequence comes from Centropyge bicolor, assembly GCA_037975185.1. Lineage (NCBI taxonomy): Eukaryota > Metazoa > Chordata > Actinopteri > Pomacanthidae > Centropyge > Centropyge bicolor. The sequence goes on along the minus strand of JBBMOC010000013.1, from coordinate 1,863,599 downwards.
TGCTCAGCCACCTTCCTTGACCTGTCACTCAGTCCTCTGACAGCTGGTAGGCCACCCTTCTCCTCCCCATCCTTCCCCCCTTTTCACTCCTTCGCCCTCCCAGTCCCTCCCAGTCTTCCTTCTCAATCCCAGCATGCGGATCGGGGTCTCATTTTCATGTGTCAGACGCCCCCGTCAGTGTGACAGCTCCCTGTCCGCCTGTCTCATTAGAAAACAGCCAGCTTGGTCTGGGAAGCAGCAGGAGAGGCGATTGGCGTTCAGCTCTCCCCAACCCGGGAACTGTGAGATCAGCTCTGCTAACACCAGTCAACCAGATCATCATCTGGCTTGATCTAACATCCACACATACACTGATCCCCACACAAATACTCCAGCTGATACATATACACACACACAGATATATGTTCTTTTTCTTCCTGTTTGCAAGTTCAGCGCACTTTCATTTCAGTTACTTCATAGGCATGAGTGCAATTATGGAACTGAATCATTGAACAGCGAGGATAAAAGCAAGGTTGCTTTGACGTCACAAAAATTGCTTCTGCTCTTAGTCACCTTTTCTATTCATTGCATTTTCAAAATATTTCTGATATTTGTCATTATATTTAAGAATGGCTTTTGACTCGGTTGAACGTAAAAGTTTACTACCTCTCCTTAGAGCGTGTGTCTTTTTGAATATGTGTGTGATTTAGTGATTCTAATTTATCCCTCTGCAGCATGCCTGTATCCCAGTCATCTTCAACTCTTGATAGAGGGAAACAAAGGTGTTTACTTTTTAGACCTGCATATCAAATGGCCTTGAAGGACAAAAAAAACCTTAAAAAAATAAACATCAGACAGCTATGATTCCCATTCCTTTATTGTTTGTCCTTGAGTGTTAATTGTGCAACGTAGAGAGACATCCATTAGGCAGGCTCGCGTTTGATGTTTTTTGATGCGAGACCTAGATGTGAGACACTGAATAGTTAAATTCTAATTGCGTGAGGAATTTGTATCGTTATAATTTGGGGAGGCTTTGTATTCCTCCCTTTTAATGAATGTAACATGACCATCTAAGATAGGAAGGAGCAGAGATTTTGTGAGTTTATAATGAACTGTGAAAGGCTTTTGAATATGTATGAGGATGCAAGACCCTAGGCAAGATGTACACAAGCTCCCCTGATGGGTGTGAAGTTGATCATATCATCTGCTTCCAAAGAGCAAGCCTCATTTGGTACAGAGTTTAATCCAGGGCTCATTGTAACGTGGCACAGCTTTGTAAGAAGTGGAGCAGAAGCGGAGAAGAGTTGTGGCATGACGGGAGGAATCCAGTGCATTTGATTTTTACTATCGCTGCCTGAAATCAGTTTTTCTGCCATTTTATTTCCAAATAGAATAAATTAAAATGCAATTGTTAAACTGGATTATATGGATATGTGAATCCATATTCCACTTTCAACATATCTGTTTTAGTATATTTTTTTTCATTGGTAGGTGTGCACAGGGAAATGCCTGCATCACAGACTACCATTTAATTGGCATACTTTTTCACTGTTGTCCATCATTGCAGTAGATGTCCATAATATGTTATTAAATAATGTTTAAAAGACACATGTTGCTTATTACTGTAACTGTACATAGCTCATTCATAGAGCACCTAAAAGAATGGCAAAATGTTATGCAAACTGTGCTCACCAAAATGCTACAAACACAACTACATTGTCTGACATTTGCCACTGCAGTACATATTTGAGCCTTCCGAAAACTTTTACGCTTTCTAAATAATAATAAAATACACACAAACATGTCATTCACACACATAAAAAAATTAAAAACACAAACTCATGTAGACAGAAATAAATGTTTTATAAAAAAAAAAATTCTTGGCAGGAATGACACTGAAAAAGTTTGTGTGTTTTGGTTTGCTAATAAGAATTAAAATGAACAAGAATAAGAAGTTAGGCCTGCGTGTAGGTTTTATTCATGAGGGAATGAAATGCATTATTGAGTAGGGATATTTTGTACATACATGAAAGAAGTTGGAAAAAAATGAAATCATATTCATGTGATTTCTTCCAATCTTGAATGTACTGGCAGGAGCCCTTGTACCCCACAGAGTAACACTCCCACTAGAGCCTGTCAGTGCAAAGGTGTCGGCCAAAGGTAAGTTACTGTAAAGGGTGTTTGAGTGTGTTTTCAAGTATTTCAGTTCTACCATTTTCACAAGAATGAGATGGAAAGGAGGCATTTATTCTATTTCTGGGTAGGTTATGAACTCGGTGGAGCGCTTACATTTCACTGTAGAATTAGGTGAGACTAGGCCAGGAGAGTTTTAAAGCTAAGTGAATAAATGAGTGTGTTTATGTCGAATTTGTGTGTGTGTGTGTGTGTGTGTGACCGCATATATGAGTACGCCACTTGATCCCTATCTTTCTTCATCTGCCTCCAACCTGCAACCTGACATGGCGGTGGCTGCTGAGCCCTCTAAGTGATGACCCTTCAACCTGGAACATTTCAATTTCAACCTGTGACGTCTCCCTGGAGAATGATTTGAATGTTAAGTGCACCCTTCCAATCCAGGCACCGTATGAAAATGTAATCAGAGCGCTATCATCTCCCCGACAGAAAGAAGGTTTGCTTGACTCTATGCAGCAGGCGTTGGCACTGGCCTCATTTTCCCTGCCAGCAGGTGTCCTCTCTGGATATAATAGGCTTTACATGTGTAATTAACACATGGCACTGCTGCCTGCGCTGGCCATAGCCTTAGCCCTGCTCCTGTCACCATGACTTTCTTTCTCTTTCTTTTTCTCAATTTATTTCTCCACCCTTTCTTCGTCCTCTTCATTATGAAACATAATGGCTTTTGGGCCAACTCTAGCTATGGTGAAAGTGAGTGCAGAAGACAAAAGCAACACCTTGATGAAGAAAGCCAAGAATTTGGTAATGCAGAGATGTGGTGTACAGGACGTTTCCACAGTGTGGAAGGACACGGATGGAGTTAACAGCTTGCTGTGTGGGCCGGCTAATGCCTTAAACCCCCCCTCTCATGAAACCTGTAATTACCAGGGCTCCGTTAATCAAGAATGAAACAGAGGAGAAGCAGTGGGCTAATTGGGGCCGACATGCTCTGTAATTAGAGTAATAGCCACACATTGGGATTTTATGAATGAATGACTTTGCCAGTTTTTTTACAGGGCTTCATTACATTGGTAAGAGCTACCAGCACTATTCACATGCATGTATATAAAGGATACAATATGTTACTGGTCATTTTTTTGTCCAAACAGCAGATTTTCTCTCCAGGCCTCCTGACTAGGCCAATGTTAATTATGTCTGTGGCCACGGATGAGGGTGGGGGTGGGAGGGAAGTCCAATTATTTTTCTCTCCTTCTCTTTTTTGCCCCAAACCTTTTTTCACCCGTGTGCTGCTAGCTGTTGGAGCAAAGAGGTGGATTTATGTGTTTGTGGAGCTTGATTTGCAGTGTGTGTAAAATATTTATCATTTGCTTTACGATAAACACAAACTCTGATCTATTTCTGATATGACAATCTCACAATGGGCTCAACTCATGAAATGTTTTTTTCTGATGAGTTGAGAGACAAAGCTAATTGTTCTGGAGACACAAACGGTCTCACATTTTTAAAAAAGATTGGTGGGGATGGCCTGCATAGACTCTGTGTGTGACAAATTGCACTTGGCATTTTTGCATGGTTGCAGTCTCAGAGAGTATTGGCTTGCTGTTGAAATTTTGAAAACTTCCTCTCAGAAAAACTGCAATAAAATCAGTGAACTTAAAGCCTCAGTATGCTTCAAAAAGAATTTGTACGAAGTGTCAGCTGAAGTGTTTATACCTGGTCCAAATAACCACACACAATGGCAACGCAAAAAGCCTGCTGCCGTAGTCTCCTCCTGGCTGCACCCCACTGCCTCCCTGTTCTCTCGAAGAATTCTGGGTCTTATTCGTGTCTTTGTAGTCAAGACACAATGAATGTGCAAATGGGCACAGTTTGGGACTCTCTTCACAGGAAAAGTGATGGAAGTAGCTGTGTGAGGAATTAAAAATAAACCTTGAGAAGGGAAGTTCAGATCTTGCCTACTTTCACACCTCCACACAACTGGCCGTTTGCAAAATTGTTGGACGCAGCCTTGATTATGTCATCAGATGGAGGAATTTAAACACTGTTAGACGATCTGAAAACGCTGTGTTTGAAGCATGCTGAGGCCTGAAAGTTTAACTCTTAAGATCTTCATTAAATCCTCTTCTTATAACATGTATGTTCAGCATTGTCATGCAGCATCCATTCAAATAATTTACAGTCTCTCTTTAACATTCATTCAATTTCATTGTTGTTTACACAGAATCAGTTTTATATATTGCGAAGATTAACCTCACGCTCCACAGAAAGGTAACCAACATACAAAAAACTCCTTGCATTGTGCTCCTATTGTATTTCTGACAAAGCAGCTGTACAAGAGTGACTGTTGTGTGCTGAAGTATCAAACCACACTAGCTGTTATTAAATCAACCAGGACTCTTTAGATTGTGGATCACCCTCTTTATAGAACATCCAACCACCATACCATCAACACCATGCCTCCAGTTCATTATATGTATTAATCAATTTACAGAATAGAGTTTTAGAGTCTTTAATTTCTTGTGACTACCTGGTAAGCTCTGCTATGTTACCACCTCATCCCTTCATTTGAGGTGACAAGAGGGGGCAGAAAATTTGCAGCTTTAATACTCACCATGAATAATTTCTTGTATACAAGGCAGATGATGTGTCGAGGCCATATGCTGCTCTCAGTCTCTTATTCCCTGGACAGTTTTGTTGACCACAGAGAAGAGAGAGCTTTGGCACCTCTCCTCAGTGTGGATGCTTCCATGTCAAGAGTGGAAAGGCCACAGCGGTGATTTATGGAAGCCATCTGAGGATGCAGGTCTACTACCTGTGGCTAATATCCTCTCCTCTATCTCGTCTTTCATTACCTCATTTGTCATTACATGAGGCATCGCGACACAATCCCTAGAAAACCACTTCAAACCTGTGCTGGATGCATCTTTGGTTCCTTCTTGTCCTCTCCTATGATATAAAATTTATATGACATTTATGGTGTAAAATCATGACACTATGAAATACTGTATCAGTTTTCACTTATTTAAAGGGACACTTCATCATATTTTGATAAGTATTTTTCAGCCCAGGATTACGTCCATATTGGGCAACGTCATATCTATCAATGTAGGTCCAATGCCATGCCTCATGTTCAGTACCAATGCAGAATGTAGTGTGCCCTGGGCATGTACTGCATCTGACTTTCATACAGAAGACTGGAGCTAGTGTCCCGTCAAAGACCTGTTGTCAGTGTTCACCTCTTCATTAACCTGGCTGACCTTTCCAAGTGCTGCCCACATCATACCATCACATGCAAAACTTTCCCCTCACCGTAACCGTACTGTTGATGTCATGCACTGACATTGTAGAAAAACAATTTAAAAAAATAACTGAACATAATCTGGAGATAGTCTGGGGAACTGTTTGTATTACAAAGGCACTTTACGGATAAATTCCCAGCATACAGTTTGTTCCCCTTCTGACTGTCCTCACCGTAGGTAGTCTGGAGCATTCCTCTGAGATGTGTTTTAATATGGAGCCTCTTGTCTCGATCAGGGACATCTTCAAAGCCGGTGTAATGACACAGTGTGCACACCTCTGCTTCCTGTTCCTTTGTGGCCAACAAAACAACAGGGATCTTTCTCTTCACATATGCCTCCGGAGCCCTCATCACCCAGCACATCCAGTAATGGACAAGGCACCTCAATATGCCCCAGCCCCCCTTCCTTTTCTCCCAAAATCCCCTCTGTCTCACCCTGTTTTCTGTTTCCTCTCTATGCTCTCAGCAGTCAACATCCTCCATCAGGCACAGACTATTATGACTTTCATCTTTGCCTCGTCATTTACTGGAGTGGCTTGTGCTATTTCCACATAGCTAGCTAGTGTTTTAGCTTTTCTTGGAATGGACAAGCTGGACTCTTTATGTATCTGAGTGCTGTTGTGTATTTGTGGTTATACAACAGGACTTTGGCACTGTATGCACTCTGCTGTTGGTTTAGTGGTACACTTATCGGTGCCACCTGTTCTTGGAGTAGCCTCTTAATTACCAGATCAAAGGCAGTGAAAAGGTGCTAAGTGGTTAGGAGCTACAGCAGCACGCCACTGGCCTTTGATCCGCTCGGTCCCAGCCTCCTCGACAGCAGCCAGCCTTAAATTAAATATGGAGAGACATCTCTCTTTGAGTTCAGCCCTTTCCCCTCATAAGCTGTTGCATTTTTTGTACATTGCACTCTGTTTGATGTGTGTGACTGCTTAGTCTGACAATGGACGGCAGTGTGCCTAAAAAGGAGTGGCTGACTAATCGAGGACCGGAGCCTCCTGCTGAGTTACCTGGAAAGGTCTCGGCTCTCTCTGGACCAATCAAACAGGCTGTTAAGAGTCGCCTATAATAAAACTGTGTGTGTATGTGTTTCCCCCATGTGTTTGATGTATTATTTGTGTGCTGATTTATCTGATGTTAGAGTAAACACCAGACCTCATGAGTCCTGGGCTGCAGACACTGAACGCCGTCTCCCATACGTGAGCGCTGGATCTGGTCTGGTCTGGCCCCGGCCACCTCTGTCTTGCATTAGACCAGAGACTGTTTACGAGTGCGGCGGGGAGACTTAGCTGAAACAGTTGAGGTCTTGTGTCACCAGATGTTTTATGGGGCAGGCAGCATGGAGGAGGCAGGCAGTGAGCAAGGAGGCAGAGGGGGGCCGGCGCTGGCTGGGCCAGCAGTCAGGTGCTCTGGGTGCCCTTTTATGGGCCAGTCCACTAATGAAAGTAGGGTTCTGGGACCACTGTGGAACATCAGAGGCCACTCCACCCCACCAGACCCTCATCTCCATCTACACAGGAATGCCATAAAGCTTTAAAAGACTGCCCCTCTTTCATTATTCATTTCCGCCTCCCCTTTCACTCGGCTGTCCTGTCCACTGATTGATTGGTTTCCATTTGTTGTCATGTTTTCAGGTGGCTGCTGAAGTGTCGCCTTCACTTCACTGGGGTGCCACAGGATGGGAGCAGTAAGTCATTATTAGGGAGATGAAGTGTAAGCTGTTCCCTGGCGGAACTGCAGTCAGAGTGATTTGATAAGAGAAGTGAATGTGATAGCTGTGATAGAGCCGGCCAGATGGAAGTCCGGAGAGGCACCAGTCACATATGGAACAGATAAAAGGAGTGTTTCTGTGGTCAACTGTGATGTTGACACTTCAGAGACCTGCTGGTGTAAAGTTGCCACAAAAGAAATCTTGACACACTCTATCTGTTGTTCTGCTTCTATCTACCAATCAATCCATGCGTCCATGGCTGAATCCAACTGTTCATGTATAGTACTTATATATGGACTTATAGTCTGTACCCTCATGGGCTTTGGTCATGTATACTGTGATGTGAATGAAGGAAGTCTTTGAGGCCATAAGTGGATAAAAATGCTCTATGGTGTGGAATTTAACACCATTTACCACACCATCATTGTTTTTAGACTAGACCAATGCTGAGATCTTGACTCAATATTGATAAACAATCTGCTTTTTTCCTGAACAATGACGAACAGAATTGACTCTGACACTCTGGGTACAATCAGGTCTACAGAAAAAAAGAGATATAATTCAATAAAAATAAATAGATGTTTGTATAAATTTGGTAGTTTACATTTATTGTTTTGCAAGTCCAAAAAAGTCAAGTGTCGTGAAGTCCTGACTCAAGTCCAGTGAAGTCTGAGTGCTAAATTTTGTGTTTTAAGTAACAGTAATTGTCTTGCCTCCTGTATTTCACCTTTCTTTCCAGCTAGCATGATGTGATTTGGTCACAGTAGGCCTGAAGTATAACTATTATCAACTAAATTAAGATTTAGTACTCCCTCGATCTTCAGGCCAGTCCCCACTTCCTGCTGATCCACCACTCCCAGCTTCCTCTCCGGCCCCCGAAACCCTCCTCTCTGTCTTGCTGAGCAGCTTTGAACCTCAGCATGTCTCACATGCCTCCTCGCTCCTGCACTTTTTAGCCCCATGCATCACAGCAGCTTAACTCCCATGTAAATCAGCAGGTCGAGAAATACATCCTCTGCCAGGTGCATACACTTAGCCAGTGCTGCTTGACTGGTGTTGAGGAAAAGAGGGCATGTGTTGAAAGAGAGAGAGAGAATGTATGTGCGTGCATATGTGTATTTGCTCCCCCTCCTCATGGGAGCGCAGTTACTGCAATCTCCCCGGCAGGCATTCGCAGGATCTGACTGGATTACACCCTTAGCCCCGCTCACACGTTTTAGCCACAGTACAACATGCATGAGTGAAAGAAGACGGGGAAAACAACAAGGGGGGGGGGGTGCAGGAGAGGAGGAGGCGGCTGTTGGGTTTACAGAGGGACTGTGTGCTGGGTAGTGGTGTGGAATAATGTCCCTGTTTACTTTCTGGGTTGTTGCCGTGTTAAACAGGAGCGAGCCAGGCAGCACTGGGTGCTGGGAGGGGAGAGGACGTGATGTCGGGCTAGTGGAGGGTGGAGGGGGGGGCGCCGATCAGTCATCTGGATGGTCTAGTTAAGGAGATTACTGTATGTCATGTAGATATATTGGACATTTATCCTAACCTACCAATGCTTACCCAGGTTTTTGTCATATTAAGTGATGTGCGTGTGTCATTCTTGATGTGGAGTGGATTTCATAGGTGGCATCATTGCATACATAGGCAATGGGGCAACATTTGGGGATGCAAATGGACAAGAAACAGAGTCAGAATTTTTCACTCTCACCTACTTCCCAGGTGCACAGTGAAGGGAAATACAACCTCAGTTCCAAAAAGGTTGAGACTCTCTGTAAATTAAAACAGAATGTCTTCATCTGCAAAAAAAAAAAAAAAAAAAAGTTCATCAACAACGATGTTGAGTGTTCTTCCAATCATGTGTACACAAAGTGTTGAACCTCTCTCCTTCATCGTCTTTGAACCACTGAGTCTTTCCAGGATGAGCCTTTCATACCCAATCATGATCCTATCACCTGTTACCAATGAACCTGTTTACCTGTGGACTGATCCAAACAGATGTTTTTGGATCAGTCCACAACTTTCACAGTCTTTTGTTGCTCCTGTCCAACTTGTTTGAAACATGTTGCTGCCATCAAATTTGAAATAAGTACATATGTGTTTGAAAAGTCACTGAGGTCAAACATGAAATATATTGTCATTGTAGTGTTTTCGATGGAGTATATATTGAAAAGGATTAGCAAATGATCTCGTTGTGATTTATTTGTAGTTTTGAGGGGTTAAAACTATAGCAACTCTTGTGGGACAAAAAAGTGCCATGGTGATTTGGTCAGTATCAAAATGATACAGTTAGCATGCTGTATTTCTAGTAAAACAATACGTTGGTGATGTACAATACTAGTATTATACTGTTAAAATACCATTTACCATCCAAGTAGAATTAGCATTAAATGAACGGTTTTCTGATTTAAATAGCAGACAAACACATAAACATTAAATAGAAGTTTATCCAGTCAACATATAAACAACTTATTAATTAGTAATACTACAGTAATATCTCAGCCCTTCACATCTGATTTTGACTGTGACTGAATTTGTCCTCATTGCCGAGCTTTGTTGCATCACGTTCCTCACGTCAGCCTTCCCACAAGCCAGTTTGGAATTTGTGTAGCCTGATAATGAAACAGAGAAATTTAAATTGTAAATTGTTCCACCAAGCAAGCTGAAATCCGTCACAATTATGCAATAATTCAAGTAAATTGTTGTTGGCTCAGTTACCGATCTGTATTTGTATCTGTATTGATATTTGACTACCTAAAATTAGACCGATTGTCTCCATGTTTGTAAAGAAATTCAGCTCAGTGCCACAGTGCCACATAAACACAGGAGATGTTTCTACAAAAAGACTGAATTGTTCACACAAACAACCTATTTAGGAATGAATATGTGGCAGTAATAGTGGTGCAGCATTGTTTGTTATGTTTCTAGGTCCCTGATATTACTGTGAACTTTTGACTTTTTACTCATCACTACATGATATTTGTGTAGTTACCTAAGTACTTTAGTGTACTTACTGCTGGCCAACACATTATATCAAGAAATTTCATTTGTGTTGATTTAGTTTGTGTTTTGAATGCATAACTAGAAGAATTTCTTTCATATTAGGAGCTTGACTCAAGCTACATGGAGACCTGGAGTAGATCCGTTGTATGGTCCATACATTCAGGTTCACAGGATGACCTTGGTTTCTCTGTGTGTTCCTGCATATCTTCTAACGTCCTGGCCACGTATCCCCCGCCCCCTTCCCATCTCTTGCCCTGGCACTGGCCTGTGTAAGTGCGCTCAGGGGTTGCTGAGGGAGGGGCAGACGGGGGTGGGTCGGCAGTGCTGGGTCGGTCATGCGAGAGCAGCTGGAGTGCTTGTGGTAATTATCAGAAAAGTCTCAGCATTGCCGCACCAATTAGTTTTGACCCAGAAGGAATAGTCTGCAGACTGGGGACAGGCATCGCTCCATCCCCAGCAGATTCAGATGGACACACACACACACAGACACACACATGCATACAAATATACACAAGAGTGAAACCTTATATACATACACACACTACAGCCGGCTTGCATGAGGAACAACATTTCCGTTTGTTGTGCAGGAATGTTCATCGGTGGCGTCGTCCTGGCCTTATATTCTGTTTTCTCACTCTATTTCATGCTCGTACAAGGACCCTCACAAGGACTGTAATCACACTGGTTTTGATCAGAATCATTAACCAAGTTATCAAAATATTGTCCATTGTGTGCAGTCATCCATGTGACTTTTCTATATGAACCCTATTTTTTATGCCTGGCCTGTATGAAGTGAGCACCATTCATCGTTTTGGGTGCAGGAAAACTCTCAGGTTTAAAGTTAAAGTAATGTTAAAGACAATGCCCCTCATCACACCTTGTATATACCAATGGGCATATGTTACAGCCTCCAGTGACATCGGAATTCCCAAAAATCTTCATCTAGTGTCAGTCAACTTAATCTCAATGAATACAAACAGTTTTGCATTATCATCATTACTAATACTAAGAAAATAGATGAATAACAGTGTCTTTCGCCTGACTTGTACTTATTGCTGGAGGTGTGTAATTCACACACACAAGACGACTCCCCCAGATGTCAGGTTGTAACCATCGGCCATATTGCAGCTCAAATCTGCTTGTTCAGACTAAATGATAATCTCTGCTTTTGTTGATGTCAACCAAACCTCTTCTCATGCTTTGTCGACTGTCAGATGTGAAGACTCCAGTGGAGTTCACTGTTTCGTAAATGCAGATGTTTAACCCTTTAATTGCAGTGGGGGTGTGAGAGGTTCTAGAAAGTGCAAGACGGTTGCCTGGAGAAAAATGAGGACAACGTTTGTTGTAGTTCATTTAGGATCAATATGGTAATTGGTACTTCAGTACAGAGTATGTGCACAGTGCAACATTTTGTCTTTATTTTCCAGCTGTATTATTTGAATTTTGTATTTTAGCTGAAGGAAAATCAAATCTTGAGAAGTGACATAAATAGTGACATAAATAAACAAGACACACTGGTTTTGTTATATGTTAAGACAGTCATTTTTAAAGTTAATTTGAATTATCCTTTGAAATATCTGGATCAGTCTATTTCAGATAGTTTAATGCAGCATGTGAACATGTTTCATTATTGGAGTCTGTGACACAGCATTATTGCCACATTTTAATAACAGCATCACAGCGGTCTGTGTCAGCAGAAAATATGCTTTAATGATATGCAAAAATGTGACATCATTGAAAAAAAAAAACTGAAAACAAATGAAAACATTTGCCATTACTGTACAGTGAGATGATTAGAAGTCAATTTGTTTCTATAATTTTTGGGATTTGTGTGTGTGTGTGTGTGTGTGTGTGTGTGTGTGTGTGTGTGTGTGTGTGTGTAAAAATGAGGTCATGAAAATACCTGAGTTTCTTTTGCAGTCATTAAACAGTTCAAAGTTATGCTGTGAGTGCACTCCTTCTCTGCCACTGTGATAGGTTAGGCATGCTCAGCCCCCACTGTCCACTTTAAGATTAAGCTTATTGAGAATAAAGATGAATTTAGTATTTCAATTCTTTCTTGCTTTTATGGTCTTTTCTATCAGTTACACTCTCTTCTCAAACATAAATGCCAAAATAAATAATCTATCTCATTTGGAGGTCAAACTGAGGTGATATTGGACACACCTGAAAAGTCATTGCAGGAAAATCGAGGCATGTTTAGCATGGGCAGTTTGGATCATAAATTTACCTGCTTGTTGTTTCCAACATGTCTGATCATCTGTGTTTCTTCCCCCATCTGAATTAGATAGCATAGTGATGTCACCTTGTTCCCAGATCTCAGCAATTGCAATCTTACCGATCATGACTAATAGGAATGTTGCAATGAACCATCCATCCATTATCTACCGCTTACTCCTTTGCAGGGTCGCGCGGGGGGGCTGGAGCCTATCCCAGCCGCCTTTGGGCAGGGGGCACCCTGGAAAGGTCGCCAGTCTGTCGCAGGGCACATATAGACAAAGAGGCAATTTAGATTAGTCAATTAACCTCTGTCTTTGGACTGTGGGAGGAAGCCGGAGTACCCGGTGAAAACCCACGCTGCACAGGGAGAACATGCAACATGCAAACTCCACACAGAAAGATCCCAAGCGCCCTGACCAGGACACGAACCGGCAATCTTCTTGCTGTGAGGCGACGGTGCTAACCACTGAGCCACCATGCAGCCCGCAATGAACCAGAGTAATCCTTTAATCAGGTTTCTCACTCAGTGTATGTGTTGGGTCAGGTGATTGTATACAATACATTGACCCAAAGCCTGTGTGTGTGCCTGCACGGAGACTCGGGCAGTCAGTCTCTTCCTCTCTCTGTGTCCCTCCTGGCTGCCAGCTCAGCCTGGGCAGACTCCTCTCTGATTTGTTAAGGTAATGATCTAATCTGCGGCCATTAGGGAGAGCAGCCTTTAGTGTTTAATGTGTGGCCAGGTGGTCCAGCTGCCAAGCTCCACAAATTAAAGGGCCCGGGCTCGGCAATAATGAGTAATGAGTTGTATTTAAAAGCTGCCATACCTGAGCCCGCTCGGCCAAGCCTCAATATGGCCAGGTTCAAATGAACAACTTGACTGCTTTTTCAATTCCCCAGATGCTCCAATGAGCTCTAGCTACTGTGCACAGCGCAGCTACACACACATACACTGAGAAACACCTGAGAAAAAAATACTCATTCATACATTACACAAATCATACACTCAGGTTCATTAGGCAAAATCAAATAATACATTTTTTTGTCTTCATAGACAAGAGAATTCAGCTGAAGATTCCATGATATGACTTAAAGGTCCAACAGCTACTAAATAGACCTTGTGGAGAGATTGAAGGAAATGTTATGGTGGTAATCTGGTATTACTAATAAGCCTCCACAAACATATAGACTTTATGTTCAGTGATTATCCATCATTGAAGTGTGTATACAGAGAATACACACACACACACACACACACACACACACACACACACGCACACACACAATGATCCTTTAGTGAGTGTGGGCTAGTGACAGCTGACCACATTTTATATTCATACACCGTACACACACACACACACACACACACACACACACACACACACAAACTCACAAACGCGTGTGCTACCAGAACCCGGCGACTCAAACGTTACACACTTGAGATGTATCCATTTCGATAGATGATAAATAAGGATATAAGGAAAAAAGCAAACAAACAAAGCAAATGATGAATGAATAATGTGCGAAATTACTTGCTCAAGTACTACTGAAACTGTCCGCTTATGTTTAGATGATTTTGTATTACAGTCAGTTAAGTCAAATGTTTTTTTGTTTTTTTTCTCACACTTCATTCCTCATTGTTTTGTTTTGCTTCTCATTTCTGCAATGTATATTTTGTTTGTACTCTGTATCAGATAAACCATGGTCTCAAGTCAATAAAAATATGAAATCTGAATCTGTAAACGGAGATAATAATAAAAGAAAGACACTGGAACTCCACATGGGGTGGCATTATATATAAACTTGGTGCAGATTTTTATGGCTTATGTATTTGCATGTATTTTTTAAAAATAAAATAAATTTGAAATCTGTCATAATTGTTGTTACAATTTTAAAACAGAACAAGCTCCACTCATATTCTTTGTACATCTCTCATGTCATGAAAATATTGAGACCTGAAAAATTTGGGCCTGCCAGCCAGAAAAAAATGGGAATCTAAAGGTTAAATACAGTACCTATAGTACATCAAGTTCCTACATACAATTCATACCTTTTCACATTGACAGTAATCAAATTTGCAAAACCAATCTGCAGTTTCAGCAGTCGTGCATCTGTGACCCCAACATTGTTATTAATGTCGTGTTCTGTGGTTCAAAATAATTTTTTGAGGGGTTCTACACAACAAATTGTAACGCCTATACTACTACTTTGTTTCAGTACTTTTCTAGTCTGTTTGAAAACTAATTAAATTTTTGAAAGCAGTTCTGATGGTTGGCTGTGCGTCTGGGTCAGCCCGTCCACCCATCCAGGCTCCTCATCGGGGTTGATTGACCTCTACTTCGATTTCATGCATGCGTGGCTTAGAGCTGTCATTAAGCAATGTGATTGGAATATTCAGATGACTGTTTTAATTGAAGAGAACAAGTGTTCACACATGGCGGGGCTGGCGGTGTTGTCGAGCGCCTGAGGCCGGGTCCCCAAGCGGCCCAGACCCATCTGATCATGGCTCAGTGGAGACCACGAGCCCACCAACACTACTGCAAAACCCTGGCTGCTTTTAATGCCCCCAGGCTGCCATCGCATCCGCATCACACTGCACACACTCACACACACAGACACACACGCAGACACGCACACGCCCGCACAGCACAGGAGAGGAGGGCACGAAAGAGGAGAGGAAGGGAGGACGGGAGGAGAGAGGACACAGGAGAGGTGGAGGGAAGGGATGAATTATTTGAGTGACAGCATAATTTGAAGCAGCAAACACATGCAAAACAAATGGGATTTAAACAACATGAGTGAGTAAGAATGAGACATGTAAACTCAAACCAAGTGTGCTAGGTGCAGTCGGGGAAGCATAATAACAGGAACATGTAGATACTCTCCTTTCACTGGCATTCATAAACATGAGTTTGGGCATACATATACATGCGTAAAGCTTTACTCTACTCATGTACAGCATGAACACTTCAATTTCACTGTAACCGAATAGTTTATTGATGTGAGTGCATTGTATGTACGTTACAAAAATACAAGTGTATGTTATTATTTATATTCATAGCACTAACAAATAATATGAAAACTGGTCATTACCTTCCATAAGTCTAACAAAAGAATTAGAAATTCTGCCAACATTTCTGTAATACTGATGCACATCCGCACAGAAAATTGCATTCAGTTTCATCAATGTTGGCATGAGACTTGCACTTTATTTATATCTTTAACCAGAAACCACACACATGTGCGCACACACACACAAACACACACACACAGAGTAAATGTTAGCAATTTATCTGTCTGTCTGTCTGTCTGTCTGTCTGTCTGTCTGTCTGTGTATCTATCTATCTACACTGTCCATTGCTGCCTTACCTGTGGCTGACATCTAATTATATTGCCTTTGCGTTAGAACAATAATAGTAAACATTGTGACCTGTATATATGCAGAGGAATTAGAAATGTTGTTTTTACATCAAAATATTGTCTGAAAGGCTTTAGGCTGACAGACTCCAACAAACTCCCTCAGTAAGAGATTTTACTCCAGGCCTGAAAGGCGAAACACAGCAAAGTGTAGGCCCCTGCTTACAAACCTTAATATTGATAGATGTACTCTATTTAGATGTACTATATTTGTCCCACGCTGGGAAATTCTTGAAATTGCAATTTTACAATTTAATATTAATGTAGTATAAAGTTGAACATTTGAAGGCAGCTTCCATAAGTGCATCAGCATTTTTGTGAATCTCTCATCTGGATTACAAAAGTTAGACAGGAAGGGGACAATGTTTACAGAGATTACAACACTCAAAGTGCAACTGTAAACCAATTAAAATAAAGGGGCATCACCAGAGGAAATTATGCCATAACAAAAAAAATTAAATGCAACTTCAAAGGACCAATAAAAATGTAAACATCATTCCATTTACAGTACAATTTTGTCACACATAATTAATCTCACTAGACAAAATTGTTATGTTCCAATATTGTCAGACATGCATGCATCATGACTAAAGTCTGTCTATAAACAGGAAATTAACAGTCAAATAAATGAAATTAGCATTTTTAAAAAGAACATGTTACTATTGTTTCCTGATGCTGGTAAAGATTTGAATTCTTTTAACGCTGACGACTATAAGAGCTCTATGATAAGGACAGGCAAACCTTTGTCGTATCTTATGTAGACTCTTACCAGTAATTGCATTTGCAATAGCATTGTCACAGCCAAAGAGGTGAGAAACTGCTTCATCTGGTGTGAGAATGTAAACAGAACAGATAGATACTACCTCACTGTTTTACGGAGGTTTTTACCAATAGGCCAAGTGAAATTATCAAATTTAGCATGAAAGATGTTGGCAGTGCTGTGGTCTGCTCATCTGATCACTATCACCTTGGAAAAATCCAAAATATCTTCCATCCTCTTGTACATGGATTAAGAGAGTAAATATGCGTGCTACTGTTATGCAGGATATTATTACTACTCTGAGGCTTGTTGGTTGTCAGGATCACTATGGAGAATGAAATAGTTAAGTGATGCTGGGGTCCGCTAGCCCTTCACCCCCTCACGCCTGGTCCTCTTACCGTGCTTAGGCACCTCCTGTCCTGCCCAGATCACCCACTCCTCATCCGTATTAATTGGCTGTCAAAAATGTGCTGAATTAATGGATTAATGAGCGTGGATTTGAATCCTAAGTTTGGCAAAGGGGGGATGTTTCCCTGCCGTGGCGCAGGCTCCCCCTGCCTCCCCTCTCGTGTGCGCAGGCCTGTTACAGATATGCATCCAGGACATTTGAGCGGATTGCATTTCATTAGTTTGATTTGAGCGGACAGCACTAAGCTGCTGAGGGCTCTGCGCTGACAGCTAATTACAGGAATCAGCCTTGTCCACTGATAGAGAACAATGGGCTGGGATGAGCCCGCCTCGCCAGGGGTACCGGCCCTGCATGCAGCCCCAGCATTTGACTTCCATATAGTCCCCAGTATGGAGAACCATTACTTGTGTTAAAGGATATGGAAAGCCTAATTGAGTGCTACCTTCCTCCTCCCAACTCTATTTTGAGACAGAAACAGAAAGAATGATAGAGAGATAGGAAAAATGGGCCTTCTGGCAAACACACGCACACACCTACCCACCAACTACACCCAATCCCCACCTATCCCCACTGCTACCCTTCAACCCAAAGCATCCTTCATCCCCTCGCCCAGGCAGGCCGGCCGGCTGCGTGCGTGGGTCTGTCCGCTTCCATAATTCCGTCCATCTTTAAATCATCAACATTAAAACATGCCGCTCACTCATGTGAACACTTTCCCCCTTAAAAGAGAATTAAATGGATTAGCGCAAACGTCAGTAAATTTAGCGGTGCATTACCCTTGCAACATTCCAAATGGCAGATCGCAGTCAGACAACTGGATTAGCTGAGTTCCTGCTCCCTGCCCACTGTAATCTTTTGTCAGGAATCATGTTTTTTCTCTCCCTCTGTTCTTCCGCCAACCACGCAAAGAAGTTTTCCTTTTTTTCTGTCTCTAATGATTGACTTTGTTTGTAAAGCTGAGCAAAACTACTTTGGATCTTCTGTGTTCTTTTAAGCCACAGTAATGAAGGGAGAGGCAATTTTAGACAGGATGTCTGTCTAGTGTGTGCTCCTCTGTCTCGTTTGGGAGGCATTGATATGGCCAGTGGCTAGTGGCCAGGTGCGCTGACACAGACTATTATTTTGGGAGCGAGAAGCACCATCTCTCAGCTTTTTGTGCCATTTTCAGGTCAGGCCTTTAGGTCATTTTCCTCTACAGATTCTACCAGTCTATTTTCTGGTCGGCTGATGGAAGGTAATGACCGAGAGGCTGATGGTGGTGCTGGCTGTGCCTGCATGTGACCATGTCATCTCAGCTCAGTGACAGGGCCTGCAGTGGCCAGCGTCTGCCAGGGGACCGCTGAGGAACAAGCAGAGCCCAATGCCTGGTCCGGAGGGTCAATGTGAGGTGGCCCCTGCACTGACTGACAGGACACCGGGGTTTGTTAGGGAGATTTGTCCCTGCCGCGGATCTCCTGTCGGCCCGGTTGTGGCACTCGTGTCAGTTTGCACCCCACGCATGTAGCCAGTCTAGCTGACAGGTGAGCGGCGGTATGGCGTCCTGTCGGCCTAATTGTACCCCGCAGTCCTGCCTGTGTGTGGGTACAGAGAGGATGGCTGAGGCCCGGCCCTGTTAGCGCCCTGCTTGCCCTGGCGGCCAAGCCCAGAGCAGCCTCCTCAGCATAGGAGTAATCCAAGGTGAGGGCCTGTCGCTCTGTCAGCTGGTTGTCTACCGACTGCAGAGAGTGATGGACACGCCGCCCGGCACAACACACAGATATTTATTCTGAGCTTGCCGTCTGCACATGGTGGCATGCACGGTGAGCATGTTCATGCAAGCACATACACACACACCCACTCACAACACACGCAAAACAATAAATCAAACCACATTTACATGAAATCCAGGGAGAGGAAGATACCTGTAAATACACATGAATTTATGTCATGCATTCTGTATTCTTCAGGGAATCCAAGGCCTTCGATGTGGGATGAGGGGGGAGGGCGAGGTTGTAATTGTCATATTGTCCATCTTTGAATTCCCCAAAGAACTTTGTATGTAAATACGTTGAACACAATTCTTAATCAATTTCCATGTTTTGTTTCCCAAATGCGATACATGATAAATGGGGAAGAATTAATGTCACAAGACTCAAAATGCAGCCATTTCTCACATGATACACACTTTTGACATGCAAGCTGTCTCCCTGAATAGTTTAAAAATGATCCGACATGTGTGACAGACAAATGAAACAGCAAATGAAATCCCTCCTAATCGTGCATTTCTTTCCTCCCACTGTTATTTTTCCTTTCAATCAATGATGTTTGCTTGTTTGATGAGCAGTGTGAAGAGGGTGTGTTTGAGGCGTGTGTGTGTGTGTGTGTGTGTATGTGTGTGTGTGTGTGTGTGGAGGGAGGGAGGAAGGGAGGGTGTGGGAGGATAGTCAGGGAGGTGTGCCATTTCCTGGCTCATGAAGGCCTTGGTGCCAGCTGCGCAGGGCTGGTGCTGCTTCCTGGGGGCAGATGCCTGCAGTGCTGCCTCCATGATCCCAGCTCTGTTCCTGCACCAGTCCCTGCAGTCTGCTTCACGCCCCAGGGGGATTGAGGGTTGGGGGGTAACACACACACATAAACACATACACCCCTCGAATGCTTGTCCACGCACAATCACACAGAGTCCATACGACTGGAAGTGCAAATACACACACTCATTCTCACACACACACACTTCCTAGGCTCTGGAGCATTAATTAGACAGCCTACAAGTCTGCCACACCATGGTATACCTCCATCACACGCTGGAAATAAGGCAGAGAGGATGAAAAGCACAATTCAACACACACACACACACACACACACACACACACACACACACACACACACNACACACACACACACACACACACACACAAACACTGCAGAATTCGGAGGAACTGGGAGGTGCTGCCGGACCCAACAACAGAGAGATGAAGAAAAGAAGAGATTCCAGTCTCTTTTTTCAGTCTCTGAACATCAGCTCCTCCTCGCCTTCAACCGGCTCGTCCATCGCTTTCATCACCCATTCCCTCTGTCTCCCGTCTCCTCTGCAGGCATGTTGTTAGTGACACCACACTGGCATCCAGAGGCCCCAGTGGGTACTGCAGCCTCACTGCCACAGCGTGCCGCCCCCCTCCTCCCCTCCCACTCCCACCAAGTCTGTAAATAGGCTCTAATTAACCACAGCACTGCACCTTTGGAGATGTTGTTTGGAGTGGGAGAGTGTTTGTTGTCTTCTTCTTGTATCTATATAAGTCTCTCCTCTCTGGGAGTGAAGGGGGGCTGAAGGTCTCTTTGCATTTTGATAATAACGTAAAGTGGTGTTCAGCATGTGTGTGAAAATGACAGCAGATGAAGTTAAAGGCATGAACTAACCAGGGTCAGACTGATGCATGATGCAGTCTGACTTTGGACGTGGAAATGAAGATGCCTCCAATATGACAGCACTTCCTTTCAGACCATGATAAAACTATTTCATCTGAATTCAATAAAAATGTCAGTGGAAAGTGTCAGTATCCAGTGTTGACTGTTCACATGGTTTTCCAGCATATGACTGAAGTGGAAGACTGAGAATATGTTACATTTAAAGTTCAAAAATATGGCCACAAAACATCAGCAGCTTTCACTTTTATTATGATTATTTTTATTGAAGTACTTACTTGTGATTCAATTTGCATAACTACATATGTTCTGCAACTTTCACCAAACTGTATGCCCAATAAGGAGGAATGTGCTTTGAGCTGGCATGAATTATCCATCGTCGCTCCTGTTTTTCTTTAAAACTGTAAAACTGATCAAACCTTTTTTCTTCCACATTTTCTGCATACTTGACACCAACACCAAACTTGCTGCACTGCATATTCCGACTGTCCTCCACAAACAATTCAGCCAGATTTCTTAATCTCAAAAATTTGAGCCCAGATGCATCAAAATGTTTCACTGTAATAACTTTGGCAAAAAGCTGCTGCAAATTCTCGCTAAATAAATCTCCACTGTTCATGAAAATAAATGGCAAAATTTAGATGTCATAGATGTAGTGTGGTAAATTTCAGAATTGTATCTCAAAAACAGAATTTACGACAGTATTTTGAACTTGATCCTGCATCATCAGTTTGTCACTTATGGAGCAATCATTGTAAAAGATTAAAAAAAATATATACATGTCAATATTGATGTCTGATTTTTTAAATTTTTGACACTGGCTTAAATTCTGCCTTCACCCACAACCCTGATGACTGCCTCAGTCATGTGAATCCATCTATGGAAATAGCTCAACAAGATCATACCCTTGGAGTCCAAGGTTGTGAGTTTGAGCGCCAGGTGAAGCAGGATGAACATGCTTATGCATACTTAGGCACTGTGCTGTGTGGAGTGGGGACACATGATTTCAAAGGCATTTATTTGTCATTTGACTCCTCTTCCTCTTACCCTTTTTCCTCTTCCTCCTCTTCTTCCTCATGATCACTTTCTTATTTCTCTTGCTGTTCAAAATGTCCCCTTTGCACAGTTCTCCATAGATTCATTTAGCCCTTATGCACAGTTTGTCCTTAGGGACTACCATTGCCCAATAGTTTGATGTAATTCACAAATGCATTGCAGCTTCTGTCACTGTCTAATAGTTGGAGGATGCTTTGTGGAGCTGGATCAGTCTAGCCTGTTCACAATGCATTCTTTCTTCACCTTGTTCTTTATTTTTATTTTACTTTGTGAGTATTGGAACCATTCATGAGCATAGGCATGTTGGTGTATTACATTACACTGTGTACTGTTCAGAGTGCATTATGTTCAATACTAGTATAAAATAATTGCAATATATTTGTCTGCCCTCAGATGCATGAACAGCTATTATCACAACCCTGGTGGTTACATAAGTAACGTATGCTTTTCCTGTTTCTCTGGGTAGCTCAGCCTGATCATGACATGCTATTGTTTGGACATCAACAACCAGGTGATGCAGGATGAACATGTTATACCTACTTGTGCTTTGTCATTTTTTTGAATAAAAGACAAATGATTTTGTGACTTCGGTCTGGACAGTTTTACCGATGGACTCTCCAGGGTTTTGTCTTCCTTTTTTCACATTCCTCTTATTCCTGGCCCAGACTGCTTGTTGTTGTTTTCTCCATTCCCTCTGCATCAAAGAATGGACCTCGATCTCAAGGAGCCTAATGGGTGAAATCAATGAGAAGTGAGCAGAAGTAGACTCCTGACAGTGTGGATGCTGCACGGTTAACATTCTCCCTCTCAGTGTGCGATGGGGCTGGCTGCAGAGGGCTGTGGCAGCTGTCTGAGCGCGTGTGTTGCCCATATGGGGCAGAAATGCTCATGGTGCACTGATTTCCAATAGGTCTTCACCTCCTCTGCTGCTCATGGCCTGGGGCTCCTTCCTCCTTCTCCTCCTCCTCCTCTGCGCTCAATCAATTGACTGACGCCGCTGACCAGCTCCCTCAGCACGCTGTCGGGGGAGGGAAGTTATTGGAGTCGTGTGTGTATGTGTGGGTGTGTGTGTGTCCACATCAGATACCTCCAGTGGGATCGTACATGGAGCGGAGTGTTTGAATAATCTGCAAATAATCTGCACAAATCTAAAGCTTCACACAGGAATCTCTATCTGTTCCTCTCCACTGTAGACTTGTGCATGATGTACAACAGTGTGAGTATGAAACATTTTAGGAGCTTTTTCCATCACAGGGATGTAATTCCTCTGTAATCACTCTGTGATATCAATTCAGTTGCTTTATAATTTGACTTAATTTTTTACATTAAGGCAAATAGTGGTGTTAAATATTAGGGCTGGCCACTAAAGGTTGACCACACTGATTATCAATGAGAAGAATTTTTCATTTGTCAGTTAGCTGAAGAAAAAAATTCCTTCTAACACCACTAGTTGACTAGAAAAAATCTTTAGTCTGGGGCAACCCTACTAAGTTTGTTGTTTTGAAATGTTGAGGACAGAAGGATGCAACAATAAAACTCGACATCAGTTCAGTTAGTTTGATTCTTTGGGCATACAGGCACAATGCTGCACATTCTAACGTTTAAATCTACAGCTGCTCGCAAAGTTAACAATCAGCAAAATGGGATATAGCAAACAATTTAAACAGAATGTACATAAATAGCTTCCAGAATTGATGTACAAAATTATTGAAAGCATCTCAAATTTCCCACTATGCACAGAAAGTATGGAAAAGAATCCAATATATTTTTAGTGCATAGAAAACACGCTGAATTTAAGGAATATCAGGTTATAATGAGTTAAAGTAGAACATGGTTCTAACACACACACACACACACAGTGTTGTTGCAGTTGGTTAAAGGTTGTTTACCACTAATTACAATGTAATTGATGCAGATAAAAATATTATTATATTTATTCATTAATTTATTTAATCTTATTTTTTTCTAAAGGTTAATGCAAAGATGAGTAAATGTTGCCTAAAAATGAACCCAGCCTTATGTGGATCAGTTTTCATTTTCCCACAGTCACAGCTGTGATTCTAAAACCTTTACAGAGGGAAAAAAACACTGCTGGTTTGTTCAACTGTTTTTCAGTTGTGAGACCTCACCTTTGAGACAGGGGAGGTGTAGATACCAGGTGTGTAATAGAGAGTACCTTCCTCAGGGAAAGCAAGGTGCCTGCTGTCATGGCCACCAGCACAGGTGTGTGTGTGAGTGTATTAGTGTGTGGCCATCACCCCAGGGAGCTGGTCAGCTGTTGTTTCATGCAGGAGATTACACAGCTTAATCAGGCACCCGAATCAGGTGCAGCTGATGCTTTATAGCCTCAACACACACACACACCTCCCTTTACACCCAATTAACCCTGTTACCAGGCGCTCCATGCCAAGGGACCACAGACACACCTACAATATATAGGTAAGCACAGCCTCATTCATGCGCAGGCCCATACATGTAGCATAATAGTCAACACACACACACACACACACACACACACACACACACACACACAATGCAATCACAAACAGGTTACATGCAATTTAAACTAGACCAATATTTATGTAGAGCCAATGCAGTCCTTTTAGTCAAACTGATATCCAGTTAGTGTGGTCACACTCTTATATGATGGATGGGATGCAGTTTGATAGATTAACCATACACCACAGAACTGATCCATACGACACTTGATCGGCTGATTCTAATGATTCAAATGCTAAAAAAGATGCAGCGTTATCACTTTTATCATTGTTTCACTTGACAGTTTCTATTCAAATTATTATTTTCAAAACATCTTTTAAAAAAAGTTTAAAAAAAGTTTAAATGTCTTAATATGAACATAACGAAGCACATTAATCAATAGCAGAGGATAACAAAGCGTTGTCAAGTATATGGGACAGCCAAGCCAACCGAGGCTGATGGAGCCTTCTTGTTTTGGTGAAATGAATATGGTGAAATAAGCAGCTTGTGACAGACTCAATCCACATTTATAAAGTACATGAACTTATAGTCAAAATAAAGCCTTTATTTCATTACTTACCACGGGTTTTGTTCTGAATGCAACATCGAAACAAACTCAGAACTTTTTTGTACCAGTTTGTGAACAATTTTTTACTACAGACACGAACACTGCACTAGCTCATTTTAGCAACATGCAAAGCAGTGTCCTCTCTGATGACAGCCATTGACAGACCTGCTGCTCAGCGCCTTCCAAAATCAACACAAATCACTGCTACAAACAATATTGTTTTTTGGTCTGCCACAGTTATGATGATGGCTGACCCCAGTCTTTTTGGAAAGGTCAGAGATCATGGTCATGGTTAAATGACCCAACATTGAGTGTTGTAACTGTGGGATGTCAACAACGCTGTATACAACAAACCTTTGAAGATGTATACTTCTACTGCACTACTGCTACTTTTACTCCTGCGAGCCAACAGTCAGCACTCACTGCTGCTATACATCTTTGTCAATTCAATGTCAACATCTTGTTTGCAGACATTTGAATAATATACTGATTGGTTGTTTTTTCTCAAAAATAGGAAAATATAGTGCCTCATCGATCTTTAGCCTTTTTTCAAATATTATTCAATAGACTGTGACAATATAATTCTCTTCATGGAAAGAGCTGAAATGGAGGTGGGTTGCTTTTGAGTTTTACATTCAGTAATTCCATACAATTAGAAGCAAAAATCTTTACTATCAAATTCTCTGTCCATGTATCAGTAAGCATATAGTAAGCATGAAAATTTAATTCTTTTTGATGGTTTGTTGTTGTGATGGCACTGCTTCTCTGTAACTCTGTGATTTGGCTCCTCAGATCCCCTGGAGACGTCATTGAAGAGCTATTGTATGTGTCCTGTATAGCCACTGCTATCATAAAGCTAAACTCTATTAACAGTTGATTATTAAGAGTTGAATGTATGGAATAAAAAGTGTCAATTTCAATTTCAAGCTGTCCAAATTATTTCGGAATATTGCCTTTTGTGAACATGTGAAAAAAAACATACAGTACATCTGAATGTAGTTCATATACCTGCTCTGCTGATTCTCAACTATTCAGCCCCCTCAGGACAGACGGAAGGCCAAAACAGAAAACATTTCCATATTTAAGGCTGCTCTGCATATGTACCATACTTCAGTGTTCACAATGTTCCAGTATTTATTCATGTACAGACCAGCTCAGCGAGCTTCTCAGACCTACATGACCCATAACATCTTCTTTTCTGAGCTCCACAGATAAGTTTATTGACAAGTGGGATTATGGTTCCAGCCGGCTTTAGCTGGGCAGGCACTGTGCAATTTTATTCATCTTGTATATTATTTTAATTCTCATTGCATGTTTTAATGACCCTTTTCCCACGGCCACTGGTCACAATGTGGAAAACAAAGCAGAAACACAGGGTTCGCTATGGGCTGTGTCTATTCTGACAAGATGGTTCTATCCTCAAGGATGTTAAAGACATTACCTTTTGTAATTCTACTTTAAACTCAAAGTGAGAAATTACAGAATTGCATATTACTGCAAAGATGCAGACAATATGGCCTGTCTGTTTTGCAGCAAAGTTCAGTTTTATTTCTATCACAGCACATTCTTATTCTAACTGTTGTCACACCACAGACCACAACTATGAGGTCATTTAAACTTTGACCATTGCTGCCTCTGTTCAGCTGTTCATAATTCACACAGGGCTGGGCAACAGAAAATTCAATTTAATTTAATTTTAACAGGCAGAAATTTCCAACAGAACCAGACTGTAGGTGGGGGGCCGTCTGCCTTGACCGGTTGGGTTGAGAGAAAAAGAAAAAGCGATAGAGACTCAACATTCTGACTCCCTAACCGACAGTATGTTCAATAAATTCTTCAGAATTCAGAAAAAGGCTGAGCTCTATAGGACTGAGTACACAAAGAGATAACTTTGTTGTATGAGTCAAGTCAGCATTGTTCCAGCTAGCAGTTAATTATGAGTGTCCAGTTTTACTTGGAGAGAAAAAAGACTCAGATGTCAAACTGCAGCAGTGCAGATGAGAGCTGGGACCACACTGACTCCAGTCGACACAATACAGGACAAATAACGGAAGCCATAATAGTGTTAAATGTAAGACTTATTCATAATTATTTTAAGAGGACATTTTAAATATAGATATAACACATATACATTTACACAACATTTATAACATATATATAACAGATATCTTAGGACGTTATTACCCATTGAATATATTCCATAAATCCTACACATTATTTATGTTTTATGTTTTTATGTTACATAAATTACTCAGGAAGTTATGATTTTCGTTTTATTGCTTAGTACAAACAATAAATAAAGGTTCCATTTTGCAGACTGAGAGTCTTGTCCACAGCTGTATTTAATATATAAAGATTGTTTGTTAATTGTGGCAATTAATTGTGATATTGATTTCAGGTGAAACTGTCTAGAAAGATACAAAAAAGATACAAAGTTGATAGTGAAGGTCTCCATGAATCCCAAGTTACTACATAGCCATCCAGCCACTCCTGACTTCAGCCCGTCCCTCCGTTCTTCCTCCATATTCTATAAGTCGAAACTTGGGACTGTTCTACTGAGCCAGTGATGGCCTTCAGTGTGTGGCAGATTTTTGGAGACTCCTGCAGTGCGTCCTCTGATGTGTCCTAAGGGCTGACAGAAAGACAGACACAGCCTCTGTATGTCTGTCGTTGCTTCTGTCTCCATCTTTATTTTCCTTGCTCTCTCTCTCTCTTTCTTCCTTTACCTGTCTCTCCCACTTTCTCCCTCTCTCTGATGTCAGTGTCTGTCTGGAGTTTAATTAAATGGTACCCAGCCAGCCACCGCCACATCAGCCATCATCAGGCACCCCTAGCCATCAGCTCCCTGCTACAGCGGGTGCTAGAGAGAGTGCAAGTCTGTCTGTGCTACACACTCTATTAAAATGTGTGTATTTATCAGTTTTTTGTGTCCGTCCCACTCATTGTGTGTTTTAAAGTGTGAGTTGTACACAGCCGCACACAGTGACGTTTTTAAGTGTGTTCATCATTGCATGTTCTGTCTGCGCAATCGTGTGTACATGTGTGTATCTACTGTAGGTGTGTGTTCGTGAGCAGGAAATGATTTCATGGTCCGTTTGTGTCTGTGTGTATGAGCGTGCAGAATTGTGCAGTATGTGTAGATGTGTTCAGCTGTTTGCGACTGCACACAATATGTGTGTCCAATTATATTTGAACTCGTGCACTTGTTGTGTTTGGCTTGAAAGTGTGTCCACAGTTTGACTATATATATATGTATGTACATTATGTGTGTATTCTGTGTGTGTTTAAGTTTCTGTGGTGTACGCGTGCGTGAGTTTTCTCCAAGATAAACCACGCTGCAGTAGAGAGAGCCACAGTAGCCGTCAGCCGTGTGGGGGGATCTGAGTGTTTACTGTTTGTCATTATTGTTGTCATTATGGCTAGCTCTGGCATCAGTGGTGTGTGTGCTCCAGCCGGTCTTATCATTACGCGGTGGTTCCCCGGTTGTCAATTTACTGTACAGATTCCTCTCAAGAATTTCCCCCGCTGTCATGCCGCTGAAGGTTCCCCTCTTTCCCCTTCCCTTCAGTTTCCCCTCTTTCTTCTTTGTTCCTTTCAGTTCTTTGCTATGCTTTAAGTGTGTGGACGTAATGCGTGTTGGGGGGTGGGGGGTCAGGGAAGCTGGCAGCTCAGACCGGCTCTGCTCGGCTTTTTGGGCCTTAATTGAGACATACTGTCAGAGTGACAAACGCATTTGCATGCAGTGTGTTTTTCAACATGTGCTTTTTTCAGCTGCTCACCACTCTGTT
Source organism: Centropyge bicolor (assembly GCA_037975185.1). Taxonomy (NCBI): domain Eukaryota; kingdom Metazoa; phylum Chordata; class Actinopteri; family Pomacanthidae; genus Centropyge; species Centropyge bicolor. The sequence goes on along the minus strand of JBBMOC010000013.1, from coordinate 1,835,395 downwards.
AATCAGCTCTCCATCACTCACATGATGAAATGTGCACACACATACACACACAAATAGTGGCATGCATACAGTAAGCACACACATAGTGTACATACAACTGCATAAGGAGCTGCTGGGGGAGGATACAGCCTGGAACATTTAGCTGATATTTTACACTGATGCTGCCCTTGTTTCAAGAAGACACTTTATCATCTGGACAAACATGCACTCCATTCTAGTGTGTCATGAAATATGGAATGGAGATGAGTAAATGAAAGACAATTAAATCCTCAAACGCTGAGCATAATTGTTAAATGTTCATTACAATTCCATTTTGTTTTAGGATTCTGATTTTTTTTTCTCTATGGATAACTGGCCAAACATAAATGTCTTTTGCTGGCCTTTCTTTATCTCTCTGGCTGACATTTTGTATGGGCATTGAACAGAAGTGCATGTAAGTGCATGACATGAACACTGTATAAGACCAAGGCTGTCTACACTTGATCAGTGCCAGGAGCTCAGCCCAACACTGATAGGTATATAAACTATGTAATCTATAATGAAGAAATGAAAAATAATACTGAATAACAACCAACACACTTATTGTTGTTTCAGACTCATATCTCTGCAAACAAGGACACTTGCCTCAGAGCTTGTTCTCATCTGATTGGACGCCTTTTGAAATATCAGAGGTTAAAGTTAAAATCACTCTCGAAGCCATGTTTTGGTTTGTCAAAACACATTTGGGGATACATAGGGATTACTAAAACGATGCAAGATAAGTTTGGGGAAATGGTCACATCAAAAAGGCAATATAAACACATTGATCAATATTTTCTTATAGTTAGGTACTTTTGGTTTTTTTGGTTTTTTCAAGAAGCGGCTACCAGACATTTGGAGAAAAAGTCGAAGATTGCATGATCTGACGATGTGTCCAATCTCCAATATAGTGAACAAATCAGTTACTGTGTGAAATGTCAATTATTTGCAGTGTTGCTGAGTTTGAGAACCTTTCAGAACAACATGATTCAGCAGTTACACACATTCTTGCTATTTCTGGGTCTGTCATGGGTGTGAGGGATGGGGGCATAAATGGAATTGAGAGCACTTTTTATAAAATATAATTCTTGTAATGCCAAGTCGGAGAGCAACATCGGTACCAAATGCATTATGCCTTACATGTATAATCACATTATATTTAGGCCACACAGCTTTATTCCTTTGAACTCTATTCTGCATTCATTCAGGTCCAATCTAAGCGACAGTGGGCGAATGTATCATAATAAATGCCAGAGCTGAGCACTAAGAGGTATTTTGTTCTTGAGGCTCTTAAGGAATATGGATTATAAATGAGGGCAGGATCAGACCTGCTGTGGTTTCAATATGTATGAATCTTTTCATATGCACCCACACCGCTCCGTTATCTGCCACAGCAGGTGAGCATCAGGCAGCACTGCTGACACTGGTGAAAAGCAGCCGCACGGGTTGGAATTTCTCAGCCATGTGCTGGGTTAAAATATATAATCTATGCCTCAACACTGTGATGTTTGTTTGTCAGTGTTAATCAGATATTTGATTCATTTTCTATGAACACCAATCCTATCAGGATCAATGTTGTCAAATTGGACTGTTACAAAGTCGTCCAGTCAAAACCTAGAACCCACCCAATCATCAGAAAAGTAGCCCAGTTTTTAATCTTCATTTCGGAGAGGATTCTTCTTGCTTTTGAACACACACACGCACACACACACACGCACGCACACACACACACACACACACACACACACACACACAAGCAAACAAGTAGGAAGAAAGACAATCTGTTTGTATCTCCTACAGTTTTCTCTTTTGCCAGTATGATTAGGCAAACTACTGTTACAATAATTCTTAAACAGTCATAAAATAAAAGTCTTGTTGGCAAAAAGGATGGACCAAATGATAAAAGTCTATGTTATGTTAAACCGTAATAGTTTTCAATTATATGAACAGATATTAGTAGTTATTATTATTATTATATACAAATGATCACAACCAATCCAAAATTATTTATTGTTAATTCAAAACTAGCTCATTAGGTGGAAATCCAGCCAATCTGGAAACACTGGACAGGGTCTCCACAAAAGCACGTTGATGTTCCTGGTGTATAAAATCAATATAAAGCAAAGCACTCGCCAACCACCAGAGACTCTTGGGTTTCATTTTCAGAACTGGTGCTTTTGACTTGGCCATGTGCTTCAGTAAACTGTTGTCTGTGAATGGTCATGTCCTTCAGTCACTTCAGCTCCCATAGGGCACCTGTGAAACCAGGGCCACATCCTGATTCTGTGCATGTGTTACAGCATGCTAGTGAAGCTCCTGCAGGTGAAAACAAGTGGCTGCTGACTCAGTGTGAAGGCTACCAGAGGAAACGCGTGGCATCATCAGCGTCACCAGGTTTAAGTGCAGCTCTGAAAATGAGTGTACATTTCTTTTCATCATGATAAGATATTCCTCTATTAGTCCCACAACAGGGAAATTTACAAATAAACAAAGGTGTGCAAGAATGGGAATCTTGCATGATACCAGCAGCGCATGGCTGCAGGGGCTGTGGTTTACCCACTGGATCATACCCATCTCATCACAGCACACTTTCATTTTCCTTCAGCAGGATTCTTCTTGTCAATAAATCAACCATAACAAATGGGATGCTAGTGATTTTGCGAACCTCACGTTGCACAAAACTATCTTACAGTGTGCCTCCAAAACAAAATAAAGCCGTAAGTAAATTCATTTCAAAATAGTTAAAATATTGTGTACAAAAAGTTTTCAGATAGGAAAGAGAGGTGACACTACACTGCATGCACTGTGTAAACTTCTGTGGGTCAGTAAGAGTAAAAGCCTTTTAATAAAACCATTTAAGGGGTTTTTCAGCTCTAGTAAGTAATTGTGTCAAGCTTAAGCAGTTCAATGAATTTAGTTAAACAAAAATAGGTTACAAAAGGCTTACAGGACAGTGAGGCCGGCAAGGGTCAAAACCAGGGAAGGCAGTCCACAGAGGTAAACACATCTGACAGGGAGCAGGGAGGAAGTGAAAGGAAAGGGCTGAGCACTTCACACACAGTACAAAGAGGAGCTGACAGTTAGTGAGGGGAACACACACGGCTGAATACACCAGAGACAGGATAATGAGGGACAGGTGAAACCAAGCAGGGCAGAGCAGAGAATCAAACAGGCAGGAAACACAGAGGCAGAAAGTAAAGTTCTCTTCAATGAGAGGAGGAGCATTAGTATAAAACAGTAAACACTCCATGAATGAATCAAAGAATGAATGAATGAATGAATGAAGAATGAAGCAAGGAAAAACAACTTAGGGAGCAGGGCAGCGTACAACAAAATGGAGTAAAAATACTGCAAAAAGTATTATGTTTCTCCTCAATACTAATAATAATTAAAAACAACTACATATATTTTCAACAACAATTTTTGAGGTACGACACCCCTACAGCCCTACATGGCACTGTTCCCACGCCAGCAGAGGGAGTCAGTAGTTATAATAATGAATAATAATAACTTTATTTGTATAGCACCTGTCATGCAGACACAGCCAAGAGATTAAACAATAACAATCCAAAAAAAATGGAAAAATTCTCACATTGCACATAATAATGTCATCCAGTGTTTATATAAAGATTGATTGGGAACCTTAAGGGCTCCTATATCTCTTCACATGTCTCAGTTGAGATGCAGCTAGTGTCATACTAGTGGAGCTGAAGGAGTGAGAGACAGCGTTTAGAAAAGAGCGTAAGTAAATGTTCCCAGAGACAATAAGAGCGTAGGTAACAGAAAGCCGGGCCTATCTGACACACTGGGCTACAGTGGCCCATTCAGCTTCAGCTTAATTAAACAAGCTTTCATTTCTCACTTTTTACTTTCTGTGTTGACTCCCGTCCTCCCCTGCCAGTCAGTCTGTCAATCTGTCTCTCAAATGAAGTGCTGTTTGAAACACAGGACAGAGTCAGGCAGAGAGACAGAGGAAGTTTTCCATCAGGTGGATTTAAGGTCTTTTCATACATCAAAGTCCAAACCAAGGTCTGAACCAAGGTTCACATTTTTGTTACATTATTAACACTTGATCCTGTTAGTTTTGGTTTTACTTTACTATTAAGAGAGCACAGTAAAGGACTATACTTGGCATACAGCGATCATCATCACCTACGTGAGCTATGTCTCACTGTGCTTGAAACTGATTGGTTTGTAGATGGGTGCTCAGTTCAGTTCCTCTCTTTCTCATCCTCTTGGAAAATAATTGAGAAGTGACGGAATTTTTGTGGCTTTTCCCAACGGACTCCTCATAAAGTCATTGCACCAAATGTGAATTAAACACAACAGGTTTGCGTGGGTTTTGCAGGTGCAAAACCTGCACAAATAAGACAAAAAGAAACTATATAATCCTCAAAGCACTCACAAGGGTGTTAACTGCACTGTCAAGCAAATAGTGTCTTTGTGCTCCAGAGCTACTTGTGCATTGTTACATTAGGTAATATGCAGATCGGTTTGGCACAAAATTCAATCAGACCTTGAGATAGAGCAAACAGCAGTTACAAGTGATACACAATCATCAGCTAGAGGTCTTCATGCATCCAAAAATTTAAGACTTGGATTTGTAAAACCCACAACTGAACTGGACCTGTCTATTGTTTGAAACCTGGGACCTTTACCCATTCAGAGCTGAGAAGCATCAGACTCAAACCCAGCCAGGACTCGAACCCAATCAGCACTGATTTTGTAGTAGATTGCGTTTAACAAGTTAATGCTAATTTACAAAAAAAAAAAAAAAAAAAAAAAAAAAAAAAGATATGTCTAGCTAATGTAGTGTTAGTAGCCATCTCCCTGTGCCTGTGCTGCCAGTAAAGCATGCTTGCCAGTAACGTAGAGAAGTTGGATCCACTCAGGTATCACACATAATGCCAAACAGGAACCACAGTACTTGAACAGGACCCAGCCTGGATCCAACTGACTGACATGAATCTGAACCCGTATGCCTCCTGGATCAGGTCCAGGATCTTCCAGTCGGGATGGACCCATGAAGACTTCTAATATGAGCATGCTTTCTGGGTGAATTTGGTCTCCTCTTGTTTTACTGCTTTGTTTTTGCCTTGTTCAGTTCAGCCTGCCAGAACTTCCTGCATTGGTCAAACTGTTCTGACCAATTAGACCTTGGTCTAAGGGAGGTTTCACAACTGTATTTTTGGAGTTTGGACCAAATGAGGTTGGTGTGAAAGGGTCTTCCGAAGTCTTGCATCTGCATTTTACCTACTGTCCTCCCACAGCCAGCGTTTGGCCTGGTGTGAAAATGGGTAGTTTCAGGTCTTTATTCTTCACATAGTGAGTTTATCTCATGTGCTGTGTTGAGTCGACTCATCTGCACAACCTGAGTGGTTTTGAGAAGAAGCTCTGTCTGAGGGTACATCTGGATTCGTACTCTAAAAAATCTGAACACAGAGCTGTTGTATAACTCACAGTGGGAAATGCTGGAAATTCATTTGATAAACCATGTAACATGGAAGTAGTATCTTGAAAGTGATCTTTAGTTGCCATGGGAAAAATGATTGTGGTCTCATAGAAGCAAGGGTGGCCAAGTGGTATATGTGGCAGAACTTTAACCAAATTTTAACCATAGAGGTGACAGATCAGTTCATGGATCTGGACTGCAAGGAAGTGCAGATAAGTACACTGAAAGAGGGAGGTTTCGGTTAAATGTTGATAAAGTAAACACGCTCTGTCTCGTGTTTCAAGTCACTGTCGACTTTATTAATATTTAACCAAGACCCTGATCTTTCCCCTTTATAGCGATTGCTGTGAGTTTGTCCATAGTTACCCTAAGCAGATACTGTATGACATTTGCAGGAGGCAAAATCATGGCAGCGATTCTTAGTAGCATATTTGCTGTTGCAAATTATTAGTATTACAAAAGTCATTTCTAGGAGCTACACACATGCCCGGGATGTTTGGTTGAACATATGCAGATTGAGTTAAGTTATATACTTCAAGGAACAGAGAACAGGGAGTTTTGAGATATCATTGTAATGTTGTGGACCTCTGCTCTTCTGTACAGTTCCAATGTGGACCCTTTATAAATAAAGTTTAAGTAGGCCTGCAGCAGGTTGTACTAGATGTTGTCTGTAGTCATCAGTAATCTGCCATCCTCCCCCTCTTTCAATGGAGATGAGAAGCACATGTCCTGTTGTGGTGGCATGCATTATGGCTGATGTTTGACCAGTATTCTCTCTTTCGTTCTATAACCTTGGTATGTTTCTTTGATATCATCTTTCTCTTGCTTTCTTCCTGCCTGCCTTTAGACTCTCCTTGCTGCAGCTGCTGATGGCTGATGGCTGATCTATGCTTATATTTTTTGTCTAGCTATTTCCATGCCAAATTAAGGAATGTCACTTTACCGTAATGTGTGAAATCCATTTGGAAATGATAGTGATAATATTGAAGCACGTTCATACAGGTAACCATGCAAACTGCAGTGCAGTTGATGATTAGCACCACAATATGAAATTTAAAAGTCCAGCATCTGCAAACCAATAAACCCTGATGTCCATGCCCGCACCGATGCCTCCCCCTCCCTGACTGGCGCTGAGCCACTTGGCTGGACTCTGTCAGCTCCTCTTAACTAATTAGCTCTGTTGTTCTTCTCCTCTTCCCAGATTCCCTCTGTTTTAAGTACAGACAAGCAGCACCAGGCTTTCATGTTCCCCTCCCTCTCTCCTCTATAATACAGCTGTGAACAGAGTCTGACTGAATACCCCCCCTGCAACCTATCCCAAACTGTTGACCCTTCTGCTGTGTGTACTGTACAGCCGACTCAAAGGAAATTTCAACTGTGATTTGTCATTTACATCTGAGTTTTGCTTTACATATTCAAGTATAGTATAAGTATAGCTAAGTTATGGTGCTTTTAGTCAATACTGATGTAACAAACAATTAGAACTATTGGCTCGCTTTTTACTTAAAAAACTTTTAAAAGTTACTACACAGAAATACAATAAGAGCTCAAACGGGTTATTGATCATTGTCACAACACAGCTCAAGTCTGGACAAAGAAGAGAAGACGTGTGTTAAGATAGCAGATTTATCTAAGCAGCCTGGTGGTGATGAGGACAGAAACATCGGACATGAGTGAGCAGGGAACAGGTGCTGTGTGATGCTTACATGCTATGTGCTGTGAACTAAATGTTTTTGTTCACCTCGGGGTTCCACTGCAGGTTTGACCATTTCCAAGGTTTAACTAGTCAGACTCTGTGCACAAATGTCTAGAGAAGTTTACACAAAATTGCTGTGTTTTAAAAAGGTTTTCAACTTCAGCAGGAAATGTAGATAGAAAGATGAAAGAAATGTACCCAATTCTTTTTCACTTTATAGCCTATAAGTCAGATGATATTTGATAGCCAGCCCAGCAATAAAAATGAAATGTCTGTTGTTCTCTACAGGTGAACATGGCCCTGAAGAAGAAAAGGAAGTGATGGAGGAGGAGGGAGCAGGAGTCAGCTCAGATCTGATTAGAGGAGCACTATTGGATGTTAGTGTGTGGCTGAAGTAAATTAGAGCACATATTTGACTGTTTTGTTTATTGTTGCATTACAAGATATATCATTAATGACGAGTATGTCTCACAATATGCCACATATGTATTTAGCTATGTCATGGTTGGACTAATGTTCGAATTTGGTGTATCATATGGGGCAGGCCTCTTACCAGGCAAGTGTTTGTTGCCAGTTAGCCCCTGTCCTGCAGTGATAAAAACTCCACCTTAACCCTGTATCACTGAACATATCATATATGATCCATGAGTTTTGGAGGCCTCTACATCATCAGTGTGCAAAATGAAAAGGTAGTGAACCACAAAATGAGCCAAAATAAATGAAGTGTTCCTCTTCCACCTGTCAGTTCTGTTGGTGGATTTCTCATTGCTGCATGATAGCAGATAGTAACTTATACAGAGCAATAACGGTAATAAATAGTGGAATAAAAATATCTTCTTGTTTGGAACTAGAATGACCAATTTGTGCCCTGCGACAGACTGGCGACCTGTCCAGGGTGTCCCCTGCCTTCGCCCGAAGTTGGCTGGGATAGGCTCCAAGATTCCAGATTTTTTTGCAGGAACACATAAAATCAAGTAACATAAAACAGTGAGGAATATGGTTAGAAGGAAATGAAGGTTTAAAACCCTGACACAAAGTACACAAAATGTTGACCTGAAATAATCACCAAAGCTCATCACGGCAGTTACTTCAAGCAAACACGCAATGCTCTGTCTTCATGAACCTGACACTACCTCAGAGTAGCATCCAAAAAGGCTCCTCTAAACAAAGGCTGACTAAGAAGTCATCCCAAAACACAACACACAGAGGAAACTAAGCTACAACAAAGTTCACACCAACAGAATGAAAAAAAAAGTTCCCGGTTACATGCACCAGTACTTACCTTAACTTTCAAACAAATTGGCCTACAAAGGAAACAATTTAGGAACTAATACTGCTCCCTTCAAACATCCAGCAAAACATACAAAAGTAACAGAAGTAACGAGTCTACACAACAGAACAGGAAATCCTTGCATGATATGTGCATCTCTCCCAATGAAAGAAAAACCTGTAAAATACCTATCAGAATCTTTGTTCTGATACAGCATGACCATACAGCATATATACAAACTAACATTCAAAATTGAATCACCTATAATAGTGATGTTGTTTGTGTAATAAGTATTATTTGTGTTTGAAATAATTTTGTCCCCAAGAGAGGAATAAAAAAAATAAAACCTCCATCTATTTGTGCTACAACTGTATAAGAGATGTGTAATGACACTTGACACATTCAGTTTCTGTGGCTGGTTTGTCTGCCTCATTCATACTATGTTATGAAATTATTGAAATGAAATTATTATTTCCGTTCGTTATGATAACATTGTATTCACTAAATTCATCATGTAAAATGGTGACATCACTTCAATGAAGTCTGCCAGGTGAAGAAACTCCTGCAGTCAAACAATCTGACCCAAATAAGATCCAAGTTGAATTATCGTCTCATAGTAACAGACAGTATTGATACAATGACTTGAATGTTTGTTATTGTTCAACTCTGTTGTTTTCAGCTATAAGGAGGGATTACTGTGGAAGGGTCGGAGGCAAAGCTACGGTTTTAAAATTAGAACTGGTTTAGATTGTTTAGTGTGTGTGTGTGTGTGTGCGTGTGTGTTTTGAAGAATCTTGTAGTTTAGTGTGTGCATGCATGTCTTCGTGTCTATAGAGTGGTATGTGTGTGTGAGGGTGTTTGTGTGTGGTGTGTGCATGTGGATGTGGTGTGCATATCTATTCCTGGGCCGGGGGATCCTCTCCTGCAGGTCTAATTACTTTAATGAGGAATGTCTCCCTCTCTATCAGCCCTACCCAAGGGTACACATTACCATTCCCCCACATAGTCATGCACACCAACACTCACAATTAACCACAAATTCATCAGCAGAGTAAATACTCTCAGTTGCTTTCGTGTGAAACTCACTCCTCTCTTAAACTCTTACTTCCGTGAGAAAGTGGGCCCTCCCCCCCGAGTTAAGCGATTCAGCCCAGACGCGACTTGATTCCTGGGGTACTTTAAGTCTGTCTGTCTTCACTTCCAGTAGACACTTAAAGGTGAGAAGACACCAGGATTTTTTTTAAGGATCAGACAATATGCAATTGAGTCATTATTCGGCTGTGCTGTATCACTCTCACCATATCGTCCAATTTAGAATCCAAGAAAGTGGCTGACAGCTGGATATCTAATGATGTTTCTGTTGTGACCCGCAACTATTACCCGTGCCGTGAGTGTGTGTGTGTGTGTGTGTGGGTAGGTTTTCATGTGTGAGTGACGGTGTATTAAGCTTCAGAGAGCAGTCTAGCGTTGCCAAGAGACACTGCAGGCACCACTAAGGGCCACAGCTTTATTCATGAGAGAGATGTGGAAGCTGGGAGGGTTAGTTATTTAAACTGATCTGATGAGCAAAGCCCAAGGATGTAAAATAAACACACTGAAACTAGTGTGTTCTCCTCCTGCTCCTCTGCGCTCAGTGAAAGCTGCAGCTTGTGTCTGCCCTCTGGTGGTCATAACACAGAACTTCAACACGGGAGAGCCAGAGGAGAAGAGAAGAATATAAAAGATGTGACCAAAGCCCCATGAAATATTCCTCTTTTTCAATAAAAATGACAAAGACGTTTGGGTCCGAAAGAGACAAGAAAAAGACATTTTGAAATCTGTTTTTGAAATTTGACCCACGCTAGCTGCTGACAGTCAGGATATCTCGGCCTCCACTGCGTCGAATTTGACCACTCTTTTTTGAGTCTGTCGTGAGAGACCAACTTTGTGCAAGTGGAATACTGAAAACACTGGAGTAATTTTCTCTGCGCCTAAATATTGGCCAGGAGTGGGGATTATTAGTAGGATGGTTAAATTGTCACTAAACCTTGAAAAACCAGAAATGATTTGAAAGCACAAATCTTTACAAAACACACATGTGTAAATATATAAATCTGTGTAAGCCATTTTAATTTTTTTGTGACAACAGCTGCTTACTAACAAACAGTATTCCAAACATACAATAAAAACATGTTTTTGCCTTTGTGAATTTGTGTTACTATTACTTGGACTAATTCAGACATTTTGATAATTCCACAGTCAACTTCATCATAGGCTATTCTCAAATTATTCATAAACAGTTACCACTTTATTTTGGGAGTGTCATATTCAGATTTGTGAACACAAAAGAAGATCCTTGTCAAAAGGTTTAAACAGTCGTAAGTTTTCATTCTTTTGCATTTCCAGCTGTGGTGCAGCGTTTGATCACAGGAAGTCTGCTAAACCATCATCATGGTTATGAACTTGAATCTGTTCCAATCGAGAAGTTGGAAATGCATGGTATGTAACATGTAACAATGAGCACTGACAATTATAGGCCTGAAAACAAGCCTCATGATTTAAAAAAAAAAAAAAAAAAGCAGTACATTTCTAAAATTACAAGCACATATGTCACATGTGGATGTTGGACATTACACACAGGTTGTGGATTTGAACTTGACTGACCTCTGTTGGGCTTATTTCAGCTATGATGTGGGATTCCATCTGCAACAGAAATTCATCTCTGCCTCTACACTTCATATTAAAAGCAACTTTCATCAACAAATAGTGCAAGCAGTGAACAAACTAGTACGTAGTTTGAAGACGCCCACCTTCTATCACCTCCAACACAGGCTGCTTTGTGTAAGGTGCAAGAGTCTGCTCAGCCAAGCCAGGCCCAGAGAGGTTCAGAGACACGTTCACAGATATTTGTACTGATGACTGTAAATTGGACTCAACCTGGTATTTCAGCTGTAAGTCTCACCTTTTTGCCTGATGCTGATTGTTTGCTCAGTCAGTCCGAAGTTAGTAGGGTTCCTCCTGTTGGGAACAGGAATGTCTGACCAAATTTAAATGCACTAGTTAAAACCTTCTCCTGAAGTCAGAGTCAGCAGTCTATCTAAAGTCTGCACAATGCATAGCGCCAACATAACATTTTTTCCACAGATTATTGTGTTATAGTTTTATTTTCAAAAATGTATTGAGATTTATTTAGATGTTTGTTCTTTAAATTAATAGTGAGAGACAAATATTTATATAATATATATATATAATATATTATTTCCAGCATTTAACGACACTTTGCCAGCCTGTTTGACTTTGAGTTATTTTGACAGGAGGGTTAGTGGGGTTTCTCCCATTTCTCCCAATGAAAGAAAAACCTGTAAAATACATATCAGAATCTTTGTTCTGATACAGCATGACCATACAGGATATATACAAACTAACATTCAAAATTGAATCACCTATAATAATGATGTTGTTTGTGTAATATGTATTATTTGTGTTTGAAATAATTTTGTCCCCAAGAGAGGAATAAAAAAAAAAAAACCTCCATCTATTTATTCATTGCCCCCACAGTGTGGGAAGGGAGAATACAGTTGTAACCATTTTTTCCCCACAAATAGACTTTTATTTTGAATTTGTTTACCAATCCAGTCCGGGATATATTTAAGATATTCTGCTCTATTGCTAGGTCATCAATCAAATGTAAGCAAATTTATGGGATTGACCAATGTACCTCCTTTGTACAAAAGGTCAAATTTCCTCTATCCCTTCCATTGAAGTATGAGTTGAGACGACACTCAGGTGGATTTGATCACCTCATCAAGTGGTTTTGCTTTCTCTGTGACACCATACGTGTTCAATGGGGTTGATGTCAGGTGACTGAGGATGAAAGTCCATGTCAGTCAGGACTCCTTGATCTTCTTTGGTCTTATAGTTCTTGCAGTGCTTTGAGGTGTGTTCGGAGTCATAATCCTGCTGGACTATTAATCCTTCTCCACAAAAATGCAAACCACAGGCCATAGCATGTCTCTGAAGAACGAAGTGGTGCTCCTTCTTACTCAGGTTGTAGTGCAGGGGCAGGTGTCCAACTCCAGAGTAGGCAAAACACCCCCAGACTTGACTATTCCCACCACTGTTTCACTGCAATGCACTGCAGTATCACTCTCTCGTTTGTGTCCTAAAATACACCCTTCTGTTACCTGCCATTAATATCAAATTTGGATTCATCGTAGTCCAACCCAGGAGACCTGAGACTACAGAACAGGATTCTTTTGTCAGTACTTGCTGAGTGGAGTCTTGCTTCCTCTTTTTTTTTTTTAGTGAATTTGTATTGGTGATGAAATTATTTTTCTGTCTGTCAGGGGAACTAAGCTTGATGAATTGATCTTCTGATGGTAGGATCACTTTTGATCTGCCTCATTGTGTTTTAGAAACAACTGATCCAGTGCAAAGCGTTTTAGACTTCTATGCACTGTCCCTTAGAAACCTTATTCTATCCTCTTTTTTTAGAATAGCAATTTGACTTCTGACACTTTCATTTTGTTCTGATGTCATGGTTCCCTCTATCACAATGCTACTTAGTTAGCAATAATCTGCTGGAAACTTGAGGCACAGCCATAGTTATAACAGTTGACCACTGGCTGCAAGTTGAGTTACTTAAATCAGCCTCAGTTGGACAACACCGCAAATTTGCTTCAATTTGATTGCTGACCGAGATGTTTTGCTGAATCTTAAATCATACTTCTTCATTTTCCATGTCATATCTTATTGTGTTTTTAAATTTTTCTGAATCCTCAAACTTCCTGATCATTTCCAGGTTTATGTGAATCTTTTTCCGTGGTCTCAGACTTTTGGACACACCCACTTTGTGGGTGTGTGTGTGTTGTGTTTTGTTATGAAAATGGCTCAGTTAAATGTTTCTACAATTTTACAGTACAGTAAGCTTTCTTTATTACTCACAAAACACAGTACAATAAGTACCAAGAATCCAAAATTGCAGACCCAATACACTAGAAAAGAGTTTCACATTGGGAAATTCGGGCAATCTGAGTGGGAAAATTTCTGCCTTATCTAGAGGTATAACTAACTGAATATATTGATGTTAAAATGAAATGAAGTGCAATTTTATCCATGTTTGAAGACAAAAAAAGATCTTGCCCAAACCAAGATTAAGGTTAGATATGCACATTAAACAAAAATAAAGCTCTGAATCAAATGCTACACCACACTTGACCCAAAGTCAGACTGGGCACAAAGCATGGCACAATAATAAAAAACTTCTTCATAATCATTAATATGGAAATTGTAGCTCTGTGACTTTTTAAAGAAAGGTGTTTGGCCCAAAAAATGAATTAGAAAGCAGACATTAAGAGCATAACACATAGTAGAATATCAAGTGTTCCCTAATCCAGCCTTTGTCAGGCAGAGTTGAGATAGGGGACTTTACAGAGAAAGCCCACCTGGCTAAATGAATAGGCAATGTTGTCAGTGTTTAGAGGAGTCAGTCGGGTGTGAGACTGCCGTATAATACGGCGGCTGTCAGCGCTGACAAGTCTCAGAAACACACACCTCTAATCTCAACCCCCCTTTCTTCTCCCCCTCAACCATAACACACAGGAAAAAATGACACCTTGCGCAAATATTAAACATCTTCCAAGGCCTATTCCATTATCTTCTTTTCTCTAACACTGTTTTACCCCCCCTCCCCGCTCTCTCTCCCTCTCCATATCTCTCTCCCATCTTGTCTTGTCCTTGTCTCCTCAGAAGCCCTGGCAGCCGGATCATCTCTGTCTCTTAGTGTCAATTAAAAGTGAAATATCTGCATTTGTCAACATATCATTTGTGCTGGGCCCGTGATGCACTGCTGATTTGTCAGCCGATTCCTGACACCGGGGAGGGAATGCCGAGGCGGCAGTCTCCCTCATTAGACCTGGAGCTGGCACCATGATGGCTGACACCGCTGGGAGGCTTCGCTCCCCGCCAACATGATACTAACCCAGGAACAGGCCTCGTCTGTCAGTCCTGTCACTTGCCAGGCAGCCATCCAGTCAGGGAGAGCGAGGGGCAGATGGGTGGAGAAGGAGGTGCATGTGGGTGGGCGGTTGGAGGGTGCACTATGTACCCTACTCTGAGGGCCAGGGAGGAAAGACTATAATGAATATATAATGAAATATACTTGTATGGAAAAATGTCAATATAATCTATGTCATATTATTTGAAGGGTATGTGGGTCTGGGTTGACATTTCAACTAGGTGACAAACTGTATATTGATCAAATAATGATTTAGAACCAGCAAGATTAGGAACATGAGCACGAATATGCATACCAAGTTTTACGGCAATATTGGCAGTAGATGACAAGATAAAGTGCTGTGTGGCAAAAAGAAATCTTTAGCAAGGTAGAAAATGTAAGCAAAAATCATCATTAACAATAATTAAATTACCTGAAAAAGAGCCTATGAATATGTCGATATTAGCAATAGAGTAAAATTGAACCAAGTGTGTGAGGGCAAGTCACACAGGCAAGTCCATCAGAACCAGAAGCTTTGTCTGAAACTGAATGAAGTGGTGTGTCGGTGTCTCAGTATTTTCTGACTTCTTAACCCTGTCTGAACTACTCAGCCTCAAACCCATTCCTTCCTGCTGCTGTATTTTTTTTTTAGCAAACAGTACCTAAACAGGAGTTTAACGGGTTCAGATATTTCACATTCATCAGCACTGCAGACAGTTTTTCCAGAATCACTGATTTACAATCTTAAATCGTAACTGTGACAATGCAGCCACCACTCAAAATGTGTGACAACTCGACTGAAATCAGGGGAAGCATACAAGAAGCAATGCCCCATCATTCACCCTGCCATCAGGAAAAGCTCATGCACACCTCACCGCTGGCACCAAGTGGTCTGATTACCCTCACTAACATTTGTGATTGCACTGTTTCCTAGTTAGGATTACTAGTTAAGATATATGATAATTATAATACTACATTTTTGACTGAAGGTAGCCCAAGCAATGCCTACTTGCATATTTGAAATATTAGAAACTGAGTGTGGTATACACACTAAACAAGATTTAGGTGGAATCCAGTTCTCAGCTTCGGCATCATGACTGATATAACATGTTGCCTAACACCTATTCCTCCACCAGCATCACCTATAGGAAAGATGAGATAACTTAGCACATTAGAGTATTTAAAAAAAAAAAAAAAAAAAAAGGTCAAAAACAAATTCTACCAGATCAGAAGTCATTCAATAAGTAGCATGTAAACCTAGCTTTACAACAAATCAAAAATAGAGACCAATAAGTACATAAATTAATTCTAACAGTGTAATGGCAGGACAAAAAGTTATACTGGTATAAATGTTAAGCATATTTAGGTTTCTGATTCTATCAACAGCAATGCATCACAGTGTGACAATAAATTGATTTCATTGGGTGTCTTTACCTGAAGCCTTGTAAAACTTGCAGGAGCCATTCAGCCTTTTAAGTTTAGGGAACTCGTGGAAAAGCAGTTCAGGCAACATTGATGTTAACTTACTGTTGATTATAACAAACTCATTTCCACCTGAAGAACGCCACCTGTACATGATTAATTGCGAGTATATGAAAACCAGTCACTAGTGTAATATAAGGTTTCCTGCTGCTGCACAGCCTTTTCATACATGTTAGCTTCTCAAAGTGAAGAAAACACCATGTGTTGTTGGGCCTACAGTGGCTGGGCTGATATAACAGAATATTGGCCACATCATTTTATTTAATGTACTTTATTTATTGTTAATTGTTATTTATTTCTGTGACACATTTAAAATTTAAAATTATTTGAGAAAAATTCACTTAAAAAAATGTGTCTCGTCTTGTCTCCTTTTGGAGTCCCAGTCGCCGCTTCGCTTCCCAGTCAGGGACTCCGACTGTACATCTATGTAGCATATTTGTAAATATGATAAATGATTTACAAATATCTCAAAAGTCAATTACACAACTTTTTGTGTTCAAATTCCAAAATCTGCTGAGAGACTCAAATTAAACTGCTTTATTCTTCATATTTATTCCAGATTACATATTTTCATCTAAAGAAACAAAATCAGAACAGTGGACTGTTGTGATGATACATTGATGTGGTTTGGTTGGTATCAACTCTTACTGGCCTTCGGGATTGTCATCACAGCAGAGTGTGTAGCTGTGGTTATCAGGAACATGGTCGCCTCCTGGATTTCTCCTGGAGTATGACAAGAGAGGGAACAACAAATAAGTGTTAGTAAGACTATCAAAGAATGATTCAATTCAGGACTAAATCGACTGCACGGTGGCTCAGTGCTTAGCACTGTGACCTCACAGCAAGAAGATCGCCGCTTCGCGTCCCAGGCAGGGACTCTGACTTTACATCTATGTAGTTTATTTGTAAATATGATAAATGATTTAGAAATCGCCCAAAAAGTCACTTACACAACTTTTTGTATTCAAATTCCAACATCTGCTGAGAGACTCAAATTAAACTGCTTTATTCTTCATATTTATCCCAGATTACATATTTCCATGGAAAGAAACAAAATCAGAACAGTGGACTGTTGTGATGATACCTTGATGTGGTTTGGTTGGTATCAACTCTTACGGGCCTTCGGGATTGTCATCACAGGAGAGTGTGTAGCTGTGGTTATCAGGAACATGGTCACCTCCTGGATTTCTCCTGGAGTATGACAAGAGAGGGAACAACAAATAATTGTTAGAACGATTCAATTCAGGACTAAATGGGCTGCACGGTGGGTCAGTGCTTAACACCGTGGCCTCGCAGCAAGAACATCGCCGGTTCGCGTCCCAGTCAGGGACTCTGACTGTATATTTGTAAATTTGACAAATGATTAACAAATTCTCCCAAAGTCAATTACACAAGTCTTTGTTTGTGTTATATTTATTCCAGATTACATATTTCCAAGTAAAAAAACAAAATCAGCACAGTGGACTGTTGTGATGATACCATGATGTGGTTTGGTTGGTATCAACTCTTACGGGCTTTAGGGATTGTCATCACAGGAGAGTGTTGGTTGGGCGGTGGTTATCAGGAATATGGTCGCCTATTAAGCCGCATTTTGTAATAACGGTGCATTTTGTAATAAACGTCCAAAATGTAATAACTTTTTCATTTCATTATGTAATAAGCCGCATTTTGTAATAAACTGTCCCAACGCATTATGCAATAACTTTTGCTGCATTATGTAATAAGTTATTATATTTTGGGAAGATTATTACAAAATGCACTTGCAACTTTTTTATTTGCTGGAAAATGTAATAGCGTGGTGTATTATGTAATAACAATTCTAAAGCATAGTTTATTTGTTTGTTAATTGTATTTTATTTTACTGTCAAGTATTTGTAAAAAGTTAGGCCTATTATTAGTATCACTGTATTAGCCTAGTAGCAGTACTTAGCAATTACTATCAGTACACTATTCAAAGCTTGCATTAACAGAGAATACACTGTATATTTTTATTTGTTTTGTTTGATGGAAATTTTCCTATTTTGTTTATTGGATACCAAAACCGCATCAAGAATAGTTAACAACGTCCAACAAACCTTATTATGCTTCTTATAGTACAGAACAAAACCCTGGCCATCAAAATTTAATCCATTTATATCCATTAGCACATGCACATACAAAATAGAAACGCTGATGAATAGGTAAAGAACAGTTTTATTTATGAATTAACAGAACCTTTCAACAACAATACATGTGACCAGGTCCACGTTAGCATCTGGTATGCTGTCAGTTAGCCATGTCTCCGTCAGGATAAACAAGCTGTACTCACGGTAAATCCGCTGGTTCTCCAGAGCGGCCAGTTCGTCCAACTTATTCGGCAGTGAGTTAACGTTGCCCGTAATCATGGAGGGAAGCGATGGTTTGAAGCATCTCCGGTTCTCTGCTAGCCTTGCCTTCAGCTTAGCCCCGGCTCCTCAGCCCCGCTGGGATGTCGTGTCTCAGTCCGTGTGTGGTGGGTCTTAGAGCCAGCAACTCCTCTCTGGCCTGGCTCCTGTGTGTGTGTCCGTAATATCCATGGAATATGTAAATAGTTGCTGATGGAACTTGATAACTTGTTGGGAAGAGACGAGACGATAAGTTCTCTTGAGCATTTATTATTCAGCCGTAACTGGGAGCATACAGATCTCATGGCAGGCATCCAATACAAAATTAGAATCAATGCTGCCCACTGCTGGCACAAACAAAATACAACACCCAACAACTACGGTGGCTCATACAGGACAAGACGGTCATTTAGCAAATGATCTACATCCTTTCCCTTGAGCTTTTAGGCTTATCTCAAATCAAAAATAGCACTTTATATTTGTAGAACATTTCTGTAAAGAAAACTTTCCTGCTTACAATAACGTAACAGTCCTCAGATCTAAAACAAATCATTTGATCGTCAATAACACGTATAGCAAACAACTTGTTTTTCTTTTCAACAAAATCATATTATCTCTACCATGTGTATCAGATCATTTACATATATTTCCTTCTTTTCTTCTTTTTTTTTCTTTGTTTTTTGAATGTCATGCACATATCTAGGATTTGGTCTCGAAATGCTACCTGAACGTGTCACATATTGTGTGTTTGCTGTGCTAACACAGGGGCTCTGTGTGTGTAGTGGCCTTGCAGGAGATGAATGTAGTGTTGTCACATGTGTTGGCCTCAGGGATTGTGGAGTGGGAGGAATACAGTCAGTCTCAGAAGGGTCTATGTTGTGGGGCTCTAAGACGTCGTGGTCAAGTTGAGGTGGTAGTGGCTCCGCAACAGGAAGAATGTGTCGGCGATTTCTCCTGTATTTGGTTCCGCTGGACTCGATGATGTAGGAACGGGGTTCTTTACTGATGTCCTTCACGATCCCAAGCTGGTCATAACTAGGTATGAGCCGGATACTCATTTCAGATGAGTATCTGTTAAGCATTTTTGACGAATACGATACGAGTAAAATCCGTCAATACCTGTGCTCGTGCTGAAGGAAAATTCTCATTGTGTAACTGACTGTCTTCACGCTATGTGATTGGCCAGTCACACACAGCGCCCGCCCCTCCCTACACAGACATGTCTCTGCCATACAGTCTATGGTCTCTGCACGTCTCTCGCATACAGTGTATGGTCTGTTGTAACGTACGCGCGGTGCATTTGACAAGACAGAGCTGAAAACGGCTCGTGTCGCGTCGGTCACTGCCTCCGCTTTGCTCCGGTTGGATTTTTTTTTTTTACCGTCTGCTTGCTCTTAGTTTGGCTGGTGATATAAAGTCAGTTGGAAAACTTAGCTCGTACTGAACACGGTGCTTTTGAGAAGAACACAATGAACAAGGCTGACATATTATTTCCCTGTTTGCCATCACTGGATGTTTGCATGAATCATGAAGTTCACACAGATCATTAAAAATAAACAGTCTTACACACCATTTACACATATAGCTGAACACAGAAAGTAGCCTATATTAATATTTTTATTATATGTGGTTGCACGCAGTATCTGAAACTTTCTCTCTGTAGTTCATGAAAATAATATTAGAAATATTATTGAGATATACTGTATATAGGCTTTGAGTACAGTAGATTAGCAACTTCTGATCAATCCATATCAATTTCAGACTTAAAATAATGTACTGTTTAAAGCCCCACCCATTTCTGCAACCACTTCCGGTTTAGGCACCGCCCACTCCGAGTACAGATACAGATACAGATAATATAGATGGTTAAACAGATAGTGGTGTACCCGCTCATCCCTAGTCATAATCTTTTGGGGTCCGCATTCTGACGACTTGACCTTGTAACAGGGGTGTGAGGGGTCAGCTTGAGGTGTCGTAGTAGCGTTTTAAGATGAGTCTTTTATTGAGTAGCTGGGCCTTGATCTGTTTGGCAGGCTTTGAGCTGGGCTCTAACAGTTTGGTGCTCACAGGAATGGCTGCACGTGTTTGTCGTGACATTAGGCGTTCAGCTGGTGAGCCAAGTGTTTGGTCACGGGAGATGTTTCTGAGATTGAGAAGATTAAGAAACACATCTGATCCATCTCTGTGAGATCGTTCCATCAGCTGTTTAGCACTTTTTACAGCTCTCTCAGCAAGTCCGTTTGACTGAGGAAACTCTGGACTGCTTGTGATGTGCTTAAAGTCCCACTGCTTTGCAAAATCTTTGAACTGCTGACTGGTGTACTGTCTAGCATTATCAGAAAGCAGGATGTGGGGTATGCCATGTACCGAGAAATGTCTCTTTAGTTTTGTGATCACAGCTGATGATGTCACGAAGAAGATCAATTTCAAACCATCCTGAGTAAGAATTGACCAGCACTTGGAAGTGTTTTCCATGCCCATCGAAAATGTCTGTTGCTACTGTTGACCAGGGGAGGTTAGGAACTGGATGAAGCTTGAGGGGTTCCTTTTGCTGATGAGGTCTGGTGCTGTTGCATACAGCGCATGAAGACAATTCTTCAGTAATGTGTTTTGACATTTCTGGCCAAAATATGATGCTTCTGGCTTGGCGTTTGGTTGCATCTATGCCGGGGTGACCTTTGTGTATGATGTCTATGTACTCTCTTTGCAGAGACTGGGGGATAACAGTTTTATGTCCTTTCATGATGATGCCATCTTCCGTCAGTTCGTCTCTGTAGGGGAAAAAAGGACTTACAGCTGGCTGGACTTGGCTCTGTCTGGAGGGCCATCCTCGCTGAATAACCGTGCTGAGGGTCTTCAGCACCTCGTCCTCTTCTGTGTGTTTTCTGAGTTCGTCCAGGCACGCTGTTGAGATGTAACTGACAGACATGACTTCAAAAGCATCATTTTCAGCTGAACTCTTAGGAACTGTGGTAGTTGGAGCTCTGGAAAGTGTGTCTGCTAAGTACATGAGTTTACCTTTTTTTGTACACTAGGGTGATGTCGAAGCACTGTAGGCGTAGCATCATCCTTTGGAGACGGGCTGGTGCAGTATGAATGGGTTTTTTCAAAATGGTCACCAGAGGTTGGTGGTCAGTTTCCACCGTTATGGGCTTACCATATACATAGTCCTTAAACTTTGTGCAGGCAAACACGACAGCAAGCAGCTCCTTCTCGATCTGTGCGTATCGAGTCTCTGTGTCTGTGAGGGTGCGTGATGCAAAAGCAACAGGTTTTCCATTTTGCAAGCACGCAGCTCCTAGTCCATAACATGATGCATCACATGTCAATGTGACTGGTTGTTTGACGTCGTAATATGATAGTACTGGTGGGCTTGATAGGCATGACTTCAGACGATCAAAAGCTTCTTGATGCTGCTGAAACCAGCACCAAGTTGCGTCTTTGTGAGTGAGCTTTCTCAGCGGTGCTGCAATGTCAATGAAGTTCGGGATGAACTTGCCAAGGTAGTTAGCCATACCCAGGAAACGCTGTAGTGAAGTGACGTCTGTGGGGACTGGCATGTTAGTGATTGCAGCAGTCTTAGCTGGGTCAGCTTTAAGGCCTCCACTTGTGAAGATGTGGCCCACATAGCCAACATGATCCAGGCGAAACTTGCACTTCACAGGATTCAGTCTGAGATTAACATCTCTTGCTCGATCGAGCACTTTCTTTAAGTTTTCATAATGTTCAGCAACATCACGGCCTCCGATGATGATGTCGTCAATGATCACTGAGCATGCATAACCTGCAAACAGCTGCTCCATCGAACGCTGGAATACTTGACTTGCAGAGTTTATGCCGAAAGGCATGCGAAGAAATCTGTAGCGTCCAAAGGGTGTGCTGAATGTTGTTAGCATTGAAGATTTCTCGTCAAGCTGTATCTGCCAGAAAGAGTTCTTAGCGTCCAAAACTGAAAACACAGTTGCACCTGTCATCTGTGCTGCAACTTCCTCCACACTGCGCATGGGATAATGTGGTCGTTTAAGAGCTGTGTTGAGGTCTTTTGGGTTAATGCACAGTCTTATTTCTTGTTTATCTTTTTTTGTGTGCTGCTACCATGGATGAGACCCAATCAGTAGGCTTCGTGACTGGTGTTATGACACCTATGTTTTGCATTGGTCAAGTTCAGCTTTGACTTTCTCTTGCATTGCAACTGGAATGCGGTGAGCTGGGCGAACTACAGGCTGAATGTTGGGATCCAACGTCATGGAGTATGTGATGGGTAGTTCTCCAAGTTCCTCACTGAACAAGTCACTGTACTGTATGTGGATCTGCTTCGCAAAGTCTGTGTTAGTGTCCATTGTGAGCTGGTGTACATCTGGGCTTAGTGTTACAATTCCCATGTCAACCCAAGCACGAAATCCTAGTAGTGGCTGCACATCTCTGTCCACAATGAAGAAAGGTAAGGCATGGTGCTGCTCCTTGAAGCTGCAGGACAATGTGACAGCTCCCTTGGTTTCAATTTTACTGCCTCCATAAGAAACAAGGTTTATAGCTTTCCCTTGTTTAACAGGTTGTTCTCCATTTGCCACTTTATCAAATGTCTTCTGTGACATCACATTGCATTTTGCACCTGTATCCACTTTCATTTCTGTGGGCTTGTTGTTAATGCGAACTGTTACAAATCCTTCATCTTTGTCGTCACTTTGAGGATTTATACTGTCGATGTCCTTATCAGTGTCAACATCGTCCACATAAAATGCCTCGGCGCTGTATGTGACAGGCTCTTCTACCGCCACTTCATGTACAGAGTGTCGTGTAGTTCTTTTATTTAAGGTGGACTGGCTGCGTGGTTTAGACTTGCAGCATTTCTTGAAATGATTCAGTTTCTTACAGTTGTGACACTGCTGTCCGTTCGCTGGACACTTTTCCCGCTTAGCTGCATGGCTACCCCCGCAGTTATTGCAGTTAGAGATCTTTCTGGGCTGGGAGAGTGGTTGTGATTTGGGCTGATGCTTTCTGTGCGAAACTGACTTTATGCTGTCAACATTGATTGCTTGTGTGGCTAATGTCTTGCTGCTTTCCTCTGTCATCTCATGAATGCGGCAGACAGTTATAGCTTTATTTAGACTCAGGTCACTGTCTCTCAAGAGTGTCTTTCTCAAAGCATCACTGGTAACGCCACACACGATTCGGTCACAGATTAGTTCATCAGTCAAATCTCCAAAATAGCAGCTCTTAGCTTTAATCCTTAAATCACTGATGAATGACTCGATGCTCTCACCTTGTCTCTGATTTCTTGAATGAAGCCTGTGCCTCTCCATGGTTTTGTTGTTTTGGGGGTTGCAGATTTCCCGAAATTTCCTTTTCAAACACTCTGGGTCCTCTCTGGACTCCGCAGGGCTGATAACTGCTCCGTTTTCACCTGGTTCGCGCACTTCAGCTGCGTAAACAAACGAGCGTTCCCGCTCTATGGCTTCCGATCCCGCTAGATTGAGGAGGATATATGCCTTGGTTCTTGCAGGTTTATCGAAGTGTGCTGCGGCAATAAAGATGTCGTACTCCCTCTCGAACATCTGCCAGCTCTCGGCGACATTCCCATCAAACACGACAGGGTCTGGTCTGCGAAATCCCTCTGCCATTTCAGCGACGCGACGTAGCTCCGGCTAGCTTTAGCATTAGCGCTTTCTCCAACACTTCCAGCTTGGTGGAATGCAGGGAAGATACTCACGGGCGATGAGTCCGTTCAGATTCTGACACCATGTAAATAGTTGTTGATGGAACTTGATAACTTGTTGGCAAGAGACGAGACGATAAGTTCTCTTGAGCATTTATTATTCAGCCGTAACTGGGAGCATACAGATCTCATGGCAGGCATCCAATACAAAATCAGAATCAATGCTGCCCACTGCTGGCACAAACAAAATACAACACCCAACAACTACGGTGGCTCTTACAGGACAAGACGGTCATTTAGCAAATGATCTACAGAATACATGTTTAAAAGGCATTTAATTAATAAATTACTCCAGGTAGATAGCGGACCACCGAGTCGCGCTGATGCCATAGTTTCAAATGAAGCTGCGCACAGCTGTGATTGGCCCGTTTCCTTGACTGACATCCACATCAACCAACCAAGCTCAAAGCAATATTGCGTGACAGTAGTTTTCACAGCGTGGTACTGAAAATATGATTTCAATAAAACAAATTAATTGGTTTAATTAATTGATCAGTGGCAAGCGGTGACCTGTTACAGTGGTCATGCTGAAGTGTGAACTACAGCCAGCGCCCAACTGTTGGCTATTTATTCATTAATTAAAATAGAATATTTTATTTAGGCGAGGGCACGCCTTCTGCGTTCCCTCGCTATATCATAGTGAGATGCCTCTGGGGCTCTGTATACCTCCGGGGCTCCGTTTTCTAACTAGTACATCAATGCGATTTTAATAGACACTCTCACACTGAATCCAGTTATGAGCATGCGCGTTGGCAGATAAGCTGCTTCACTGACAGCTTTTTTGCCATTCAAAATGCTTATGTACAGTAAACACAGCCTTGAGCGCTGGTACTACTCAATATCGCAGTGCGCATGCGCGAAACAAGCTGTCAGCTTTCGGCAAACAAAACAGGATAAATAAGGCAGGAATTTCAGACCAAAACAGTAGAACTAAGGTATTGCATTATAGAACACACTGACAGATGAATAATTTCAATTATTTTATTGAAGGGCTTGGGCATGCACTGCATTTGTAGCTTATTATGACCGCTCGCCCCTCATATATATATATATATCACGATGCATGCATGCTATTACATTTTCCAGCCAGTGTTGGGAAAGTTCACTTTCTATATGAACTAGTTCAAAGTTCAGTTCAAACCTTTTAAAATGAACTAGTTCAGTTCATCGTTCATAATTCAAAATTGTGAACTAAAGTTCATGCTTCCCCAAAATGAACTATTCCGTTCTTTTTTAGTTCTTTTTTTTTTTTTTTTACATTGCCACGAGCTACGAGCTAATTCCCGACTGTATGGGAATTAGTTTCTCAGTAAACGCATCCTTCTTCCTTGCACACATGTGAATTGTGACGAGACTGACGACCGCTGATGACGAAGTTGGTAGAGCGACAGGCAGGACTTGCGGTTGCTAGATCGGGTGGTTATCCGCGACATTTTAATGGTCGTTTACCATGTGTTTTTACTGTTTTAGCTTGGTTTTTCGCCGAGGGCTCTTGAAATCTGGCACGAACGTAATCTGAACAAAATCAGAGTGCCGTTCAAGAAACAGCAGAATGAGTGCGTTCACAATTTAACGTTCATCAAGCAAAAATGAACGGGACGTTCACGTTCACCCAAAATATGAGTTAGTTCATGAACGAATGTTCTTTGAACGCGTTCGGGTACAACACTGTTTCCAGCAAATAAAAATGTTGCAAGTGCATTTTGTAATAATCTTCCCAAAATGCAATCACTTTTTACATAATGCGGCAAAAGTTATTACATAATGCGTTGGGGGAGCATATTACAAAATGCGGCAGTTTATTACAAAATGAAATGAAAAAGTTATTACATTTTGGACGTTTATTACAAAATGCACCGTTATTACAAAATGCGGCTCAACATCGCCTCCTGGAGTTCTCCTGGAGTATGACAAGAGAGAGAATAACAAGCGTCGCCTCACAGCAAGAAGATCATTACCATTACACAGCGTGAGAAGGTCAAAAACCACGTTTCATCTAAAACTCAAAAATGCCTTATCCAATTAAATCAAACCTTCTTGTCCTTCATATTTTTCCCATTACACATGTTTACACATATGAAACTTCATTGGCCAAAGCTTTGCAAGTGAGAAACACATCAAACTAACAAGTTGACTACTAACAGCTACTAACAACTAACAGCGTGAGAAGGTCAAAAATCATGTTTTCATCTAAAACTCAAACATGAAACTTCATTGAGAGACTCAATTTAAATTACTTTATTCTTGTTCTTATTAGGGCAGGTAAGGACATAAAACTGAAAACACTGCAGTTTTAAAGCAGTTCTATTCATGGATACAACTCTACAAGGTTGCTTCAATCTAATACAGTGTATTAGATTTTCCAATGGTGTGTGTGTGATTCAGTGGAACTGCAAATTTAGACTATTAAACTACCTCTGCATTTCTGATGACACCTGACGTGTTGCTGTTCTGGATGAGGGGTTGAAGTCGGCAGCTGCTCTGGGTGGAGGAGTGAATGTCAGTGTATGCTCTGGGTGACGGGTTAGCAGATGCTCTTGCCTCACTCCTGCCTCCATCAAGATTCTATTGGATGAGTGTGATCAGGTGATCATTGTTGGAGAACTGCTACATCACCGTTCAGTGTAACAGTTGCTGCATCTCCATTTGTGAGGATGCAGCGCTCTCTGTTGCAGACTCACTGAGGCTGATAAGACAGCTGGACTACTGATTAAAAATTATGAAAAGACTTACACCTAAAACTGTCAGGACCACTGCTCCCGCCCCTGCGGGCAACTAGCGGAAGACCTGTCTGTCTGTCTGTCTGTCTGTCTGTCTCTCTCTCTCTCTCTCTCTCTCTGTCTCTCGATCTGTGTTGTGGGGGTGGCTGTGATTGCAGGAGTGGAGACAGCTGAGCAGGAGGCTGAACCACCTGCAACTAATCACCCACCTCCTGCTATTTAAGACCGGTTCAGCCATCCATTCATCGCCATAATATAGACTCTGTTCAGCAGTTAGTGTCACTCTGGATCGTCATTGTCTGCTCTGCTTCCAGTCCTCCAGCCAGCCTCCTGCCTCGTCTCCCTCCTGCCAGCACATACTCTCAGCACACCTAACCCACGCTCGTCGGACTGGATCCCTGATTCCTCCACCGGCCCCCCTGTCAGCTCCTGTTTATGGCTACCCCTCCTGCTCTGCCCTGCCTGCCCCGCTCCCTGCTTCAGCCTCCACTGCTCTGAGTATTGCTCTGCTCTGCTAGTTCCGACCAAGCGGCAACCTCTGGCACTGAAAAATGAAGCCAATGCGGAAGTGCAAAAAAGCTGCAGTTCCTCGAATAACTGCTAGAGCAGGCTGCAGAAGTGAGTCAATTACATCTGAGCCCCATGTTAAAATGTCCGATTTTATGACAGAAAAAAAACATATTTACAGCCTGGTTCAAAACATGGCTGTAGCAGCTGTAGCTGTTTTTCCTACTCCATGACAACTCGGGGGGGGGGGGGCGAATTTTTTTATAAGGCGTTCGTTTAAAATATACAGCATACCTCATTATGCACAGTTCATAGCTGTCAACCTACGTGGCGCCACTTTGATTGACAGCTATGGACTGACGGTCTAAAGGGCGACACCCCAGCTAATTCTAGTCACTGAGTTTGGGAAAGAGATCGTCCTGGGCATTTAACCTAGCAGGTTAGCCGTAGCTAGTTTGATTATTTTGAATAAAGCGGCTTTTTTCAGCGGCTTTTTTTCAGCCAATAGCGTTCATTCGACCCGCCTCAGCTCCGCCCTCGCTCCAACTCTTTGTCCATATTTGGAGTAGCCGGAGGTAGGCTACCAAGATGGCTACGCACTACGATTTGCTTCATTTTTGCTCTTCAGAAACCTATGGGTGACGTCACGGACGCTACGTCCATATTTTATACAGTCTATGGTTCCGACCAGCCTCTGAACCTAGGCAGTTTAGCTTCGTTTTTTGAAGCTCTCCCTTTGTTAAATTACCCTGTTGTGCTTAGCCAGTGGTTTTTTCTGTGAGGATCCCCAGCAGCCCTTTAGGCTGACTCTTTTGGTTTTCTCCTTTTGTTTAGTTTTATCCGCTGCAACTCTTTTGGTTGTCGCCTTTAGTTATTGCCTTTTGTCCTTTTGGCCAGATAATAAACCTAAGTTTATCGAGATATTGAGTCTGTTTTCTATGTCTGCACCCCGGGTTCCCCGTCCAGCCCTGACAAACAATTCAGTAATGTGTCTTTCCAACTAATGTCAAGATTGTGATCTTCATAAAGGTACAATTTGTTTCAATTTGCTCCATTGAGACTAACTGCTAAGATGAGTGGATTTGTTTCTTCAGTTTTACTAAACAATTCCTCAGCCTTTTCTGACTTGCTTTGCAGCAGCAGGATGATCCCAGGATTGCAGCAGGCTTGTGCAGCTTTACTTTCCATCATTAGGGAGGAGAAGCACTGACCAAGCCATCAGTCAGCCTGGGTGGGAGTTGCTCAGAGACACAAAGGAATGCACCATTATAGCTTCAAAGAGAGGAGGGAGGGAGGATGAAGAGTGTTAAGTGAGAAAATGAGATGTTTTTTTAAAAAGTGTGGAGGGGGTTCAACAGTTCAACTAATCTATTTTTTTTGGAGCAGTTAAAACTATAATCTAAAATAAACAGAATTTCAAATTAACATTAAATAACACCTCTCACTATGAAATTAAGCCAAAACATTGTGCTGTGTATTTTTGTTTTTATTATTCCATTCAGCTTCCTTTTGTTGCAGCCTTCACCTCTCCAGTAAATACTTGTCATGTTGGAGAGGCATGACTTTACTGCTGGTATGCCAGTCCATTCTAGACAAAGCAATCTACTAATCTTTCATATTTCACTTGTATTTTCAATGGGAAAATATGGGCTGAAATATGTATAACAAGAGACTGAATTTGAATTATTTTTATATAAATTGATTAGCTTTAAAAAAAATTGTTTAAATGACATAACCTAATTTGTATTATTTAACTTTAGTAGTGCAAAAAACCCCAAACAAATCTGAATAGCATAATTTGAAACTAAATTTATTAGTTTGGAACTGAACTCCAATAACCTTGAAACTAAATGTAATATAATGAAACTGAATACATTTGCTTTGAAATTGTATTTGATTGCCACAGAAAATTGAACTATCAGAATATTACATTCAGTTCTCACAGTTCGAATTCACTTCAGTTTTTCCAATTCAGTAATTTAGTTTAAGTAAGTACATTTTAGTTTACTCTGACACATATCTGGTCACTGAGCCAGAACAACTGAGTGCAGATTCACAGAATTCCTTTTCTCTCTCTGAGAGAGAGAGAGAGAGAGAGACTAAAAATGAAAGATATTTTGTGATTAAGATTAATCAGCAAAAAAATCTTTTAAAATTTTAAAATAATAACTAATCTGATGAATGTAAAATACCAACGAAATGAATGTAAATTCTTGTTTTTCCTCAGCGGTGTTATTTACAACAATTTGAATAAACGAGGGGGGGCATTGTGATTGGCTGAGGTTTTGCGCCATCGTGACGTACAAGAACGTATAAGATCCACTCCGCTCGGGCTAGCCGTACTGTAGCAGCTCGACTCTATGCACCGTGTGCCATACAACCTACAGCAACACACAGCCGTCCAAAGTCATATTGTCCACTGAATTGCAGGTAAGTCAGCTCATACTGTCTAGTTAATTTTATGTTCATTTACGCATTTATAGCTTTGTTGTATTAATATACTTGAAACCTCTTGTCGCTATTGGCACTGCATCTCTTCCTAGCTAACGTTAGCTTTTGAACTCGGCTTTGGCGGGCCTAAACGAGACAATATAGCGGGCCGCTGTTGTCCTAGTCCTATTAGCCTAGTGTAACTCAGACGGTTTATTAGTTAATAGAATATGATAAATGAATAGATAAATAAATACATATTTGTGATTACTTTATATAAATAAATATTTATCAGTTCAATTTATATACATAGTTAATTGAAATAAGCATAATCTTGATCAGTATGGTATATTTTTTTTTTTATGAGTGTGTGTAAAAATGTATGAATGTGCTTTGACTGACAAGTTTGACACTGGTACTTGGACGTGGACTGATATCGGACCACTTTATTTCAACCAATCACAGACTTGAACCCGCCCTCTAACTGTTTCCACTTAGTTGACCTAACACGCTGGGAAGGTCAGAGAGAGAGTCAGACTCCATCAATTGCCGTGTAGAGCTGGAGAGCAAGGATATTTTAATTTTTTTTCCCAATAAAGTGTGGATTTTGAGGCTGGAAACTGCTTAGAGGGTGGATACATTGACCCGGGTTTGTTTGTCTGTCTGTTTGTTTGTTACATGTGCGCACAGTATATATGATTTTTTTTTCATTCATCTCACAAGGGGATTTGTTAAAGCCATATATAGACTTGTACATATTTTTGATTGAACTTAATCATATCGTATCTAAATCTTACTGATCTGGCCCAAATCTTTTTAGCTACCCCTAATAGAGGTAGCTCCACCACATACTGGTTTCACTAGCACTGCATGCCTTCCTAACTAACTAACTAGGTTGTAAGATCCTGTCCCGTTAGAGGCTTTGACGGGCTTAAACAAGACCATGGCAGCCACCCATTGTCCTAGTTTGGCCTATTAGCACGGCATAGGCAAAGCTAACGTTAGCTAGGAAGAGATATCTCTTCCTAGCGTTAGCTTTTGAACACGACCACTTGTGAGCTTTTACGGAAGGTAAATGTGATTAAACTCAGTCTAAAAGAGTAATTAACAGGCTAAAACTGTTATTCATGAGATTTTTTATGTTATTGATGATAATGATATTGTAGTTAATGAATGGGAAACATGTTCGTGCTGCGCATGCGTAGGAGTGTTTTCACACACTGTCTTAATCACTGTTAGGCTGTGATTTAGAAGAAAGACAAAATGACCTGGTGTTTAGTTGAGAAAGCATGAGACAGGGCATCTGAATACAAAGAAACGAAATTACAATTACAGGGTTCACAGCCAAATGCATAACAATTTAGTGCAATGGTGCTTTTGTTGTGTAATTGTTTTGCTCTGCTGCTGGTGAGTGTGTGTTTCTAAACCAGTCTTATCCTTTTATCAGGTGGTGTGAGATGCTCTTGGACTTGCTCTTGGAGAATGTGGACTGAAGTGTCTTACCCTTCGGAGCCAAGCCACTTGAAAAAGGTACTCCATCCCTTTGCACATGTCCCAGGCAAAAAAAAAAATTGTGCAACTAAACTAACTCAGACTCCATCTGTGTCTACAGATGGCTATGAAAATGAGAGAATGGCGAAAACGCCAAAGAGATGTGGATCAACTTCTACGTTGTTCTGACAGCGATGATGAACATGTGAACATTGAGCCTGGGACTCCTAGCACTTGTAGCAGTGTGCCTGGGACCCCATGTAGTTTGAGCAGTGACAGCATTCCTGGGACATCAGATAGTTTTGATTTTGACACAGATGTGGACTATTTGTCAACTGATTTGGAACCAAATGATGCTGATGCAGCTATGAAGATGACCTGAGACAGTGGGCTGTAGAGCACACATAGAGCCCTTAATGGGTTATTGTCCACATTAAGAAAGCATGGACACCTATTGCCTGTGGATTGCCGGACACTTCTCGCTACACCACAACAAAGCACAGCAGAGCCCAAATGTGGGGGGCACTACAAGTATTAAGGCTTAGAAAAGGGGATCTGTCGTTACTTGAGTCAAATGGACAATAATGATGTGCACCTCACTGTAAACATTGATGGCATCCCACTTTTCAAAAGTAGCGGAGTCCAATTCTGGCCAATATTGGTGAAGTGTGGCCATTTTGATCCTTTTATTGCAGCACTGTTTAGTGGAAAAAGTAAGCCAAGTCCACTTGAGGAGTATCTGGAAGACTTTTTTTTACAGAGTACAAACATCTCAAAGACAGTGGCATAGTTTATAAAGGTCAGACCTACAGTGTTAATATTGATGCTGTCATCTGTGATGCACCAGCAAGGGCATATCACAAATGTATTAAGGGTCATACTTCCTATGAGAGTTGTGAGAGATGTACAGTCAGAGGTACTCGAGTGGAGGGAAGAGTGGTATTTAATGAACAGGAATACACTTTTCTAACAGATGACTGTTTCTCTAATGTGGAGTACAGGAGCCACCAAACTGATGTCAGCCCCTTCATTGCTGCCGGAATTCCTTGTGTTAGTTCATTTATGTTAGATTACATGCATATGGTCTGCTTGGGAGTAGTTAGACACCTGTTAATTTACTTGACTCATGGCCCAAAAGTCTGTCGTTTATCTATGAGGCAAAAGGATGCAATTTCTCAGAAGCTCATTGCACTGAGGGGGAGGATGCCGAGTGACTTTGTTCGGCAACTGCGTGGTCTACATGAAATGGATAGGTGGAAAACCACTGAATTTCGGCAGTTTCTGCTATACACAGGACCTGTGGTATTAAAAACTGTGCTGTCCCCTGAACGATACAAGCATTTCTTGTGTTATTCTCATGAACTCATCAAACACTTTGTCACCAGCTGTGCTGTCCTGTATGGCAAGACCTTTGTTGTGTACAATGTACATGGACTACTTCATCTCCATGAGGATGCCAGCCACTTCAACTGCTCCTTAAACGACATTTTCTGTTTTCCATTTGAAAATTACCTGCAACAGATCAAGAAACACACGAGGAATGGGAGAAATCCTCTGGAACAAGTCACCAGGCGTTTATCAGAAATCGAACATTCAGAAGTGAAGGAGAGCGAAATGCCCCCTCTAGTGCTTGTTTCTGTTAAAGAAAGGGACAGTTGTTTTCTCTTGAGAGATGAAACATTTGCTTTTGTTCGACAAAAGAATGCAGACGGTACCTTGGCTTGTGAATCCTGCACCAGCGTCACACCTCACCATTATTTCACCAACCATGCAGCTCTGGACTTGTAAATATAGTCTGCATAGGAAATGGTCAGGTCAGGATGAAAAATGGACAACTGCGCGAAAAGGATCTGTTCCGCAAGATGGCCTACCTCCCACAGCAATCTGGTAGTTTTGTGCTCATACCCCTTCGCCATGGTCTGGAATACAAATATTAAAGGTTTAATAATCATAATTTTTAAGCTTTATCCCATCCACCTGGTAGTTTTGTGCTTCTTCTCTGATAATCCTGCTACCTCCATGTCTTTTCTCAATGCATGCATAAATCTGCTCTGGCCTCTCTCCTCTTAACATGCATATGCTGTCTTTTCCAGATCATGTACGCGAGGGCCGTTTGGAAGGAGGGTGAAGTTGAGGAGGAGGGAGTCATTCCAGAAATTTGGATTGACAACAAAAATAACATCATTTGGTGGCCCAGAATGAGCACCACAAAAACGGAACGGGCAATAAGGGAAAAAATGAGTCCCCGGGATGACTGGATGACATTCCCATTGATTAAGATTAAAATGATATCAGGCAAGTACTGTTTTGGTGAATAGAAATGACTTGTATATCCAAGTCAAAATATACTTAGTTGAAAGTTGAAGGTTGATATGGTTTTTAAAGTTTAATTGTCTTGCTTCCAGCCGTCCGCAGAGAATGCGAGACTTATAATCTGACCAGTCAGGCAGAGCAGGAGGATGATGATGATGAGGAGGAGGTGGTGGCCAGACCAAGGACCCGTACTAAAAAGGCGTTGCCGGAAGGCTTCGTAAGAAGTGGTATGTTTTCTTGTTCTCAAGTAATTAATACAGTTTTATATTATACAAATATAGAATCTGTTTACAGAAAGTGGGCCTCTAGTTTCACACTAATCTTTTTAGTCTTTTATTTTGCAGTTTTAACAGATTCAGATGAGGAACGGCCAGGTGTCAGTGGTAATGGTTCAATGAATTTGAAATTACAGTTTCAAAATGAATCAATTTCCGGATTTGATAAACATTTGGGAATGGATATGCTAATCTTTTCTTTACTGACCTCTAGGTGTCAAGCTGTCCAAATACCCTGCTCCACCAGAGAAGTTGCAGCCCATTGAGGGCACAGCTTCTAATACTTGTGAGTACTGATGACAACTTACGAAGCATGGTAATGTATTGTATAGACAACATGATAGTTACAGGGTGTTGTCTTTCAGCCTCTGGAGATGAAGGCATGTCCATGCAGGCAGAGCGTGCGGACAGCACTCCTCGTGAGTATTTACTTCTCCCATTGCAATATTCATTATACACATATTCTTTACACACAAGACTGGAGTTACAGGCTCAATCATATGTTTCTGTCTTGTCTGGACTGGCGGAGAGTGCCATTGAATCTGGGGGAAGGAGCACATTAACATCCAGTAAGTATTTATCAGAAATAATGCTCACCTTTTTGTTTACATTGACAATTTTCCATCCCTGAACATTCTTTGTCTTGTCTTTTTAAGGCTCTGACCTGTCAACACCCAGTAAGTATTCATCTCATCACTTTGCTATTTTATCAGGCCTTGTGAAATCTAAGAACATTTTTTGTTTTTCAGTATCTCGACATGCATCCAGAGGTCATGCCACGCGTGGCTATCGCTCCAGGTAAAGAAACAAGATAAGGCATGATGGCTACCAAGATGGCTACGCACTATGATTTGCTTCATTTTTGCTCTTCAGAAACCTATGGGTGACGTCACGGACACTACGTCCATATTTTATGCAGTCTATGGTTTCGCCCAGTCGCCATAGTGTGTTACCTGTGGGGGAACTCAACTCAATCTCTCTAAGACTGAGCTCCTTGTCATCCTGGCCAGTCCCTCTACAACAAGAAATCAACATCCAGCTTAAATCAGCCCAACTCAAACCCACAAAGTCTGCCAGAAACTCGGGTGTCATGCTTGATGACCAACTAACTTTCAAGGCTCATGTGGCCACTGTTGCTCGATCATGTCGATTCGCTCTGTACAACATCAGGAAGATTAGACTCTTCCTGTCTGAACATGCAGTACAACTCCTGGTACAGGCTGTAGTAATGTCACGCATCGACTATTGCAACTCCTTATTGGCAGGCCTCCCCGCATGCACGGTCAAACCTCTGCAGATGATCCAGAATGCAGCAGCACGTCTGGTATTTAACCAGCCAAAAACAGCACATGCCACACCGCTGTTCAGATCGCTCCACTGGCTTCCAGTTGCTGCCCGCATCAAATTCAAAGCTCTTACACTTGCCTACAAACCACAACAAAAACGGCTCCCTCCTACCTGAACACCCTGATTCAGGCCTACACTCCATCTCACTCTCTACGCTCGACCAATGAACGGCACGTGATACAACCACCACAAAACGGCCCGAGGTCAATAGCTAGACTCTCTTCCTCTGTGGTTCCCCAGTGGTGGAACGAGCTACCAAACTCTGCTCGATCTGCAGAGTCACTCTCAGTCTTTAAGAAAAGACTAAAGACCCAGCTCTAATTGTATGTTGCAATGTATGCCTCCCTCACTGCCTGTAGGCAGGCCCTATCTAACTTGAACCTCGCTTTTTTGACACTTATCCAGGTTGTTTTCTCCTGACTAGATCCTTGCTCGTGTCGTATTTACTCTCAGATGTACGTCGCTTTGGACAAAAGTGTCTGCAATATGAAATTGTAGACTTGTAGGAATTCCAGAATCTCAAAGTCATTGGCATTACATTAATGAAGCAGTCACAGGCATTACTAATATGGTTGCTTTCCCATTTCAGAACTAGGCAACCATGAGTGACTATCATGGCTGCTGCTATCCGTCAGGCTTGCGCCCAGGCCATAACTTTGGGCTTTGGCCCGAATTCACTCAAGTTTCAATTTCATTGCTGTTACTTTAATTTCTTTTCTTCTTTCTGGTGGCACAGGACATGTATAGCAAACTAGTTTTACTTTACATGAGGGAGCTTTATCCTAGCGTACAAATTCATACGGAAAAAGGAAACGGATCATACAGCGTTGATGTACATTGTAAGGAAGATGTTTAAAGTTATTAGCACCTAGCTAGAATGGGAACAAGGTATTTTGTCATTTCATTTGTTTATGTCGGGTTTTGAAACATGTGGATTTGGCTAATGTGAGCACTGTTATGGCTAATTGTGGCTCACGTATGACTAACTTTGTTTAAAGGTAATATGTGTATGAGCTTGTTCATGTTTTGTTTTTTTTTTTTGTTTTTTTTTCTGGCTTATTTTTTCCTCCCTCAGCTCTTACGTTGTTTCAGAAAGAAACGAGTGAAGGCCAAAAGCCAATCTATGTTCATTCAAAGCTGATGGCGAACATACATAAATGCTAGTGAAATAGCAGTAAGCTTCACCATTGTCTGGCGGGGTCCGCTACAGGGTTTACACCTTGAGCCTGATTACAGTCTTCCCATTTCGCTTTCCACATTGCATAAATGCTCTCAGTAACAAGACAAGGTTTTTTTTCCTGCCTATAACAAATTTGGGATTGGTTATTCTCTTAGCATTCTATGGGTCGAAGCTCAATCGATCCTTTTTTTTCAGGTCCACTTCCACTCGATTACTATAGCCTCAAGCAGGATTTCAATGCTTGCATTTTAGCTCAGAAACCTTGAAAAACTTGACAGCACATTATAAGCAGTAGCATTTTTCAGGTGGTTGGTGCTTTTTGTTCATGCATCATTTAAAAAAACAAACAAAAAAAACCTGTGCAACTGGGCCGCCAGTCTTCTTCTGCCCTATCCTCATATGTGCACCCTGATTCCTCTGCCATCATTCAACCGCAAAGATCTTCGAAACATTTTCAGCACATGGTAAGCATCATGCAGATCTCTTTTTTGGTATTGTCATAATTGTTTGTCTGTCACCTTATACACTGGGCCACTCCCTCAAGCCATAACATTGGCTATGCATTTGCAAAAGAGCTAAGAAAGCCACTCATTCAGCTGCACTGGGCCATGTCCCTAAGCCATATCGTTGGCTAAGCATTTGCAAAAGAGCTAAGAAAGCCACTCATTCAGCTGCACAGGGCCTCGTCCCTAAGCCATATCGTTGGCGAAGCATTCGGCAAAAGAGCTAAGAAAGCCACCCATGTGACCGCACTGGGCCTCGTCCCTATGCATTGCATGGGCTACTCATTCATCTGCTGCAGCATCAGCACAAGGTCATAGCCTTGCTATGCCTTCCTAATGTTTTTCTCCTGTCTGCTCTGTCCTTAGCAGGTTATTTCACCTATTTTGTTTGATGTCAACGTTCTCACCATTGGGTAAGTACACATTTTCTTTTGGGGGGAGACTCCATAGCTGTGTTATCCTCCGGGTTTGCACCCCATTCTTTTGGGGATTTATCCTGCGTCGGCTCGGATAGAGAATCTTCAATCAAGTCGTCTCCCCTCAGAGTCCAAAACGTCAAAGACTCTTTGTCAAGTTCTGTTATCAATATCACCATCAATGTCTTTTGTTGTAATAAATTATCTTCCTTCACATACTCGTCTCTCCTGGTTGAACTATATATACTGATCTAAATATATATAAATAAACAAATCAATGAGTTTTTACGAAATGACAACCATTCATCCAGGTCATTCAAGTCTTTTGTGTTTTATTATTCCTTAAACACTGTTTAAGACATATTTTACCCAACAACTTTCACTCCAACTGAAGCGCCACATCCCACTATATATACAAAATTACAGTGTAACTATCCACTTGGACTGAAAGTATACATCTTACTTTCTAGACAAATCATACAGTCTTTCCCATAGTGTTATGAGTACAAATGAAGAGTTTTATTCCAAAAGGAGGTTGTTGGACTTTTTGAAAACAGTGACTACTTAGAAATCACTAGCATTCCAGAAACAGCAAATTGTAAGACATTTGATATCGATATATGAGTGTAATGTGTCTGATTGATTAGTATCACTCATTAGCTAACTGAATCCTAGCTTTTACCATCTGCAGGGAATTATTATTTCCAAAAGCAATTTTTTAATATTTTGGAATAGAACTCCTCATGTACTGATCCACAGTTAGCTGTACATGGTACTGCTTTGTAAAAACAACTCCAGTGTAAATTCACTACCATCCTATACATAATTGGGGTAATTATCTTTCCTGCATATGTTCCATTGTCAAGTCACATCTCCGTATAACACTGTTGTCTGTACAATACCACAATGCTTTGAACAACATATGAGTATTTGAGCAGAACTACATCCCTGTACTCTTCTCACAGGGAGGTTTCTGTCACTGACCTGTCCTTTTAAGTACAGACTAGACAAAGGCTTTAATCTGTCTGAACAAGTAACATAAAAACAGACCACAGGATTCTTGTGTTTCATGGATGCAGGAGAACACAAAGGCACATACTATCGTCTCATCATGCACATACCCATACATTCCCTGCAGTCATTTAAAATGAGCGGTATTTCTGATCTTTGAAAAACCCTAGATAGTAGTAATGGCAACAGCACTGCACCATTGTACTCAGAGAGCACTGCAGCAGAATGCTGGGAGGTCAGGTCTGAATGTACTATAATTGTCACATGTCAACCACAATTGATTCCTGCATTCACAAGGAAACCACATGTTCACATGAATAAGCATGACATAAGACTTGACTATCTGCAGTTAGTATACATGACAAGTATTTGTTTATACACATTGGATCTGGGTTGGTCAGTTTCAGAAGACCCCTATTGTAGAGACTTGATGCCCTGGTCTGATGCTGGAGGGCTTCTTCCCCCTTGATGTTGGGTGATAAGGTCTGGGTCTCAATTGGTGTTCCAGTTCATTCCAAAGACGTTGGGCGGGGTTGAGGTCAGAGCGCTGTGCAGGTCAGTCAAGTTCCTCCACATCAAACTGGACATGGACATACTTTTGGCCATATTGTCAATCTATTCTATGATGCATGTGAACAATATTGGGTCAATTGTACAAGGTCGGATGAAACAAAGTGAAAGTACACTTTGAAATCTCCAAAGTAATTGTCATGTGTCATTGATACCAGCCCTGCCTAAACATGATCATAATCAAAATCCTATGTATTACTTTGTTTAAATGACACTTAATAGTACATTCAATAGTAATGACCAGTCCCTTACCAATCCATAGCTGTGACTTGCATGTCACATCCCTTTCACTATTTAACCATTACCATTAAAATGAAACTGATACGGTATGTCAGTCTGATTTCATATCACATCAGCATCTTTAGTTATCTGTAAAAGCATCCTGGTTAAGTGGTTTCATAAAGTTAGCAGCACTGGTGAATACAGAGTGAAAGGCAAGTGGGTGGGATTTCCTGGAGTATAAATGTGAGTGCAGTGGCATCTGAGTGTAAGAGCTAAGTCAGACTAAGAATCCTTACCTCAGTGTTACATTTAGGGTCTACGGCAGTCTGATCAGTATTTGAGACACTATCCAAAAGCTAGGATGCAGGCTAGTGTGGAAAATTGTGATTTGACATTGATATGACAACCTGAACAAATATCAACATTTGGCCAAATACACTTTCTTTCTTTCTGAGAGCCAGATGAGAAGAGAGATTGGTCACATGTCAGTGTATTACTGTAAAAACTCTTCTTCAGCTCCATACTTACTGGTCCTGACTGGGAATATCTCATCTCTTTGAAAGAAAGCAAACAGGTGGATTTTCAAAAACGTTGAAATTTTCCTTTACATTACCTACGACTAAAGTAGACATTGTTAGCAAAACCTAAGTCTCCCTTTTTTCTTCAAGTCTTTTTTTCTGACACTAGAAAAACGTTATGTCCATAAATACAGATGTGTCCACCTCAGGCCACAGTGATAAGATTCCTACAATTAAATACTGTTCCCCTTGAAAACATTACAAAAACAAAAATACAGTGACTTGAACTTTGACATTAAACACAACACAACGGCATGGATAAAACACTTACAGCATCTTAACAGAGTAACAAAGACTGGGCAGAGCAGTTAGCCTGTTGAGTCATACAGTGCATTACATATCAACACATAACATTTCTTGACTCCTGCAGAGGCTGCAGTGGTGTCCATCCACACATTCATTTGGCAGTTCTGGATTTGTGTTCCATCACATGAACTGTTTGCATCTTTTCATTCACATTAAAGACCGCAGCAGCTTAGACACAGTAAGAAGGAAGGGAGTGAATGAAAATCTGATGATGGAAGAATACTGTCTTCAGCAAATACTTGTTTCCCATGGGGCACGAATTACTTTACATACATGAAGAACTTGAACTCACTGGTGATTGAACCAAATTAGCATTGCTTCTTTAACAGATTTTGCAAGTGCTGCTTCCATTTTTCAAGAAAGAGATAAATTCAATTCACAAATTCACAAATGTGGAAGGAAAGAAAATGAGAGGAAATCAGGGGGCAAACCTCATAACAGCAGAAGAGTTGAAGTCATGCAGGATTAGCATTACCAACAGATAAAGCTGGGATTTTAATTAGTGTCTGTCCCCCAAAAAATCTTAATATTAATCAGATGCCCCTTTGCATATGTCATGTAATACTACTACAAGGAGTTGGTGAAGAAATGACCCCCCTGATAATAATATGAAATCTATACTCACTGCAAATTAAACTCTGTATTTTGACAAAATTTGTTTTAAACGTATTTCTTCCCCTCGATACATTCATCGCTCCCCTGTCATGTAAAATAGAATCAGCAGTGGAATCTAGAGAGGAAGGTTTCAAATGTTTTGCTTTGCTAACCCATAAGTGATGAGTAACTTGCCCTTACATGTCCATATGGAGGGCATCAGAGAATTTCAGTTTCAGTAATTTTCAGCCTTTGTGTATACATTTCTTAATATCCACAGGCTTTGGGGCTTTTCTTTAGTACATGTGGTCTTCACATGATTTTGGTTGCATGGGATTCAAGCTTGAGATAGTCCTCAAGACTCAACTTTTCAAGGGGGCATCCAGGGTGCGAGCATCCTCTGACCACACTCTCCCCAACAGGACAGCCTGAGTAACCCGCAGACTGTCTCTCTCAGCCTGTGGTCTTTCTCTGAGGCTTTGGCATCAGCAGGTTGGGAGGATCAGTCATTTCATCCACACTAAAGAACCTATGTTCTCTCTGCCCTTTACATAAGTACATCCACTGGATGTGAGGCAGAGAGGCAGGGCCGCAGGCCTCAGATCAGCCTCTCCTCTGGAGGCACTTTGAGGACGCTGCCCATCTCCAGCCTGGCACCAGCAACCTCCTGTGAGCTGGGGCTGTACGTGCCTTCTGACTGGCGCTTCTTCCGTGCTGTCATGATGAGGAAAAATACCACCAGGATGGCCAGTACCACACACAGGGTGGTCAGGGGAATGGTCACAGCCAACCAGGGGACTCGCTCCCTGTGCTCCCCTTTCTGCAAGAGGACAGAACATATTGTTAGGTATAAATGTCTATATCTATTTTGGTATAACTTTTTATTACAGCACCCATTAGAAAATGACCAAACAAATGGGTGTGCACTCTGTAGTCTGGAGTAGTACATGGATGCTTTGCAACACTATTCAAAAAGGTTAGAGGTCAAGCATTCCATTGGATTGCTTCTCCTTATGGTCGTCCAACAAAGCAACTTAAAAGCTAAATTTTAGCTTTTAGTTACTTGTTTTTCTTAAGTTCTTAAGTTAATTTTTTTTTCAATTTTATTTGATTGTCTATTGCTGTTGTCAGTGAAATCTATAAAATGAAGAAAGTAAAAAGTGTGAATAGAAAGGTAATGTAAATACTATCTTTCTTCTTTTAAACATTCTGAAGCTCAAGGATCTGCAAAAATCATATTCTTTATTACAACTTGCAACTTTAGATGTTTTACATTTCATATTGAATGTAAGTCATACTGCTGTATTTGTATATATAGTAGGTTATCACATTCTGTTTTATGTATG
Source organism: Centropyge bicolor (assembly GCA_037975185.1). Taxonomy (NCBI): domain Eukaryota; kingdom Metazoa; phylum Chordata; class Actinopteri; family Pomacanthidae; genus Centropyge; species Centropyge bicolor. Next base: position 1,793,615 of record JBBMOC010000013.1, on the reverse strand, counting down.
TTTCACACAGCAAATCAGGGTTGTACAATACTATATCTTCATTTAGGCATTTTAAGTTATTAAACATAATTTAAAATTGTACGTGGTCTCCCCGTGTAGAAATCCTGAAACTATTTTAGAAAGATTTACACTGGTCTGGGAGAATGAATTAAGCAAAGAGCGTTTTCATGCATGTCTGTGTTGTTTTCTATTTTTAGATCATAACTTCTGTAGCAGCTAAAGGGAACTTGAATCTAAGCCATGGATTTTAAAGGCATCACTTGGATTCAGGTTCTAATTTAGGTCAAGCACTGTGAAAGTGAATGATCTCCAAGCCAGAGAAAGTGAAAAGATTTGTCACTTACGTTGCTCTCACACCGTGTGCCACTGAAGCCTGGCAGACACTCACACTGGAAGTGATTGAGTCTGTCCAGACAGGTGGCACCATTGAGACAAGGGTTGGACTCACACTCGTCTATCTCGGTCTCACACCTGAAACACATCAGCAGGGCTTTAACACAATGCTGACTGACAGAGCAGCAGCTCACACATGCACATACACACACACACACACACACACACACTTTTGACCGTTCCACTTTAGACACACAGCAGCAGGTGTGTGGTAAGGAATGTGCAATGTGCTGCTCTCACCTGGCACCAGTGTATCCAGGCTTACAGGTGCAGTTGCCTCCAGAGTCTCCTCCTATGCAAACCCCTCCATTAAGACACTCTCTGTTGGCATCACATGCCACTGGAGGGAAACGCCACCTTTGGAAACACAAACATACTCGTTACACTCCAGTGAAAAAGAAAGCTATGATTTATCCACTGTACACAACCTGCTCAGCACCACACAGCAAAGAAAACGTCAGCAACTAGCTGGTAAACATAATGGAGCATTTAGCGTTTTTGTTAAGAGAAAACTGATATATAAATTTCATGGTGCATGGGGGCTCACATTGACCCACAATACATAAAATATGGAAATATTTGTTCACCTCAGTATTTAGTGTTAGATCAACTCCTAAACACACTGGATGTTTAGTGTTCAGGGAACTCTTCATGTTGGTTGTATGTGAACCAGCAACAGTGAACAAAACAGCTGTGCACACGGCTCATTCTGTACCTTCCACACACTATGCACAGATCTGTGATATACAGGTCGATCACTCACATCTACCCAGACAACATTCAGTCTACTAGGAAGGATGTTTTTAACCTACCATGATGTCATTTCACTGCAGCCTAATCAGGTCACTCATGTTCATTCTCATCAATATGAGCAATAGTTAAAAGCCTAAAGTGTGTGCTGTAAAGAAACCGGACAGTCGGTACTCACTGGCAGCGCTTGCCGACGTAGCCCGGGGGACATGAACATGTGTATGTTCCCACCGTTTCCACGCAGGTTCCTCCATTCACACAGTTGAACTCCAGACAGTTATCCACCTCATCCTGACAGTTTTTCCCTGTGTATCCTGGCTCGCAGTTACACTGGTAGTCTGCCAGCAGGTCTTTACATGTACCGTAGACACAGGGACCTGAAGAACACTCATTTATCGCCGCCTCACACAGTGTCCCCTCCCATCCTGGAGCACAGCTGCAGTTAAACTCATTAAACTGGTCCTGACACACACCCTGGTTAAGACAGGGCTGGGAATCGCAAATCTGTGTACCTTGGCATCCTATGGTTGGCTCGTGCCCACCCAGTCTGGAGAATTGGCTCATCTGAGGGGCATCAGGTACATTTATGAGTGGCAGGTAGACTCCACCCACTCTCACCTCCCCTAAACATCCAGTGTACTTCTCAGCCAGCCAGATTTTTGTGTCATTGAGGAAGTTGAGGTTGCCTCCAATGCCGAAGCTGCCACCAACTCTCTGCCCATCCACAGTGAGGCGCCAGCGAGATGCTTGCTGCGTGGGATCAACCATGGTCAGCTGGATTTGATGCCATGCTCCATCTGCAATGACCCTGTCACTTGTGAAGGCCAGCAGCTCTGCACCCATCCCGCTGTCCATCTTGACCAGCAGCGAGGAGTTGAACAGACCCAGACAGAAAACCTCAACTCTGCTGGTGGCCCGCAACAAGATTCCGTTCGTGTCCCGTGTCCGTATATCCATGGTGATGTTGGTTACAGGGCTCAGCAGAGAACTGTTGGCAAAATACTGGAGAGCGTTGTCCAGAAAAATGGCTTCAGTTAGACCTGTTAGAGCAGAAAATCAGGTGAGCAGTTCTGAAATGTTATTCAAACAAAGAATTGTGTGCTAACATACTAATTCAAATTCTTAACTCTAATTTTAATGTTATAAGATTGATGTATTGATTGGAAAACCAATGACTGATCTGCTGTCTCTAAAGTACTCCTTGGTGTAAGGTTCAGATATGTTGCATATGCTGGAGCGATTTACAATTAAGCAGGTGTTTAACAGGCTAATGTCTAATGAAATGGGAATTGGATGATCCAGCATTTTGGGAGGTTGATCTTTGTCATAATTGTTCTTAAATCTCTTTGCAACAACTTCATGGGAGTGTAATGCTAAACTGCTGAAGCACTGGTTGAATATCACTGTTTAAAAAATGCTATTTGTATACACATCCCAATCTACTAACTCAGATTCAAATCTCACAATAATCACACATAAAACTCATCATGATTATGATCTCTGCAGGAAGCAATAAGGAAACAGATTATCGATTATTCAATCGGTAGAGGGCCCCTTTAATTGTGATAGCTTGATGCAATTACTGTAAACAAATCAGGCATCATAAAGATGAGTGATTTGTTTTTAAATGCCTTGTGTGGTCGTTATCACATTTCCAATCTGTCTCCACTTCCTGTTCCAACTTCATTTCTGCTACTTGGAAAAAGCATCATCTATAAAGTGTTCTTTCTGCATCCCAGTATGTTGTAGGATAATCTTTTCTCTCAGTACTTGTTGCAACCAGACACAGTTTTTTTCATTGTGTTTCTTCCCTCTCTTGTACTAATGAGTTTTTTGATAACAAAGTTAGCAGGTTGTCCTCACCATGTAATGTTTAAGGGCCCTTCAGCAACTTTTCAAGACTGCAAAGAGCTAAGCAAATAAACTTGACCTGACCTGAATTGACTTGTGACAGTGACTGACAATCACTGCCAAAGGATTACTCACACTCATAACCGTCCTGTACGTCTACACAGCGCACTCCGTCAAAACAAGGGTTGTCGACACACCACAGACGTGTCTCACACAGCCGTCCTGAGTAGTTAATGGGACAGTTGCACTTGAAGTCATTCCAGGTGACCTGACACTGTCCACCATTGAAACAGGGCTCATCCTGTGCACAGACAAACACAGATGGATGGATTAGATTATCACTTGTAAAATCTCTCACCTAATGCGACCGCAGAGGTAAATGCTTCAGAGAGGATTGAGCAGTAACTTACAGCTCAAAGGAATTCACAACCAGATCAATGTTAATAGGGTTGAGTCAATATAGTACAGCCCATCTATCAGACGGAACTACAAGACACGAACACAATGAACATGGGTTCAGTGTTGGAGTCAACTTCATTACTGCAAATACAAAACTTCAACTGACTGTAATGACATTGATATGACAATGGTTAAAAATGTAATGAGGGAATTTCTAAGCCACTTACATACATCTGTAACTTATCATTCCAAACCGGTACATTCCCAAGTAAAATGAAAATCGTAAAGGTGAAACCGCTGTTCAAAACTGGGGACAAACACCATTTCACAAATTACAGGCCTGTTTCTCTTCTCCCTCAATTCTCCAAAATCTTAGAAAAACTGTTTGTCAGCAGATTAAACAAATTCATTGACAAGCACAACTTATTATCAGACTGCCAGTATGGATTCAGACGAAACAGGTCAACAGCCTTAGCTGTTACTGAATTAATTGAAGAAATCACGAATGCAACTGACTGCAAAAAATATGCTGTTGGGATATTTATTGATCTCAAGAAAGCATTTGATACAATTAATCATGACATATTAATCAATAAATTGTACAGGTATCAGGGGTCTTAAACTGGGTGAGAAGCTATTTAAAGAACAGGCACCAGTTTGTGAAAATGGGTGAGTATGAGTCATCATGTTTGGACATTGCTTGTGGTGTCCCCCAGGGGTCAGTATTGGGTCCAATTTTGTTTTTGCTTTACATTAATGATTTATGTAATGTATCACAATCATTAAAATTGGTACTATTCGCAAATGACACAAATGTCTTCTGTATTGGAGAGAATTTGCAGCAGCTTCCAGAGGTAATCACACTGGAAATGACTAAATTATAAAACTGGTTTGACAATACTAAATTATCGCTAAATTTAAGATAAACAAAGATGATGTTATTTGGAAACTGTAGAATAACCAATCAGGTAGAACTCAAGATAGATGGTGTCAACATTGAAAGAGTATTTCTGATAAAATTTTTAGGAGTGATTATATACCACAAAATCTGCTGGAGACCTCATATAAAACATGTCCAATCAAAACTCTCATGAAGCATCTCAGTCTTGAGCAAAGCAAAACACGTACTGGATAATAAATCACTGCACATCCTCTACTGCTCCCTTGTCTTACCGTATCTAAATTACTGTGTGGAAGTCTGGGGAAACACCTACAAAAGTTCACTGCAACCACTATTCATACTTCAGAAAAGAGCCATAAGAATAGTTCATAAAGCAGGATATCAAGATCACACCAACTCATTATTTTTACATTCCCATGCCTTAAAATTATTTGACCTGATAGAATACCTGACCTACCTAACTGCACAAATAATGTATAAAGCAAAGAAGAAGCTACTTCCATATAATATACAGAAACAGTTTTCTCAGGGAGAGAGGGGTTACAGCTTGAGGGAAAGATTATTTTAAAATTCCAAAAATCCGTACAACAAGTAAAAGCAAGTGCATTTCAGTCACAGGTGTGAAATTGTGGAACAGCATGAACATGGAACTGAAGCAATGTCCAAACATAAACCAGTTTAAAAAGCGTCATAAAGACTCAATCTTTAAAAGGTACAGGGATGAGGAGGGGTTTTTATAGAAAGAAGTGTGAAAGACTGTGTGTAATTTCTGTCAAATGTGTTGGTATATATGGGTCTTTGTGTACATATGTATACATATGTGTGTGTGAGTGTGTATATATATATATATATATATATATATATATATATATATATATATATATATATATATATATGTGTGTGTATGTGTGTGTATATGTGAATATGTATGAGTGTGTGTATACTTGTATATAAATATGTATATAGGTAATTTAGACACAAACTGTTGTATATAGGGTACACAGGGTGAGGAAAGGCATAATTAAATAATGTTCAATGTTTGAAACATAGAGAAGGGGTAGGATTAAATAAGCGTATACTTCTTCCTACTCCTTTTCAGGCATGTAAATATGTGCGAATTGAGGCAACAATGAAACGCAGCTCTTACTTTGCTTGCCTAATTGTCTTGCAACATGGATATGCTTCTTGTTTTGTTTTGGGGGTTTTTTCTAACTAAACATTAGACAGACAGTTTTGTCACTATCTGTTGTCTTGGCGATTATGCAGCCTACTTAATTCCATAATGTAGCTATGTTATAGTGGCTCTGGGGATGGCAATGTTGATTGGTCAATGTGTCAGTTCACCACTTTGGTCAAAACTGAAACTTCTCAAAAATGATGGGCTGTCTGATCTGGCCATGTCTATTCGTTTCTATTTTGTAGCTAATGTGATGATTGTACAGCTGATTGTATATTTTTCTCTTTACCTTGCATGTGTCGTCACTTTGGCATCCTGGCAGCACGTTCTCCTCTGTGCTGGCCTGGTAAACTTCCACCCCCTCTGGATGATCGTCAATGGTCAGATGCTTGTCGTCCAGCCGAATGTCCTGCAGGCAGCCTTTGAAGTTGCCACCCCAGGCATTCAAGCTTTTGCCTGCAGGGAGCCCTCCAACATATGCTACATCCCCCGCCTCTACACTCACATTCCCTAAGGCACGACGATTCCCTGCCTTGGGAAAGACCACATGGCCATAATGTACCTTTATGGTCACCAAGTTGTTGTTGCCATCAGAGACAAACTTGGCCTCGGAGAGCAATGTGGTGTGAGGACTGTAAATAGCAACAGTGCTCTCCTTCAGATAGATTGTCAGGTAAGGCTTTTCTTCTCGACAGAGCTGCAGGAGCAGGCCGCTGTGTTTGAGGGAACGCATTGAAAAGGAGATGGTGAAGTTGTCTCCATGGGTTTCTGAGATGTTGAAGGCAGCATAGCTGGTGGTGTTCTCATGACCAAAGGTCCAGGAAGGATACTCTGAGGTGGAAGTGGGAAGCACAAAATTGTCAGAATCTCACCCAAACACACACATGCTACACACTTTATTTTGTATTCCATAAAGAAGCACTTTTACCTAAAATATCGGAAGGTGGAAAACTCATCCTGTGAAACAGATCTCTAACGTCTGCTGTGGCTCTAGAGAACCATTATGAAGACACATCACTTGTATGCCTTGGCTTGGCAGCAAGCACTAACTCTACAAAAAAGTGGAGGATGTAAAGAAGCCAAAACTTTGATACATACAGCTTTGTTCAGACCAGTGGAACCCAAAGTGGTTCCACTTGTACTTTGTTATTACTTATATACTAAGTTGTATATACCTTTTTTTTTTTTTTTTTTTAAATAAATGATCATCATCTTTTATCAAAGAATTCTTCCTACTTATTGTCTTGGAGACCCCCACTTTAAGGAGCCCTGATCACTGAACATCAAATTAATTCATCCATATCCATCCATCCTGTCCATCCATAAACAATGTTTCCGTCACAAAAAGTAAATGCATTCCTGAAACAAAGATAAGGTACATTGTAAGGACTCTCACCTTTCTCACAGCTTTCTCCATAGTAAGGTCGATGACACATACAGCTGGCACGAACCCACATGTCGACACACTGCCCACGCTGCATGCATGGGTCATTTTCACACCAGTTTTGTTTGCTACATCCCAATTCCAAGCCCTGGTTCTCCTCTCTGATGAGGTCCTGAGGCAGAAGCAGTTTATGGTCAACTTCAAGGTCTTCCATGCAGCCAATGAACCCACTTCGACTGGTTGTATGGACTAAGTATTCTTGTGGTGCCCCTCCAACATAAAGTTGATGAAAGGAGCTGGGCTGGAGGAAGATCAGATGGTTGTAACCCTCATTCTTCACCTGGCACCCTTCCTCACAGCCAGGTCCTTTTACAACCAGAACCAGCCTCTCATCCATGGTCACAGTGGCCTGGTACCATTCTCCGTCATTGACTCGGCCAGGGTAAATGACTTGCAGTACCTTCCCTGACTTCACCATGGCCTGAAGGGAGCCTCCAACAAGTTCCAGGGAGATGAACCGCTCCATGGTGCCCCGGTAATACAGCACCATGTCGGGCAAAGTGCTCTTGAATCGGAGCTGCATGTGGAGCCCGTGATTGTGGTCTTTGGTCTCTCTTTTCGTCCTGTTTTTGGAAACAGGCAGCTGCACATGGACATAGCCCTCGGAGTTGAAGGAGAAGGTAGTGGAGGTGTTGCAGCGATCTCCGGTCCAGCCGGGCGGACACAGGCAGGTATAACTGTGCTCTCCATTATCGGTCAGCACGGGAACACAACCTGCTTCGTGTTGACACTGGTGCTGTTGGCAGCCGACCAGGCGGATGTCACAATCCTGCCCACCCCAGGGCTCCTGTCCAGGCTCTGGCATGGGGCAGTGACACCTATAGGAGTTGGCAGCGTCTTTGCACGTGGCACCATTCTGGCAGGGATTACTGTCACACTCGTTAATGTCTACCTCACAGTGAATGCCTGTATGAAGAGACACAAAAACGTACTCTAACAACACTGTTTCAACTCCTCCTGCAGCAGCCAAAACATATACTTCACTTGGATCACAATGGAAGTCATATTTAATCTTGTAATTTAAGCACACTGGTTAATAATAGATCAAACAACACAGGGACTGGGCTGGGAACCTGGAAAGTCTGATTATAGAAAACAGTTTAATTAGATAGAGAGCAAAGCGTGCACATGTACAGATGAAGAGGCAGGTTTGGTTGAGGCTTTTTCTGTCAGAGTCATTTGCAGATGAGGAAATGGCTGGAGGAAACAGCCATTAATTGCACAATTTAAGGGGAATTAGATTATCTTAACACAATTAAACCAGGTCTGTCATACTGATATCTGATATATCAGCTAGACATTGAATATGGTTGTCAGACAAACTTGTCACACAAACACACCCTGTGCTAGACCTACAGTTTACAATCTGCCTGCGTTCAGTAGTCAGAGCCGCCTTATCAAATCACATTCAACATAAAGCCCTGGCAGCAGCAGTCAGCTTGCATTAACATAGTCCTTTAAAACACTCTACACCCGAGGAACCCTAAAGCTGGTCGTCCTCTCGGGGCCAAGACTCCACCCCCATACACAAGCACGCAACTTTCAGCTTTGTTAATGTAGCATTAAAATGCTGTACCATACTGTACCTGTCAGCCACCAGGGCCCACAGCAGCAGCACAGCAGCAGCAGCAACATCAACCTGCTTCCCCCCATGATCCACTGAGTCAACAGCCAACACACTCCTCACACTGCTGGATGACAAAACTGACACAACCAGGTCCTCTCTCTCTCTCTCCCTCTCTCTCGCTCTCTCTTTAGCTTACAAAGCAGAGGTGCCTCCACTCCTCCACTCTGTACCAGGCAGACAGGCAAGAGTGATTACAAGGCAGCCCTGCCTACCTCTTCTTTTCTTCCCTCTCTTCCATCCCTCCTACAGTCCCTCCCTCACACCCCCTGCTCCTCTCCTGTCTGCAGCCTAGCCCTAGCAGAGCGGTAAGCCTCCAGCTGGCTCCTGTCAGTGTTTGACAAGAGGAATGCAGTGTTGCAGTCTCCTCCCTGCTATGTGCTGGCCTGTGGATGCCCACTAGTGGCAGGAGTTGCAAGGATGAACCCACAGGAGGTGCTGCAGGTTCAGGGCTTCAGGTGGGCCAGGCCTGAGCACAGCTGGACCAATACATGGAGCCCATATTGAACTTTTATTAATCTTTGCATGTTATGTAGTATTAATTTATATATATATATATATATATATATGAGGTAGTCAGAGTCATTCACCACTGTATCTGATTATAGCACATTAGATTTATTATCATTTACAGTATATTCATTTGTTACTGTATGCACTGGTATTATTAGTAATGGAATAAAATGGAATAAAATAAAATTTGTCTTCATAATTTGTCGTCATAATCAAAGATTTTAATGGAAGAGTTTGACTGTTTGGAAAGTCTCAGATTAACTCAGATTGACTTAATCATGTTGCTGTCTACAATATTTAAAATCCAAACTTTATGCTCAAATTCATGCTCACCAAGGGCAGATGGGAAATGGGCTGATAGTTCAATAAAATGTTATGTTTGAATTATATGTTTCTTTAATTCGATTCACAGTTGTTCAGAAAATAAACCCCTGTCTAACAATCCTCACATTTATTCTTTAACTGTATTTTTACTAACATAATTCTGAAATTCATCTTTGATATCCATCTTCTTCCATAAGTAGTTTTGCTTTTGTCACTGATCTGTAATTGATTAAATCAAGTTTTTTTCTGCTGCTGATGACATGGTGAGCAAACCTGAAGAAGCCATAATGTGATCAGACATTTTTAATGCAAAATTTCCTGAATCAGCCTTCAAAACTCAATCAAACCTGATGAGCAAGTGCAGTGAGGAGGTCTTATCTATACACGCCTAACAGCCAGTTATAGTGACGACCACCTCATGCATGTGGAAAGTCAAGTCTTGAGTTAATATGATCAAATTTTTGAGCCATATAAAGTTTTCCTCTGACTTTGCTTGCTGTAACATAAGAGTGACTTGTTTAGAGCGTAGAAGAAGAATGAAGTGAAGATTATGTGGGAAAAAGATCATGTTTTGCTCAAAATGTTTTGTATCATGTTTTTTTTAAATCAGGCTTTAATTAGCCTCCTAAGCAGCTTTGCTGTAATCTCCCATCCCCCTGACAAATTTCTTAGAAGACCCCGATTTAATGCCCAAGCCTGACATATGGCACCTTTTATTGGCTTTCTTGTTTTCTGCTATGCGCCTCCATACCATATGCCCTCTCATCCCCTCCTATCCTCCTTGGCTCTGGCCTCCACATCGCGTGGCCATATTACCTTTTGCAAATTAACCTCTCATCTTGTTGATGAGAGCTTTTGGCTGAATTCCTCATAATTCCAGGTTGTGCATTTCAAGGTCAGCTTTTGGTGCGCTACCTCCTGTTTTGAGTGATGCAGTGACAAATTTCCACTAATGAGGAATTTATACCTTGGCTGGCCATGAGGAATGATCAGAAGGATGAAGATAAACCCTTTATTGTCTGGCCAAGGAGATTTTGAGACCTGATGAGAAAGTTGTCTGTCTACACTGGCCTCTACTAAGGATGTTCAGTTCTCTTCACTTTGGATCTGTCTCATTGTTTTTGCAGACAACCAAATACGAAAACAATGAAAGACAACTTCAACTCTTACCAAACAACTTCTTATTACAGTAAAAGAGAGTTGGTTTGTGACAAATGAGAATTTTCAGAAAGACTGGTGTTACACTGAGACAATGTGGTTTCACCAATGAGCATTTGTTTCTTAATATTTTGTTCACTGTAATAAGAAACATCTGACAAGCAAGGGTGCTAGTCACCACTAGCAACTGAAATACAGGAGAAAGTCAGTTTGTTGGCAGAGTGTTGGCGGATATGATTACAAGAGAAAAGTACATCAACAGCATACTCATACAACATGCTTATAGTATGCTTACTGACTATTTGGAGTATATTTTATTCTGTCACTTTCCCAGTGTGAAACATAATAATCTGAAGACATTTTTCTTAGATTTAGTATGTAATATGTTCTCCTTTCTTACACATTGTCTCAGCGTTAAATTCAAAGCTAAATTTCATCTGTATACCAAAGCACATTTCCAAAGGGCAAGTGGTGTTCGTCTGAACTCGACAGCCGTGTCTTTAGTTCTAGTATTGTTCTGCCTCAGTAAGTCAGTGTCACAGCTGTTCAGGCTCACTGACCACAAGCCCACACAGCGACTGTCATGTGAACTTCAGAAAGTGCCTGTCCTTGTCCTGACTTCTGCCGTCAGTGAGGGTGAAAAGTAACAGGAACAGGATAGAACCCTGTGGGGTGCCACTGGAGGGAAAGCAGCCCAGCTTTGTTTTGTTAGGAGGTATAGTGGAAGGGGTTTCTCCTACCTGTGAATCCGTCTGGACACACACACTGATAAGAGTTGACCAGATCCTGACAGCTTCCTCCATGCTGACATGGAGCAGACTCACACTCGTCCACATCGATCGAACAGTTGTCTCCTGCAGACAGAACATATTAATGAGATTCATATCTATGTCCTCATTTCTTCATGATAACGTAATGAGGCAATATACCAAGAAATGATAAAAGGATTTTTGTTATGGCTTACCAGTGAATCCTGGCAGACAGTGGCAGATGAAGCCAGCTGCATTTTCATAGCTGAAGTTGGCTTTGCTGAGTTTAGGCAACATCCCATAGTTCGAGATATTGGAGCGCTGGAAACACTCGCCATCATTCTCACAGGGATGCTGCTCACACTCATCTATATCCACCTGGCAGTTCTCTCCTTCATAACCTGGACACACCCACACACATGCACAAATACTGTATGTGTCAAAAGGAGAGGACTCAATTTTCTTTTGCTTTATTAATACAAGTTATTGGTCACTAATGATTTCTTTTGTCCATACAACATGTGAAGTGATCCCATCCAAATTGAAACACTGACTCATGGCACATGTATAGTACATGCTAGGGAGCAAGAGCTAACGTCCAGCTACATGTTGGCAGACCTTTTTGTTTGCACAAAATAAACAGCTTCTAAGGGTTTACAAAGAGCTTAAGAAGCAGTTCATTCCAGTATCCACAGTCTACAGCACTCATTTAAAAAATAAATAATCTTACAGCTATTTAGAGTCAGTTAAGTTTATGATGATGAAGACTGCTGATGTCTGCCTCTCTCTCTGACGCAATGTTCTCACATATTATTCTTCATAATTAATCACAGCCCTGAAAGATTTAAATAGTGTCACACTGCTGTTTTATATAGCTCTACCATAAATATTGAATGGCACAAAGCACAATCCCTGCTCTTTAGCCTGTTGTCTTGCCCTCTAAACCCAAGGGTCAGATCATCCCACTTCTTTGTTTGGTTTGATTTATGTGTGGGAAAACTTGAGTCTTTTTTTTTTCTTTCACTTTAACATTTCAGAATGGTTTCATGACTACAATCTACTGACTGTCAAAGAATTGTTCACACTGTGATTAAGTGACATCGATTAAGTTCAATGGCTAGAAAACACATTCTTCCAAAATTCCACAGCGATTTTAGAGAGTTTATAACAGGTGTAGAGTGGGTTCCCAGGGTAATGTTGTACCTGGCCAGCAGTGGCACTCGTACTGGTTGGTGCCCTCCAAACAAGTGGCTCCGTGCTGGCAGGGATCCGAAGCACATTCAAGAATATCCTCTTCACAGTGGTGTCCTACAAAGCCAGTCCCCTCACAGTCACACTCATAGCTAGAAAAGAGCACATCATTGTCATTGTGACAATTGACAATTGACATTGTGAGATGATAACATGTTTAAGATAGTATGTTTAAGCCGACAAATATAATGTTGGCACACTTTGCAAAGACAGTGATTAACAAGGTTAGAAGAAATCATCAGATCTCAACAGAAATTGCATTGGTCACAACAAATAAAAACATCAATATTAGAGTTCATTCACTCAATAAAAACAAAGCTTGTCATTTGCACATTATCATGTTTGACTTTTTTAAAGAACACACAAATAAAATACAAATAAAATGACTCAGTTATATGAGTGGGTGTGTAGGAGGAAGTGAATATGTTGGTAGTTGGGCATGGAAAAACTTCATCCTGTCCAAAAGTGCATTATGATCTACTGTTCGCACCATTTTACATCAGTTGTCTTGTTCCTAAGCATATGTTAATAATAACATCCTTCCTCACTACCTTCAGTTCCTATCAATGTCACTACCAGGTATTGTCACCACCTCCAGCCATCTATTGACTCATCACAATGACTGACAGTAAGTGGATTAATTCTTATCCCTGGTCAATAATGTCTGCCATGCCCAACACACTGCTGGATTACACATCGACCTTACCAGCTTGACCTGAGAGGGAAATATAAACACAGACAAATACTGAGTATGAAAGAAGAAATTTGCAGTAATTATGTATACTGGTTATACATATGATAAGCTAAAGTCAATGTTTGGGTCTAGCCTTTATTATAATTGGATATCTCATGGCAGACATCCTGCTGTTTAAAAAACATTAAAAAAAAAAAAAAAGAACTCAAACATGTTAGTTATTAAGGCATCATTTTTAATAAATGTTGCCCAGTGGAAGCTTCATTCTGAAAACATACAAAGAGGACCTAAACAATACCAGTTTGCCATAACACAGCAGACAAATAGACATTTTGTCACTAACACATACTCACAAACACATATTCTACCTATCCACTAAATAAATGCAATTGATTGAATCTTAAATAAAAGACCCACCATAAGTGATGCGCCTGAAAACAAGACTAATAAACAGGCAATACATGTGAAACAACTACTTAAAAAATATGTCACAAATACAAACATCCCAGAACACAGGTTTACAGGCTACACTAAAATTCTATCTGTAGGTATGTGCAGACAGTACAAACATCTGTGTGTGTGTTTGTGTGTAATCCTACCTGTTGACCCCATCTATGCACTTGCCCTCATTCAGACAGGGCATGCTGGCACATTCATCAATGTTGACCTCGCAGTCCTGGCCCTGGAAGCCAGCCATGCACTCACACGTGTATGTGGCAATGTGGTCTTGGCAGGTGGCACCGTTCTGACAGGGATGCGCCTCACACTCATCAATGTCCACCTCGCAGTTAAACCCTGCAGGGGACAGAGCAGGGATGGCAGTGGGCCAAGGCGTGAGATTGGCAAAACACCTAATTATCTTAGCACAAGTACAGCTACAACACAGTAACACTGAAGCTGCCAGGAGCTCCGCTGCAAATGGAAACCAGCAACACAGCCTAATGTTACTTAAACAGAGCCATGCAACCTCTTTTCATAGAGATGATATTACAGAGAGGTAAAAATAAAGAAATATGCTATCGTTGCTGATTGTAATAATCTATTCTGACAGAAAGCACTGGATAAAAGCATGATCAGCATCAAAATAGTGCTATGACCATGTGAATCAAATTTACTCCAAACTCACCAAATAGACCATCAAATCAAGTTTTAGGCCCGAATAACCCTTCAGAGCAAGGGTTTTCAAAAGAGGTTTTCAAAGTCTGTCACTGTTGGCACCTCTCCCTTCAATTAGAAAAGAGGCCACCCCCAATAAGCATGCCCTAGTGTTTGAAGGTCTGATGAGTGCTGTTTTTAGCTCTTATTTCTGCACATTTTGGCAAATTGGCACATTCAAAATATGCCTGAATTAGCCATGAGCAACTCATGTTTGTAATGATATATAGGGAGCACTTTTTTCTCTGAATTCTGAACAGGTTTAAGGATGTGTATTCATGATGGTCATGTAAGCCACACAGAATCTAAAACTGTGGTTATCATGTCTGTGTGTTCAGATTTGACCGAGTTATGAAGTTGAGCTGGTTTGGCATAAAATGTGGCGCTAAGGATTTTGAAGTATCTTAATATCCCCAATGAGCTGCATGTAATAACCACTGCTGCAGCTTCAACTGCTCACTGTGTCGGTTAGTGGACCAAACTACAGCAACTGACTTCCCATTATCTTCAAAACACCAGTGGTATGCACCTGTCCTTTTCACCTAAAGCAGTATCTGTGCCTCATGTCTGTGCCTCTCCTTCAACTCTTTCAAGTCTCTCAACTCACAGTCTGAAAACCTCTGCTCTAGAGGGCCTTGGGGCAACACTGAGCTGTGGATCCCTCTCTGTCTGCATTTTGTATGTGTCCTGTTGCCTTCAAGTACAGAGCACATGGTCAGTCCTATCACCAGCCAAAACATTAAAACGGAATGATTCTACAAATTCCTGATTATTGTCAATGATTTTTTTTTTTCTAATTTTGCCATCTTTTCTTTTGGATTAATGAACAATTTTACTGAGCAAACACTTCTAATAAAACAACCTTAGATGAAGAAATCAGTCTTTGGTTAAAGTTGTCAAAAAGTGTTGAAATATGCAAACACTGAGGAGTCCCAAGTAGACTTATTTTTGGGGGATTTTCTGGGGTTGCAAGTCAGAAAGGTAGGGAACAGCTGAACTACACAATTAATGAAAGATCGTGGTTATTGCAAATAAAGTACGGCTGAGGTATGAACACAACATAGATTGTTGTTACAGTTAATAAAGGCAAGCATGAATTTAGGCCTGTGAGAAGACCTGAACACAATGTGCGCTACACACTTACCACCACCCTGATCTTCACACTAATACTTTCTGCTTCACTACATCAAGGGGACACTACTTCCTCTGATAAACATACTTTTTTTTTTTTTTTTTTTAGAAAGAATAAAGTTTTTAAAATGATATCAAATGATCACAAACACATTACTACACATTGAACTGTGGCCTTTAGAACCCCTGAAGGTCTGAGGTTTAGGAGAGTTGCCCTGTTCACCCTGTTGGTAATCCAGCTTTGTGTTTAACTGGAGAGTGCTAGTGTCTTATAATTGGATTGCTTTTTTAGCTGTGTTAGTTGCTTCACCCTGAAAAAACTAAAATGTCTTACCTTTGAAACCTGGAGCACAGTCACACTTGTAGTGATCCACCTCATCCACACACGTGCCACTGTTTTGACAGGGTTGAGAGGCACACTCATTGATGTCCAGGTCACAGTGGTAGCCTTGAAATCCAGGCACACAGAAACACTGGTAACTGTTAACCCCGTCTTTACAGATGGCTCCATTCTGACAAGGCTCCGACTGGCATTCATCAATGTTCTCCTCACAGTTACTGCCCTGGTACCCTGCAGCACACTGGCACTGGTACCCAGTGTCAGGGATGTCCACACAGGTGGCACCATTCTGACATGTTTCCTCTGAACAAGCAGTCACATTATCCTGGCAGTCCTCCCCTCCTGATCCAAGGGGGCAGTGGCAGGAATAGCCATTGACTCCATTGACACAATGGGACTGGATGCCTTTGCAGGGGTTGCTCAGACATTCATCCACATCCTGGGTGCAGTTGAGCCCTGTGAAGCCATCCGGGCAGTGGCAGGTAAACTTGTCAGTGCCAGGCTCGCTGGTGCAGTTGGTGCAAGGTGCCATGATACAGGCATCATAGAGCTCATCGCAGTTTTTGCCCATGTACCACACCGGTCCTTTGGGGCACAGGCACACATAGTCTTCCAGGTGGTCAAGGCATGTGGCACCATTGCTGCAGGGAGATGATAAACACTTGTCTGCTGCTGCTGTGCACAGTAGGCCTGGAATGGAAGACAAAATCGCAATTAATAAAGCAATAGGTAAAATTCTAAAATTCTTCTATAAAAGTACATCTTTTTACAAGCCGACATCCAAATGTGGGATGGAGAGGGGTAGTGCCCACTGTTAAACTTTTAATTATTGCATTATCAACTTCTTTGTGTATGCCAAATTCTTATGTGAGGCATATACACACAGCAAATGTTTGCATGCATTATACATATATAACATTTTGTATATTATGCATGTTGGTAATTTTTTGTTTTTGTTTGTTTAAACCCCATGACAGTACGCCTTTTAACTGACAAACAAACTTGCTAAGTGCTACCAAAACGCTAAAGTAGGTGCAAGCATGACCTAATGTCCTGAACAATTAATGTTATTGTACAGACACACAGGGCTACAATTGTCCTGTAAGTGATGTGAATATGTGTTGGCTAACACATTACTCTGTCCTTCCCTGTAAGCTTGAGCTATTACCCTGTGGCTTATACAGTGGGCTACCTATAACTCTGACCTTTAGCTGTGCTTATAAACCAATCTGGTGAAGAGTAACAAGCCCCTCTTTTCTCCGGACTTAACGTGACAGCAGATGGTGTTAAAAGTAAACTTATTATATGGCCACGCTAGCACCTGTCAGTGTTGTCAATGAAAGTTTTACTCATTACTGTGTGTCAATACCATTCATCTGATTCATTTCACCATTCATTTGCACACAATAAATACAGAACTTACTGAGCACATTCATGCTCTCCAGTGGATGATCGTTCCTGGAAAGTCTATGAAATTTCTGCTTGGGTTACCCACACGAAAATATTAGCTCTGAAGATACCTGAGGGCTGGATTGCTATGGAATTAGCTGTGGTTATCCAAAGTCCATGGAAGATGGTGAATCTTACTGACAGCCTTTCTCCATTATACTAAAGTTCTGACTTCACACAACACAAATGCACAGAGGAAGAACCTTCTTGAATTTGGAGTTTCAATAACCTGCATTTATTCATATATGGTTATAAATTTTAAGTTTAGCCTCACTTCTGCTGAACCTATCAGTTTGACGTTTGTGGGAGTGTGATCAAGGATTATAGTCTTCTTTATTTTTCAGAAAGTAACACAGATTTCATGGCAAACTATGTAGCCTAGCTTTTAGCGAACATCTGTGTCCTTCCGCATTTCAGCAGGAATTGTGCAAAGTATAGTGCTCGAAGTGGGCCAGTACTACAGGATTAGTTGGCTATAGCAACACATAGTAGCATATAGACTATCCTCTTAGTATAGCTCATTAGTCTTAGCTAGCTTGGTAGCTTTGAGGTAGTTGGGCTTGTTTCAGCAACCAGGGTTCATTCAACCCACCTTGACACCACATTCCACCTCTTTGCCCATTTTTGGATTAGCCAGAAATTAGGTGGAGTCAGGCACTGCCAAGAAGGCTGTGGCTGGAACCACCACACTGATCTCCACATGCCTCCTCAGATACAGATACAAATAGAGTACATCCATGTATTATACAGTCTATGTCATGACACCTCTTTGAAGTGACTGTTCTCATGTTAAAAAACAGAACCTTGACACTCATCCATCTTGAAATATACTGAGTTGTGCATAGTCTCAAAAATTGGGAGGTGCACAACAACAATTTGTGAGCCTACAAGTTTGACACAAGAGGCACAATGATATCATTTTTGGAGTGCAAAACCTTGCACTGACAACACTGCGTTGGAGAAATCAAATGTATGTTGCATGTATGCAGATTCATCACCCCCACTCAGAAACCTACATAACCATGGTACTGTAGGATACTTTGGATAAAATCATCAACAAAAATGCAGAATGCTGCTCTGTTAGCAAGTCGTCAGTGCCTCAGTAACAATGTGTTTATATGTTCCCTGCAACACCTTCATTCCTACTTTAACACCCCCAGTTCCTCTCACATGCATCTACTATCACTTCCTTTATCTGCACTTAACACCTGATTTCTGTCCCTGATAAATCCTGAGAAGTGTTTTGTTGTTTGTGCCTCCTCTGTTTTTGATGCTTAAGTGGTTGGAATGAGGTACAGTGAAGTATAGTCGGACCCTAGGAAATTAATTTATAATGACTAGAAACTAGATGGATTTGTTTAGCAAAGACGTACTTTGTACTTTCCCTTTTTCTGTCTTTAAATGCTGAATTACTAAGGAATTGTTAAATAAATACTTAATCATGTCAGCTGCGATTGATTGGGATGTCATCAGTCTTGCAGGTATATAGTCATAAGCCAAAGTAGTAAACAATGCATGACGACACACAAGTTTGCACAAAAAATCCATCCGGTCCATCAGACCCATAGTGGGTTCAGTGATTCCCCAGCTGTGTGCCTTTTGCTGTGCAGGGGTTTTTCAGTTTATTAGTTTAATGATAAAATTATTGTAATAATTGGCATTGAACATTTGTCAGTAACATTACAAAGTGTGTTTTTTCCAAGAACCATGAAAGAATTAATTTCTCTGAAGCATGTTAATATATAATCTGCCATATTTCACAAGAAAGCCAATTGCTGGTACAGAATGTGTTCATTGACCCAGGTTTGATGGTAAAGGTGATTTGTTTTGTACAGTTCTTCCTCATTATCTCAATGATGATGTATTTTTTAAAAGTGTCATTTCCTCCGTCTTGCATCATTTTCTTCCTCACTCCTGCTATCTCACTTTGTCCTCCCCCTGTTTGGCTCTCACTTGTGCTGAGATCATCTTGTACTTATTGTCATTGTTGTTCTCTTTTGCCCTTTTCGCCCTTGTCAAAGTGATCATTCTCATGACTAGCCTGTTGAGCTAAGTGCTAACCTGCAATACTGCACTACATGTAACCTGTAACCTAACAGATCCTGAAGAAGAGGGCTTCTCCAGTGAGAGTCCCTCACTCTTCACCCCTCCATCCAAATCCAATCAACCCCTCACACATTCCACTGAGCTGATAACAGCTCCTCCCACGTGCAGCCCATCCTCCAGTTTCAGAGCGCTTCATAGATCACGGTTATAGTCGACAGGGTTGATCCTGGCACTGACTGGTACCAGCATCCCAGCCCAACAATAACATTGAGCAGAGCCACTGACTGCTAGCAGGTAGGAGGGTGTCATGATCAAACCACAGATTCTCTTCAGAGACCTCACAGACGCTCTTCAGAGGGGGTTTGGTTTGACACAGACATATCATTCCTCCCTCTGTTGGAAAGCAGGCAGTCCATTCACATGTAATGCTGTTGTTTTGTTCCTCTTTAATAAAGTTGACTTGCTATTTGAAGTGCACCTGAAGCAAGACAATATACAAGTACATGTCTAATGAGAGCTGTTTTATTTCCAGAAACTTCAGTTCTGTACAAACCAGTAGTTTATCCTTATCTGTAAAAATATATGGGGAGGGTTTTTTCTTTCATTCAGCATATTTGTTAACTCTATGGATAACTGTGTACATTGAGTTGCCCCTGTGATGAATGCCATTCTCTTCTCATTGGTTCTGAAGAAGCACAAGCAAATCCTCACATGGAACATCTACACTGCATATTCATCAATCTAAATGGGTCCTACTCAAACGATCCTAGTAGTTTGCAGGCTAATGTTTAGGAGGTCTTGTGTAGCAGAGAACACATGAGTCAGGCTTGAGCACTTAAGCTGCACATTTTTTAACATTTAGACAGACAGACAGAGTACTTTATTAATCCCTTTGGGAGGTTCCCTCCGGGAAATTGACAGAATGGAAATCGAAAAGAAATCCTAAGAAATTCTAAACATAACTCTAACAAAATAGCTTTCATTTGTGTAAGAACACAAATTAGAACTTTTGGCAAGATAGGTAAGAAATTAACTTAATCACGTTGGGCTTGTACAGTAGATGCATGTTGCTAACACCACTTGCATTTTGCTTTTTGATTTTTATTATGTTTATTTTTGTCCTGTTGACCCAAAAACTCACAACAGCACCAAATCCACAGCTGAAAATAGTGCCCAACAAAACTGCTGTTTGAGTGACACTTGATCAGCTACAGTGAGCAGCTGTTTAAAGAAATTACTGAGCTCTTTTTTAAAACAATATAATATAATCTGTTCTTAAATATGTTCTATAAAAACCTTAAACCATATACTGCACAAATTGTGTTGTGCGACAATGTGTGTGTAAGAAATAGAGAACACCTTAAAATGCCACAGTGCGACAGAGCCACTTTTAACTGTGATAGGAATCTTGGCAGGTGCAAAAGGCAGGGGGAGAAAGTGTTTACCACCAGTCATGAAAACAGCAACACAAAGTCAACAAAGAGTCTTGTTGCAGGGCGAGGGAAGCAGCAATGCCGTGAATCACAGAGAAAGGGAAGCCCCTCGCTAACGCACAAGTTGAGCTCAGAGGAATTTTATTGAATCACCACAAGAGAGTGGCAGCTCTGCCGGGGCTCAGCTTTGTGCCCTAAAGACTCCACAGCAGGTGACTGCTTTGCTTTATACCAAAATATGCACAAATCCTCTCTGACTCAGCCACAGTTACACACTGAGTCAGACGGACGTCTTTTTGTCTCCTGTGAGAGTTACTGCACAGACGGGGGCATTTCTAACTCAAACTTTTTCTCCATTTTGGAGGGGAGAGATATCTGTTTTCTTTGGACAAGTAAAAGCCACCTTCAATAAAAGGTTTTTAAAAACAAATGCCAAATTACAATCATAGGACTAGACATTATCATGAAAAATGAACTTTTCAGGTATTTAACAGTAATGAGTCATTACTGATGAGCTCAATATCAGCTGGTCCTTCAGAGTGATTTTGAAACCTTTTTTCTTAAAAAGTAAAATATAAAAGTGCTTTAGCTTTTATGTACATTTAGTGTGGATCCTTTTACCTCCATGTTTTTCATCTTTAGTCAATTTGACATTGGAAGCTAATTGTCCTCTGTGTGTGTATCATCTGGAGGTGTCAGTTTTAAGAGGCCCACAGAAGATGGTTCTGCTGGAGATTTTCCTCTTTCCTAAAACTGCGATTATCCTGGCTTGATTTAATTAAAGATGACAAGTTTCACCCTTTTCCACTAAAATCCCTATCCTGCTAAATGTTAATTAATCTGTTCCCTCACAGTAAAGTGGTTGATAAATGTTACACTTGTTTTTTGTGTACTTTTCTTTAAAAGAAAGTCTTGAATATAGTAGTCCTATTAGGCAAACTTTTCATTTTACAATCCACATCATCTTCATCACCACATGTACTCTGCTTCCTGTTTGTGTTCTCAGCTACTGTCTTTTTCTTTCAACCCCAAAGAGCTCAGAGTGCTAGGTCTCCTGTCATGCTCCTTAATGCCCATCACTCCCTCCATTCAAAGCTGAGACAAAAAAGCTGTGCAGCAGTGCAGCCGGACGCTCAGCTTGTTACCATGGTAATCTTTAACAATGCAACAGGCAGCCAATCCTCGCTCCTGGTCCGCCACCATTTAAACGAGCTTCAGACGTTTCGCACAAATGAAGGTCGCGGGAAAAATGGGTCAGCAGGATTTCATAAGGTGGTGGGGTCGACCACTCAGACACAACCTTTGACTGGTGCTGAGCCAGCTGCGGATTCATCACATAAGGGGGAGTCATATGAATGAATGAGGGAGTTGTAAACACTTGAGTCACATTTAGTAATGCAGTGGTAAATCTAGACACTACACACACACACACACACACAGAAATCTTTAGCAATCACTTCATAAAGAAAGTTAAAAGATGGACTTTATGTTATTTACTAAAAAAGAAAATGTAAGATATGAAAAATATCAATGAATTTATGGATCTATAACCCTTTGTAATTTCCTTGAAAGTTTCCAGGAAAGAACTTATGATTGGTTTCTTTTTTTAAGTATGATTACTTGTTGACAAATGTAAGAGTTTTGCATGTTCAGCTGACCTGCTGTGCACTGACTGAAAGACCCACTGAGTTAGACTGAAATATATTAATGTAGTGTACGAAAGAACATTGTCTCTATGTCCAATTTGTTTAGTACCAATTGGTACTTGATTATTTCCAGGAAACTTCATGGGAGTTAGTAGTGAACTATTGAAAAGTATGGACCTGTAAAAGAAATAGTTTCCCTAAAAACTTTCTTATAATCTGTTCTCTCATACATTAGATCATACATCAATGTCTATAATGCAGTGATGTGTTTACACTTTTGTAGTAGCAGTAAACTGCACATGTCGAGGACTTACCCAGTTTGAACATCATCATGGTGATGAGCAACGTTCTCTGATTTCTGGTCCAAACTCTTCCAAACTCCATGGTCAAACTGATTTTTCCAGTCAGTGTAAGACAGTGTTGTCAGTCCATAGGTTCTTCATCCAACACACTGCAGCGCTCCATCCAGCCTGCTCCAAGTTAGCTGCTGAGACTGGGCTCCAGCACCTCCCGGCCTGACCACTGGGACTCTGCCTCTGACCGTGTGTAAGCATGTGTTTTGGAGTGTGTGTGAGTCTCTGAGGACCAAGCCGGCCTGGAGTAAAGCAGAGTAATCACCCCAGCAGAGAGTGAGGGGAGGAAGACATGGGCTGGATGACTGGACTGAACTAATCTCAACCACTGCCTCATTGATTGTCTCTGTCTCTGTGTCTCTTTCTGTCTCTCTAAACCAGTCTAGAACTACACTTACTGCCATTATTTCTATATTTACATGGTTTATTATATGGACTCATTTTTCTGGAATTTCTTAATGCACATGCATGCCAATCCAGAGTGACTCCAACTAGTCATAGTGATGCTGGGATTCAACATCTCACACCTGAACATTTTTAAGGCAGCAACTAACTACTTGTGGTGATTGATTAAACTGCTGATTGTTATCCTAATTGATTCACTAATTTTATGGTGAATGGCTTGCATATAATAATATCTACATATTCTCAGAATTTACATGTTGGAGCTAAGGTATGTTTGACAATTTTGACAATTTTATTTCATTTTTGATGCCTAGTTGAGGCAGAACACTGACACAATGGACTGATGGATCTATTACAAGGTTTCATATGTCTATGATAGAATTATATAGATGATTTTGAAATGTTAACATTTTTGAACAAAAGACACATGAACAAACAGTACATTCTCATGATCCACTGTCATCCACTCTGAATAGCATTTTTAAAGTTGGAAATGGTAATCCATTGAGTTTATTACTTATCCTAACCTAACCTAACCTAACCTATTCTTAATGATTTTTTTTGTCACACACTTTTTT
Source organism: Centropyge bicolor (assembly GCA_037975185.1). Taxonomy (NCBI): domain Eukaryota; kingdom Metazoa; phylum Chordata; class Actinopteri; family Pomacanthidae; genus Centropyge; species Centropyge bicolor. The sequence goes on along the minus strand of JBBMOC010000013.1, from coordinate 1,769,851 downwards.
AACTATTAACTATGATTTTGCTTTATGATTTTCTTTATGTTTTCACCATAATTATGGCACCAAGCCATCCATCACAGTGTCAGCACTGGTATTGTTTTGGAGTCTATTTCCATCAAAAGTACTGTATATCTCCCAAAAAAACCAAAAGAAAGAGATCCCTTATTCACATGTTGTATTTTGAGTTATCTGAGGTTTGTTCACACTAAAGTTTTAAGAATGTGCACACGTGCAACCCCCACATTGAGAACAATGCTTGTGGAAAGCTTCATGCAGTCGCTTCATCCAACTCAGTGTCTAACTGCTCCTAAAACACAGGAGAGGAATTTTTTAAATATTATTTGCGGGGGGGCTTGCTTGCTTGTTTTTGGAAGGGGGGATGTAATAAGCTAACACTAGTGTACATTGATGAAACAGCAGTAGCAAACTCCATCACTGACAAAATATTTATTTAATATCAAACTTAATGCGTTTGGTTGCTCACTTGAATTTGTGTGAAGAATTCACCCAATGATGAGGTTGTTTTGAGCCAAGTCTGAACTCCAGTCCAGGATTATTATCAGTGTAGGTTTTGGGTCAATGGATTGTTGCTCCCCAGTCCCCTCAAATTCCACCCCCACTTTTGAGAGCAGAGGTGGAAGGAGCTTATCTAGCACCTATCTGGTTGGCGGAGGCCTTTGGCAGATCCTTCCCCCAGCTGCGACCCCAGGCCCTGAGCCCAGCGTCGGGCTTAACTCCAACCTGCTGCATTCACGACAACAAAAAAAGTTTAATTAAGCGCTCTGTGTGGGGGGAGGGGTGGGGGGCACTAAGGAGAGAAAGGCCTCCTTCAACAAGCGACATGCAAATGTGTGTAGTGAGCCACATCTCAACAGCTCCACATTCTTCACTGACTGGTAGCTGATTTCATTAAAGCTGCCACACAGAGAAATAGACAGCAGGTTGACTTGAAGCCAGGTCTGAGGATGCTCACGGCCTCACTGTTTGTCTGTCAAGGAAAAGTGATATAGAGTATACTGTACTTCCATGATTCCCTGAATTCTAAATACTAATTAGTTAGTTTGAGCTTATTTGACACTTACATATAGTATAGAGTACATGTCTTCACTGCAAGCAGAGGAGTATTATCCTGGTTCCAGACTTTTTTATTACCACCCACATCTCTGATTTACTGGGGAGACTCTCAAGGGCTTGCTATGACCTGCAAGGCAAAGGTCATAAATGGGCAAGATAATTGGCTCGTATGTTTACTGCCGGCTATAGATTTTACAATGTTGATTAATATGGATCTTTATGTTAACATGGACATATTTCAATAGATATTGATTTAAATTTTCTTATGTTTTTACTACAATAGCATTCATCTGTGTCCTCTTCCTAATCTGATGTTTAACTCTGACAGAAAAAAATGTCAGATTGAATGAAATGCAAATTGATCAGGTTATTGGTGTAGAGAAGACTGGATTTACTGTTGTTTTCTTCACTGTACACTCCCATTTATATCCTCCATGTCTTAATACTACAGACCAATGTTATAGAACAGTATGGAGGTGAAAACTAGCCAAGCTCTCTGTGTGGCCAGAGGTGATTTATTGTGGGGAACCGCCCACAGACAGCATGGCACTATACAGAAACACTGGACCTGGAACACCTGGAAAAGAGACAAACAAAAGCTAAACACACACTGTGATGTTATACATGTATACTGTATAAAATCAGGATCATCTATTGACCTACAGGTGACACTAGGATAAATTAGGCATGCATGTTCCCATCATTTGATGACTGTTCCACCCTCAGAGTCTTCCTTTCAGAGCAGCAGAGCGGATGAATCCAGTTTCATCCAGGCTGCAGACGAACTATGACAGGGGTCATCATCTGTATGAACAAATACTGTCTGGATTAACAGACAAGAAGCCAATCTGCCCATCTGACTCAGTACTTGCAGCTTAACTGTGGCGGCATACGGAGCAGCGGTCTGAGGGATCTGCTGGAAGCTAATTGGTCTGAGGGCAAACAAAGACGCTTACAATACACAATACAGTCACAGGCAATTATAAACTTTACACATGGAAAATTACAGCTACCAACAGGATGCTAACACTCCATACTCATTTGCACCTGCACTGTATGGTAAAACAGGGCAACAGGAAGAATTAGTTCCCAGATGAACTCCATCACAAACATCTAAAGCTGTTTGGAAGAGTGTGAATATGAACTACTTCATCTGTGAAGTGAAAACTTCTGATCTCAACTTTTAATGTAATTTGCTTATTATTAACATTTTAATTGTCACAACACAGGTCGTGTTTGAATCCCCTGTTGTTGCATTGCACTGTATACACACAGTTTCTAATGGACAATAAATGGGGACAAGCTCTTGAGCAGAGGCTTGGCTCAACAATATGTATCAGTCAAATGCTATTTACATCCCATCTGATTCCAAAATAGGTAACTGACAAAGAAGAGTATGATGGGGTTGCAGATCCAACATGACTAAACAGTCTATACCTTTTCTTTTTGTTCACAAATCCCATGTCAGACCAATCCAATAAAGAATGTATTCAAGTAATGTATATCTTATTCATCTCATTCCTGCCATTAAGCTCATCATGTCCAAGAACTATTAAAGACACATCAATGAGACACACTGTACTGGGTGTTCCACCATTACTGAAACAAAATGAAAGAACATATTTATGACCTGTTTTTTTATACATGTGCATACATCTTCAGGGTGAACAAATGGGCTTAGGGCTGAGAGTCACAGACAGTGCAGGGATCTCAGAAAGTATTGAGATGGGTTGACAGCTTGTAGGTTTTGGCTTTAATTGGATTTATGAAAAAAATTATAATAATACCAACCTTTTTTTTTAAACTCACCCTATAAATTTAGAACCAACCTGAGCACAACTTTAACCCAAACTAGACTGAAATAATCTCACACACAGGCCAAAGTGCACAAATGTGTGTTTTTATACAATCATACTTCATCATATTTAAATACAAATAAAGGACGGACCATGTGTTTCTTTTGAATTAAGATAAATATATTGGCATTCTTTTCGGCTATGTGTGATCTCTGAGATGAACACTGCACTTGCTCTAGGGTCTGGTCTAGTGTCCACTGGTACAAAGCAGTTTAAGAGGAAACACTGTTGGTGGTATTTTACAAGTGGGAAGAGCTGCAGCTGTCTGCTAATGGCCAGTCAATGCTAATTCTGCTATTGAATGGTAATAGAGCTTTATAACCTCAATCATTGCCTGCTGAGGTGCAACTATTAACACTGTAAGCACAAGTTGCACAACAGTATGCTACATTCAGAATAAGACTCTGACAAAGTTAATTTATGAAGCAATGTCAGACATATGGAAGATTAAAGCACCTCTCCAGTTCAAAAGCAATTATCGATTTTTGAAGAGTGTGTAACAGCAAGATGCCTCTAAAACAGCTAACATTTCCCACCTTCCCTTAACAGAGAGGAGGGATGAGACTGATCAGAATTTATGGGCTTCCTTCTAAAGTTGCAGACAGGAGATTTGCCATGGCTGACACTCTCTCCCCAGCACACACCCACACACTGACTCCCCTCCCCTGCACATCCTAACATCCATTCCTGTCTTGCCCTCCCCAACAATGGCACCTCAAAAGACTTGTCTTGTCAACCTTCACCTCCCCCCACTCTGCCAACAAAGAATGCTGCTTGAGCTCAGATGGAGGGCCACTCAAACTCCATTAAACTACCAATGCACCATTAGTCACATCCTCACACCCATGTTCTTATGTCCATGACAGTTCATGTTGTATTCAGCTATTATAACTTTTTTTAATGTAAAAAAAAAAGTTGAACAGCTGTGCCCAAAACTGCTGTGAAAAACTGAAACATTATGTAGTAAAAATAAGTGTGATCAACTCCAGTTACTTTATACAGTTCATCACAAGTGTTGTTATTTGTTGTTCAGTGCTCTTTTTATGAATGCTGAACATATTTCCATTAATGATGCCCACTCTGGCTAAACAAGCAATGAAAATAGTGCCAACCACTCAGTCTATGCTCAAATTGGGAAAAACTACAAACAGCATTAGGTTGGCAGTGACCAAGCCTACAGCTCTAAATAAGATAAGATAAACCTTTATTCGCCCCACTGTGGGGAAATTCTCAAGTGTGTTTCGAACTGTGGACCTTTTGCTTGAGAGGCGAATGTGATAACCACTATACTACAATCCACACAATACTAATATATAACTTGCACATATGGGTATGAAATATGAAATATATGTCCAGTACATGCACTATTGGCTTGAATTGTGATGAGAATTGAGAGCTTGCATTTTGATTTAAATATGAAATGTTGAATACTAACTACAGAATATGTATAAAATATATGATATATAATATATAATATAAATGCCTGATACCAGCCTCTGGATGTTGTCATGTTCATTATACCGGGCAAAACTAAAGTGATTAAAAAAAAACTTTAAACAAAAGACATATTGACAAATCGATTTTGGTATTCTTCAAGCCACCAAGTTATAAGACCTCAGGGTGGCACTAGACCTCATGAGAAAAAACTCATGACATTAAAGGGGCACTCCAACAGTTCTCAACGGTTTATGAATATGAATTTACAAGTGATGTTTTGTCCCACTCACACACATAATGTCCTCAAAATAATCCTCATAATCTCATCAGGGGCTGTGACTTTTGAAAGACAAAGGCATTTTTACCAGACAGGGACGTTCTACCAAAACATCCTATTTTGTTGCATTAAGGGAAATATTGGACCTAATAAACAACGCTTAATTGTCAGTATTTGTTTGTATTTTTCATATAAAATATGCATGTTTCATATTGAGTTTGATATTCCTGTTGTTTAAGGGGAGTCTTTGACCGAATGCTGGCACTACAAGGAAGGTCTCAGCATCGCAGAAACCTGAGGCTTCATCCTCCTTGGACTATATGAAAGACAACGGCAAATTTAAGTCTTCAGTTGTTCTTGGGGTACATTGTCATGGGGAAATTCTGATATAAGAATAGGACTACAGGAAAGGTCAGAGGTCATTAGGAGCCCTCCTCTGGGGACCATGCACATCTGTGTCTCTGTGTCTGTATATCTTGTCAGTGAAAATCTGAGCAGCAACTATCTAGATCAAAATGAAGCATTATGTCAGAGGTTAAAAACGCCTCCCCCTATTCTGCAAATTAAAATGTGAAACAAGTGAATGTGGCTTATCCACACCAGGCTCTCCCTCTGTTTTCCACCTAGATGCACAGGTTAGTCCTCAGCTGTGACCAGTAACTGTATAAGTGTCTTGTCTGTCTTACCAAAGCCTCCCTGTACTTATACAGGTTAAATGAAATGATTTTCACTCTAGCAGTGTGGCAGCTGAAGCTATGATAAGAGGATGTGAAAATTACAGTGCTGCACTTCTTCTGCTCCTCGGGGGAATTAGCATGGATAGTGGCAGTCCCAGTAAGAGGATTCTGGCCGGTTCAAGCATCTTAAAGAGAAGCAGCACTGGATACATGACCAAATCCCTGAGGTTTTCCGTGAGGGAGATATGTTGTTGCCTGACAGTGGCTTGCCAAAACAAATCTCTGTTGTGACTCCACTAACTGCTCCGGCCGTCTCTAATACCTGATTAGCACAATAAAGTGATATACACGCCAACTGGGGTCTTTCTCAATACCTGTCTGTCTGAGGGTCTCTGTTCTCTGCTGGCTCTCATGAACATGACTGTTGTATGACAGGAGTCTACAACACACTGTGCTATTTAATTTGTGTCCTCAGTGGATGTATAGTTAAATCTCCAAGTTCAACATGAGAATGTCTGTGCTTCGGAAAAACAGCTGACCTCCTCTAATGATATTTTCTCTGTATGGTATAAAGAGATTGTCAGGCCTCAATCTGTTGTCCTGTCCTCTGGCCTCCTGTCTGCAGTAATCTTGATGAAGGGCTAATAAGCCAGAAAGACAGTGGCTCCCAGCAGTGGCCCCCCAGTGGGCCCCGCGACCTTCCAAAACATCCTCTGTTAACCCTTTATCACCCAAACCTGGTCTGAAGTATGCACGCTCAAATGCTCAAGTAATGAAAGGGATGTGAACAAAGCCAGGAGGGATAAAAGCAAACATCCTCCACTAATATCTGGAAGGTAAATGTAATAGTAAAACATTGCATTCCATTTGGCTTTTGAGATTGTGTCTGTCTGTCAGCTTAACTCTGACATTGTTACGAGGAATTCACAGCAGGGGAGTCGGGACAGACCAGACAGATATGTTTTTGTTGTTCTGCTGCAGTAATGTTACTGTATAACAGGGCTCTGCAGGTTGTGGCAGTTGTTTTACATGTCACAAGCAGAACTGGGCAAGGTCCTTAAAAAATGTAATGCATTATAGATTACTTATTACTGTCTTTTCAAAGGAATTTGTTACCTTACAATAATACTGTCTCTGAATTGTAATGCATTACACTACTACTGCATTACTTTGAAGTTACTTTTAAAATTTTACACATTTGTCATCAGCCATTTTCATTCCAAATACATTCTAGTGGACATAGATTGTAGAGACACAGCTTTCAAGTAGTGATCATTGTTTTTGAAATGTAAGTAAAACACATAATCATGTGCTGAGAAAACAACATCCTGCACAGCAGCTCAAATGACTGAGAAGAATCTGTTTGCAAATGCTCATGATTTCATGAATAAACCTAAATCCTGCCTAAAATGGCACATGTTACAATAGTGATGTAAAGGGAGCACAACAGGTGACATGGACAATACAAGGTGCATAGTGAATTCACTATAAACTCACTGTTGAGGCCCATGAGATACACAAAAATCAATACTATAGGAATGTTATACAGGATGATACATACAATAAGAATCATTACATGAGCTGATATTAGTTTTGATATTATGGCTACTGAGCCACAGATTCCTCTGCAGTCTGCTCTTGGTTCAGCCTCTTTGCTTGACCTCTCTCATTGCATATTACCACCAGTCCGCTAAAACATTTTGAGCTGAAAGAGGCTCTACAGTCCCTCACATACCTTACAGAAGGTAGAAGAAACTCTGAAGGAGCCAATGTGAGCATTTCATTTCATTTGTAACAGTTTGTTAGACCAAGCATATACCTGTTGGGCATGTAACATCTGTGGGTTGTCATGTGACATCTGTGATTTGGGTCAATTGGCGTTCTGACTGGGTGGTGCATTAAATGAGTGATCGATAAGGGTAGATGACACCTTTTCTAACTCTTGCCTCTGAGTGCCTCTGTGGATGTGGAGCTCTACTCTCATGTCACCACAGACACACAAGCAGCTTCAGAAGACAGGTGGACAGACAGATAGGTGAACAGATAGACAGGTGTACAGACAGACAGGTGCACAGACAGACAGGTGGACAGACAGGTGAATACAAACCAGCAGCTTCTTCTTTGTTACAGCAGCTGATTGATCATCTTTCTTTTCTTCCATTCTCACATTTTATCAGGACTTTTCCATGGGACTTTGGTTTTACTCTGTAATGGATGTGACTTGACAAGTAGCGTAGGGTGGTACTTGTTATAAAAAGTACTTACATAAAGTAAAATTGCTAGTTTTTAGAAACTACTCAAAAAAGTACAAGTAGACAGAAAATGTCTTTGCAAGAGTAAATGTAATCCATTTATAACACCTCTGCATAAAATATTACATATGCTAAAGTACTATAGTATAGTATATTAATGTCAGGTTTGAACAAAACCCTATCAAGAGAAAGTCACCATAAGCTTTTAGAGACTATGTCCCGAAAGACTGATGACAATGATGATGATTTCTGATCCTCAGTGAGTCTAGTGAAGGCTCCAGGTGTGAGTCACCAGCACAGAGATGTGACCTGCCTCTCTCAGACTGTGAGGAAGCCCAGTGGACTGAGGAGGGATCGACTCTAGGTCCATTCCCTGGCTGATCCACTGGAGGGCGCTGAGGATGCAGGGGCGTACACCTGGCTGTGACTCTCTGAGCTGGTCACCAGAGGGCGTTGATTTCTTGTTTCTGTTGCGTTCAGGCTCTCCCAGCTGCTCTGGTTTTCTCTGTAGCAAGCCAACACACACTGCACACACACACTGCACACACACACTGCACACACACACACACAATGGTGACTTACAGAAAACTGCAGCACAGGAAAAACGAAAATACATGCCAAAGGTTTCAGATTAAGAAAAAAATTCCTAGACTTGTTGACATCTGTTGTCTGTTTCTGTTGACATTTCCTTCTTCTACCTTCTTGCAGCCAGTCATGCAAATCTACTGTACAAATTTTCCCCAGTGCTGACAGAAGTATCTTCTGTGAAATAAAAAATGTACACAACTGCATTTGCCACAGAAGTCACTGAAGAGTTGCTGTTCAATGCAAACTCCTGGTGCCGAATGAATCAATGAAAATCTAGTGCAAAATCCAGTAACAGATAAGACATTTCTCAGAAGAATATCTAGATTGTGGAAAAACCTGGAACATGGAGACAAAGTCACCTCAGTCAAAATGTCAAGCAAGTTACTACAAATTCAAAGAAAGTTTCATTTTTTAAAAAATATTTTCTTTCCAGTTGTTGTTTTTTTCAATAATATCTTTCCAATTTAGGTTCATATCTCTTATAGAAGTTCTCTGATCTGATTTGACCTCAGGTAACCTCAGCATCAGTCAGTTCACACACCTACCTACACTGTAAGCCACTCCAGATTAGAGAGATAAATGACTCGTGATGACACATAAAAGCATTTCAAATCTGGCAACTGGTGATACATTAAAATAAAGTGACATAATAACAACACATTAGCATTGTCATAAAACATACTACAAAATATACATTAGATCATAAAAATTACAAATATCTTTAAGGATAAAACGCCAGCAGTTTGAAAAGATGCCGTCTTATGAATCAATTCCTGAAAAGGTGTCCTTTCCTGAAAGAGAGCATGCTAAAGAATACAGTTATTTTAAATGCATGAGTCACGATGGGGAGAGTAGCTACCACTAAGAAGGGTTACACACAATGCTGGAGTGCAATGAATGACCTTTATTCAAGTACTGTACTTAATAATTAATTAATAATTTTAAACACAGTGCAGATGTTGACTTTTTCATCTCTTCAAAACTTGCCTTTCATCATGGCTGTGCTGGGACGGGGGGTCACATCTGTAAGGTTTCATCACATGAATAGTCATACACAGACAATGTCAAAGAATTTACAGGAGGACATTGGGCCTTCTTTGGAATAAAAGCCAGTAAAATATAGTATTTGACATTTGACATCTTCTATAATGTTGCTTCTCTGTGTATTCAGATCTAGTTGAAAGCTTGTCCTCCAGAACTTTCAGAGCAGGTTTTTGCTTTTCACCCAGAAGCCAACAGAAACAAGCCTTTGTGTCTTTGTAGCATTTGGTTTTGAAATGTTTACAAGTGAGATTCATGTTTGTAATTTTGACATGGATGCATTTATCTATCTTCTTAATATAAAACAGTCTTTGTCTATAGCACACAAGTGTTCTTTCTTTTTTATTATTCTTTTGTCATTTCCGTGATTGTGTTTTATAAATATTATATTTGCACGCACTTACTCAAAGAATACTTCCTATGTTTTGGCTGGTTTTATTTCTCTATGCATCGTAATGTGTTGATTAGATGACTGTGTGCCAAAAGTGGATCTATTGAACTAAAAGTCAAATAAATGTATCAGAGTTGTGTGACTTTCCCCTCACAGCAAGAAGATCGCCGGTTCACGTCCCGGTCAGGGCACACAGTGGAGTCTGCATGTTCTCCCTGTGCAGCATGGGTTCTCATCAGGTACTCTGGCTTCCTCCCACAGTCCAAAAACATGCTGAGGTTAATTGATTATTCTAAATTGTCCTTAGATGTGAATGTGAGTGTGAGTGCTTGTCTGTCTCAGAAAAGCTTTTGCTCATCTGTTTGAGTTGTTTTCCTGTGACTAAGAATACCAACAATACCACAGTAACACAGTAAAAAATACAGCTGTGGGTTTTGTTGGTCTCTTCCATCCACACACTCACACACATTTTCTGTTTGTATTTTGTTTCTCAGAGGAGACGGTCAGAGGACGGGGTTGTTGTCTCTCTGTTGTTGTGTTGTGAATGCTGGGACATGTGGCTGAGGACAGAGCATCTGTACACAGAACTACAAACAACTTGTGGTCACTGTGGAAATTCTTACTGCTTTGTTCTGTGATTCTAGACGTGTCAAGAATTTCCCAGTTTTTTGAACCAAGTCTTTTTATTTGAGATTTTCACCATATACATAATACAAAACATAATACAAATAATAACTAATCCCTTGGCACCACCCCCCACCACCCCACCCGCCAGACCTATACTACTACCTCAAAGACATAATAAATCATATTATGTACTTATTGATAAGTTTAGTCATGTATACAAATATATCAAAGACAGAGAGAACATAGGTGACAATACCAGTAAGGGGTTCACATGTGCTCCAGGGTTACATTTTTTGCATCCATTTGATCCACAAAAGTCAAAAAAGGCTGCCATGTTGCATAGAATTTTAAAACAGACCCTTGAAGAGAGTATCTTATTTTTTCTATCTTCAGATGTTGCATAGTCTCTCTAATCCAATGGGAATATGAAGGAGGAAGAGGATCTTTCCATCTAAACAGAATCAGACGTCTGGCCAGTAATGTACAAAAGGCCACCACATTGGACTTAGAACTATAATATTAAATTTATCTACTAGTTGGTCAAAAGATGTAAAGTTATTGTTGACATATAGATCCTGTAATGAATGTATCCCACTCCTTGACCACACACCAAAGGCTCCATCCAACACAGAGGGAGGAAACATATGATTTTTTGTTATCGGATCAAAAAGGGAGAAGCTGTTGAGAGCAAATGATCTCCTGAACTGATTCCAGATTTTAACTGAGTGTGCCACAACAAGGTTAAAGGTAAAATAAGAGATGGGCTTTGCAAGTGGGAGTTCAGCGCACAATAAAGCTGGTAAGGAGGAAGGTCCACAGGAAGTACGTTCCAAGGTTAACCATTTAGGGGTGTTTGAGTTGTCTATATCTGACATCCAAAACATCAGTGCTCTAATGTTAGCTGCCCAATAATAAAACAAAAAATTAGGGAGTGCCATGCCAGCCTGAAGACGTGGTCTATGTAATATGGATTTTCGAATACACTGGGTTTTTTTTTGTTCCAGATAAAGGTTGATATGAGTTTGTCTATGGAGCTGAAGAAGAATTTGGTCAGAAATATGGGAAGGTTCTGAAACAGATAAAGGAACTTAGGTAGAACATTCATTTTGATGGTATTGATCCTTCCACTCAGAGAAAGGGGCAACAGATCCCAACGTTTAATGTCCTGCTTCAGACTGTCTAACACGGGCAGAAAATTAGCCTTATAGAGGTCTTTGTAGTTATGCGTAACCCAAATTCCCAGATATTTAACTTTATTTGTGTTTATTTTAAAGGGGGTTGAATTGAGAGAGATGTTTTCTGCAGATACATTGATCGGCATTAATTCACTTTTTTGAAAATTCACTTTATAACCTGATATTTTGCCAAAATCTTCCAATGTGTCCAGCAGTACAGGGAGGCTTAATGAAGGATCTGAGATATACAGCAACAAATCATCTGCAAAAAGCGATACTTTACACTCTAATCCCCCTCTATTGATTCCCTTGATATTAATATCCTGTCGAATGGCTAATGCTAGCGGTTCTATGGCAATTGCAAATAAGAGCGGAGACATTGGGCAGCCTTGTCTGGTTCCTCTTTGCAGCTTAAAATAGGGAGAGAGCTTGTTGTTAGTACGTACTGCTGCCATTGGAGAGGAATAAAGAACTTTAATCCAGGAGACAAATTTTGGACCAAAGCCAAATTTTTCAAGAGTATAAAAAAGGTAGTCCCACTCTACTCTGTCAAAAGCTTTTTCAGCATCGAGAGATAGTAAAATCTCTGGAGTGTCAGATGGAGAGGGACTATAAAGGATGTTAAGAAGGCATCTAATATTAAAAAATGAATATCGGTCTTTCATGAAACCTGTCTGATCAATTGAAATAATTGAAGGAAGAGCTACCAGAATTTCCCAGTTTGAAGTAAATAGTAACAGCAGCTATCAATATAGTGGTGTACAAAGTACAGTATTTCCCTCTGAAATGTAGCTGAGTAGAAGTATAAAGCAGCATAAAATGTATGCATTGAAGTGAGAGAATGAGAATGATGAAATAATCCATACCATACATAATCAATACTACCCCTATAGTCCAAGGGCTTTAGTTAATATTGTGGAAGGACAGCACCACACTCCTATTTTTTATAATAAAGCAGTTTACATGATTTTTCTTAGCACAGGTCTTATGATCATGCCAGTGTCTCAAAATTCATGTAAAACCACTGCAAAACCTTTTCAACTCTTACAGCTACATATAATAACTTTTTCCTCTACTACTCAGATTTCTGTGAGTGGTGGAAACAGATTGAGGACGTCTGTACCTACAACCCCGACCACCATTATACTCATGCAGTCATACTGCCCTCCAACTTCACTTACTGCTGAATCCAACTGTGTTTACAGAAATGCCTCTGAGAACAGATTCAAGCTTCAAGTGGGTGTGTGCATTCTGTATGTGTGGGTTGGGTGTAAGGGTTATGTGTGGTATGCTGTGGTTGGCTGGCAATGTGTGTGTGTGCGTGCGTCAGTGTGTGTATGTGCATCTCACCCACTTTTGCAGGAGCATGTGGAACACCATAGAAGTTGGGAACCGGAAAAAACAGATGGGCATAGTGCCTCTGTGATCATCCTGTTGATGGTTGAATGTCTAATTCAATAAAGTACTCTGTCTCTCTGTCTAATTGTTTTGTGTTGGAAAAGCTCACTGGGTTTAGCTTGACCTGATCTGACACCTGACACTGCCTTAACATACAGGATTTTCATCCTGATGAACAAGGAGTATTATAAGGATTAAAGATATACATTTTCTCTTTGATTTAAAATTCAATTGTCTTGAAAAATGTACCTTGTTTAATGATCATCTTGTAAAATAATACAATTATTATTCACAAGTAGAGTAAGATAAGAAAAATCCTTTATAATAAATAGAAAAAATTACAATAATTAAATAATTCTCAGTATGTAAAAAAAAAAAAAAATTAGACTACAATGAATAAAAACTACACAAGAGCAACTCAAACTCCAACTTGCTTTCATCCATATTCATAAAACTCAGAGGAATTTTTTTTTCAACTTATTAGCTGTAATCTCTGCTGTCTAAAACCCTAGTGTTCACTCCCTCTTGTGCCTCCAGACATGCCAGAACTCACCACTCATGGACTGTTCTCTCCTCCGGAGCTGTGACATAAACACGTAAGCCACACCACACAACATACCGTTGAGACATACTGTTGTTGCAGGATTTTCAGTAATGAGCGTATTTACAAATCAGTGGGGTTTTGACTGAGGTCTTCTTACTTCTGCAATCAAACTCAGCTTACATGTCAGCTTCCTGTCTGATAGTGACCATCATGTAGGCATGCTGCATAATGCTCTGCTCATAGTGAGCAGGTTTTTTACTAAATGGACTGAAATGATCTGGACTGAACTCATATTCACTTCTTTCTCGATGTGTTTTTATTTGGCATTAAACCAGAAAGAGACGAATACAAATCCACCCTGCATCATGAAATCATGTATTGATCTCCAGAGCCTACCTTTGTGTCCTCTAACTGCTCATAAGTCTCCCAAAACCACTTGTGAAAACCTGCTTGCTGATTGGCCAAAGTGTGGAGAGCTGAGGGCACACAGGCTGTGGGTAATTTGACTGCTAGTGAATTAATCAGGAACAGCAATAAATTGGACCTAAATGAACTGTATTAGCAGCACCCTCCTATCACTGTCGGTTGATGTATATCTGTCAGACTTGCAGCAGAGAGAGAGAGAGAGAGAGAGAGGTCATGTGGACAAACGAGAGAGGGCGTGTTGGAATATGCACATAAGTGTCTACATGATATGAAACTGTCTTTGATCTTCATTGAGCAGCTTAATGTGACTTAATAATGTTGTGGTTTACCAGTCAAGAGCATGAGCTACACTGCGGTCTGGGAACAGTGACGTCCGTGTTATAAAACATCTGTATCCTCACTGCACTGCACATGAACAGGTTGTGGGCCTCATCACTGTCACTCTGTCTCCATCTCCTTTGCAGCTCTTGTGCATTAATCACTGACTGTGCAGTCGCTGTGGCTTCTCTGATACAGTATGTATCAGTTTGTTGTCTGCAGCTGTATAAAACTTAAACACGTTGTTTTCAATTATCAGTAACTTTATTAGATGTAACGTATTCTGGTCATTTTGTGACGGTAAATCAAAGGTCTGGACCAACTCAGGCAGAGTCTGAGACAGGTTGATGTTTTATCAAAATCATTAAATGACAAAAAGTTGAAAAAACATAAAAGAACAGGTTCCAGTGACAGGCGGCGGGCTGGCTGGTAACGGGTGGCGGGAAAAGAGACTGGAGATGCTGGCAGAGAGGCACGGCAAACGAGTGGTGGGAGGTGGACCTGAAGAAGAGGCATGCAGTTGGGAAACGCGAAGACGACAAAACAAAAACATGTTTGGCAAGAATTCACATTACAAGTAGTAGCATATGGTTGCATTAAACAAGGGAGGATCTGTGGGAGACACAGTTTGGCACCAGAGTGGAGTCCGGACCAGCCTTATATGGGAAAGTTGATTGGTGAGATTGTGAAAAGGTGTGCCTCATCTGCCAGGTAATCATGAGGGGAGAGGGGAAACCAGCCACACCTCCTGTCACAACTGAAAGAAAGCAGAAAAACACAACCAAACACAAAACGCCAAACCATGACACATTTGAATTAACACAAAAACATGATTTCAGGACAGGATTTCAGGTCAAATGACTGGGACATTACCGTCAAACAAACAAAGTATGTGATAAACAAACTAGAGATGAACTCTTTCTATCTCTGACACAGCGGGCTTGTCACAACAGTGTTGGGTTAACGACTGATTAGTTGGACAGCGATCCAGTGAGACAAAGTCCAGACTGCAAACTGAAGGAGGCAGCTCAAACCTGTTTGCATTTGAATGCCACATTGTGTTGTCCATGTATTACACTTGTTAATATTGTGATGCTGGTTCATAATGTAACTCTGACAGTTGTTTTTATCTGCACAACAGTTTTCTCTTTAAACTCTAAAACTGTCAAGGCGGGGGTTTCTGGACTCAGGCGCATCACACAGATCAGTGCTCAAAAAGACTTAAATAAATGAAAACTCAACAAAACTCACAGCAAGACATGGGCATCGACGTGAACGTGAACATGAACATGAACATGAACATGAACATGAAGCCAAACGTGGAATGTAACGTGAAAAGGCGATCCGGCAAAGACAAAGAGACAACAACAGACTTATATAGTGTGCAGAGGTGATTAACTTGAACAGAAAACACAGGTGACATGATGAGGTGGGTGTGGCTGGTAGGTGACATGAATCGGAGACAAGACACTGGACACAGAAATATGGCAAACAGAACAGAAACCAGAACACAGAACTAGAACTGACAGAACTAAACATTACATATGACAAGGACAACAACATGACAGGGCTACACAGAAAGAACTATAACAAAACACAGGCAGAAAACTAAGACACAGAACAAAGACAAAACTAAGACAGAACAAAACCAAAGGCTGATCTAAGAGCTAAGTGCAAACTGTGACAAAAACATGCCACAGTCTTCAGCTCAACCTCACAATAGTAATAATAATAATAAGAAGAATGCAGTGTTTCTATAATATATAGTGTATATCTATATATCTATTAATATTTTGGTGCTTGCAGGATATCTCATTATTATAATAAATGGCATTTTTGTTCAGATACTGTTAAGGCTGAGTTGTAGTCTGGACCAATGAGGCAGAGACTGGAGCGGAAAGGTGCTCTTAACGAGTCTTTAATCAGGTTAAAAAACCAAACAGGAGAAGAGATGCAGGTGATGGTGACAGGCGGCGGGCTGGAGGATGACGGAGGAGGTGGGAAACGGCACAGGAGGACGGCTGGCAGTGAGGCACGCTGACGGGAGTCTGGAGCTGGATCTGGAGATGAAGCACTGAGTGAGCACAGAGTGGAAAACAAGAGACAACAGCGTTCATTCAAAAAGTGCAGCAACGTTGATCTCAGGAGGTTTGAGAGCTAGAGAATACCGGTAGTGACGGAATAATCTGGCACCGGAGTGACGTCCGGACCAGCCTTATATTGATGGTTGATTGTGAGATTGAGAACCGGTGTGCCTCATCTGCCAGGTTACCGGGAGGGGGTGAGGGAAACCAGCCACGCCTCCTGCCACACACTGAAAAAACAACCAAAAAACCACACACTCAAAACCCTAAACCACAACTCCAATAGTATATAAAGACATGGTTACTAGATTTTAAAAAAAACTTTCTGATTTGTCATATCTGTAAAATCCAGTCCTCTTTCAGTAAAAGCATGTGTTGATCCCTGAAAAAAGAAGGCAGCATTATATTGTTTTGTTGTAAAATTTGGGTACAGCAGAAGACTGGATTTAAAGTGTCATCACCTTTACTTTTGTTCCGGTTTGTCCAGTTCACCCACCTGGAGAAATACAATTGTACAGTTCGGGACAGTATTGCTCGTAGTAGTCATGGGAGATACAGTGGTGAATGCAAGCCCTGACTGTACTCATTATGTGGCTTCTGTTATTTAGATAAGTGTTTTTAACAATGGAGACTCATTAAGGTATGGTTCAAATCAAGTAAATGCTTTTTACTTATTTTTGAACTAATAATAATAATCAAATGATATAGTACAACACTTTGGAAGGTACCACTCCATACAATGTGATGAGCAGGATGCTGTACATGTACATGTCTGTGCAGGAATGTGCAAAGCGTTTACCAGGGAATCTATGAAAGCCGGCCACCTCAGGGTACTGGAGGCGTACAGGTGGAGGGATGGCAGATTGTGAAGCCACACTGAAAATGAGTGTCTTTGGCTCAGCACACTGAGGTTTGCCTCAACTAGTACGATTCCCACGAAACCTGGGTGTGAATGTGTATACCTCGCATTGTTCAGGGTTCCTCTGAAGCGCAGGAGTCAAACATAATTAGAAGAAGGGAAATAATTCAGCAACACCTGATGCTTTCGTGATAATTGCTATTTATATGTTTGTACATTCAGTAATGCAATGAAGGAAGCCCTGCATGACCTGCAGCTGCGGGCCAGGGTTCTCCTGATGTCCATACAGCCACTACAACACTGCCGCATTATTCTGCTGGCTGTTCAGGACACACACCGCTCCCTGAGGACGTGCTCGCATACACACACTTGCACAACCAGGGTAACACTTTTGGAGACTACAAATGAGACTGTTCTGATCATACAAAGTAAGTATGAGTATACATTAAAATACCCATGGTGATCTCAAAAGTTGAATAATACTCACTTGAAAAGTTTTGGTCCTGCAGTTTGGTCCCGCACCATAGTAGTAAAGCCTTATCAGTGATCAGGCTGCTGAAGCCAAAAAAATGAACATGACAAATAGCCAGTGGTAAACTCTCTCGGTTGCACTGTGACAGCCTGAGAAAAAGAGATATCAAACTGTTATGTGTTCATGTTCCTCTTTTTTTCAGTGCAAGGTGGAGGAGGATATTTTTGTTCGTTTCATGCCGTGACCAACCCCATGCCTACCGGGCAGAGGTCGGTGTGGGGGATGCCATCCTCTACCTGCTACACCAAGCCCACTCGCATCTGGACAAGGGGAGAGGCACTGTCAGGATTCTGTTCCTGGACTTTTCCAGTGCCTTTAACACCATCATGCCCCTTGCACTACAGGAAAAGCATAACAGAATGCGAGTGGACCCCTGCCTGGTTGCTTGGATTTCCAGCTACCTCACCAACAGACCACAGTACGTCAGGCTGAAGGACATCACGTCTGACACTGTGGTCAGCAGCATCGGCGCTCCGCAGGGGACTATGCTGTCCCCTATCCTCTTCACCCTGTACACTGCGGACTTCTGCTACAACTCGGAGCTGTGTCGCATCCAGAAGTTTGCAGATGACACAGCCATCATGGATTGTATCAGGGATGATGATGATGAGGAGGGGTACCGGAGCCTGGTGAGGGACTTTGTTGTATGGTGCCACAACAACAACCTGCAGCTCAACACCTCCAAAACCAAGGAGCTGGTCATTGACTTTGGGAGGGACAGAGTCAGTCCTAGACCAGTTCTGCTGGGAGCAGAGGAGGTGGAGGTGGTGCAGGAGTACAAATACCTTGGGTTGTGGCTGGACAACCAGCTGGACTGCTCGAGCAACACGAGCAAACTGCATAAGAAGGCTCAGAGCAGGATGTACTTCCTGAGGAGGCTGAGGGCATTTAACATCTGCAGGAAGCTCCTGTGGATGTTTTATCAGTCTGTGGTCGCCAGCTTTCTTTCTTATGCTGTGGTGTGCTGGGGAGGGAGCACAACAAAAGCAGACCTCTCCAGGCTGGAGAAGCTGATCAGGCGGGCCAGCTCAGTGGTGGGGATGAAGCTGGACCCTCTGGCAACAGTGGCAGAGAAGAGGACACTGAACAAACTGCTGGTCATCATGGACAATGCCAGCCACCCTCTGCACACTGTCACCAGCAGCCAGAGGAGCCTGTTCAGTGAGAGGCTGCTCCTCCCCAGGTGCAGGACCAACAGACTGAAGAACTTTTTTGTCCCCCGTACTGTAAGCGACGTGGGTGTGTATGAAGGAATAATTCAGTCCAACACAGATTCAGAGCTTTCTCATTAACTTTTAGTCAGCTCCGGCGTCAAGCACAGTTCAATGCCACATCTCCTCTCTACTCCCCCTTTTTTCTCCCTCTTTTCTCACCAGTGCCCCCTAGGCGCAATACCTCATAACAGCATATTAACATAACTGTAAATTGATATTTATAAACAAGAGTGCAGCAATAACCTAAGCACAAACTAAAATTATGTAAACATTTGGTCAGTAAACATTTTATCAGTATATCCCATTTTCATTCTTACAGTACCATCAAACTGTTCAACTCCTCATTGGGGGGGAGGAGGACGAACAGAAGAAGAACAGAGGGACTATAGACTGTGCAAAAAACTGGACTCTTAATTCATGTGCAATATGACCCTATCATGGGCAATATAACTGGACTGTGAGCAATACTTCATCGTGCAATATATATAGAATATAAATGAAAATCTGACACTGCTGTTATTTTTATTACTACCACTGTTATTATTATTATTATTATTATTACTACTACTGCTATTATTTCTGACACTGCTGTTGTGAATGTTGATGTTGATATAGCACAGTGTAGTATACTGTTATATATACTATATATTATAGACTATTATTATTGTTATTATTATTATACCACGTATTATATTATTATTATACTACACTACATTATATTTTGATAGTATATGACTATTATTACTATTATATGTAGTAGTGTGTAGTATATATCACATTACACTATTATATTATACATGTACATGTATGTTATACTCTTGGATGTTATACATTGTATATGCTATATCATACTACTATTACATGCTATATTATATTATTATATTATATTACTACATGCACTCTACCATTACCATTAGCATACCATACCCACTGCTGCTATCACTATGTACACACTCAGGTACACACATACACATATGCATATTTTCTGTAGATCTCCTACAAGTGCCTACTTCTGATTCAAATTCCTGCTATCTCTACTACCTAATTGATTGTGTCTATTTTTATATTTTATATTTTTTTATTTTATATTTTATATTCTATTTTATATTTTGTATTCTATATTTAAACAGTGCAATATACGAGAAGTGATGGAGATGCCAATTTCCTGGAGGGAACCTCCCAAAGGGATTAATAAAGTACTCTGTCTGTCTGTCTGTCTGAAATGATGATGTCATGATGGCATATAAACAACAAACAGTCCTTACACATGTCCTCAGTTTTCCTGTGTACAGAATATCAAATGAGTTCACTGAATGACTCTTTAACCTCGTATTCCAATGAGTCTCTTGATTTAAACAGTTTTTGGGCTTGGCAGACCCATTGTCTCAATGACCCAAAAATCTCCATGTGCTTTTAGATAAACCTAGTGTTTTTTTATTATCTAGTTTTTTCAATATTCCTCGAGGATTCACTCATGATAAATACCAGCATCAACACGTCAAATCGGTTTTCATCACGGGATATGAACAAACTGAGTGCCTCCTCCTGACAGACTTCAGGTACAGTGGCTATGCCACATGTGTCTGTTGATGCTACAGAAAATCTAAAGCACCACTGGAACATGGCAAACAACTGTTAAATTATATGTTGTAAATAGCAGGGTGTTTTTACAGGAGTCTGAGAATGCTTTTGAAATTTTAAATACTTTAGCTGAGAGCGGAGGTGCTTTAACAGCCAAAAGTTGTAAACTAGTAGTTTGTGCTTAAGGTATTTTCCCCACAGTAGAGCTAGTGACATTGACCAAGTCCATCCAGGCATCATCTACTGTTCTTCAACTGTTTCTAATGCAAATACAGCTTTGATTTGACCACACTTAATATATGATTAACAGATAAGTTATATTCTATTCATGTCAATGGGACAATCTATCCTCTGCATTTGATCCATTTTAAGACGCGCAGTACTCTTGATATCTCATTTGCATGTCTTTAGAGTGTGGGAGGAAACCAGAGCACTCAAAATAAGCCCACACAAGTAGAAAAACAACATTCAAACTCCACACAGAGCCATTCTTACCGCAAGGCAAAAATATAGTGAACAACAGTTGTTTCAGTTATTTAAAATGGTTCTTGTATGTAGTGATGTGCTTTGAGAGTTAATATAGATTTACCTTCAGTAACAAGTGTAACCTTTGGATCTTGGCTAATCCTTTCTGGTATTTGTTGGTGTTAGTGTGATAATCCTCCTTTGAGGCAATTTGTCAAACTCATAGACAGAACTCTCTGGAAAACAGCAATAGTCCCATTCTGATACAGCAAATATAATATCAAATCTATTCAGAAATGCAGTCATGAATGAGCTGATATTTTTACAGATAACTCTAATTTGCCTTAGTATTTTCCTTATCACTTTTCTCCCTATGAGTCTTCTTGTCTTTTTTGGTCAGCCACACGCAGGTCTGTCTCATGTAGCTACATGCATACGTCTGTGGCACACAAACAAAGGATCAAATGACATTTTTGCAGAATCTGGCAACTCTGACTATTTGACAGCATGTTTTAATGAGGCTGTAAACTGTTTCAAGTCTTATGCAAACAACATGTTGTGTGCTGAAAAAAATGACTGGAACCACTTTAGCCAGTTAGAGTTTGTGTCCAGTATGTGGGCTCTAATCTGAGGTGCTGTTAGTTGCATATTTATGAGGCTGGTACCTAATGAACTATTTATGAGGCTGGTACCTGATGGACCTGGTTGTTTCTTGGGCTGGTCCTCATGACAGACAGTTAAAAGGTTTTGATGGTTTTTAAAATTTGGTAATAAAATGTCAACAATTTCACATACATGTATGTTATTGTGTTTGTATCTCAAAAACCAGTGTGCAGTACCTCTTTAAATCTTTGAAACACAAAATAAAGGTGAAAACTCAAGAACACATCAGGTTACCAAATTCATACATTCACACAGTATTTGTTGCCCTAACCCTGTGAACAATCAAGAAGAGTCTACAGCCATGCCAGTGGCCCAATGTCAGCAGGGTGATACTAATGTTTAGCAGATATAATGTTTAAAGCATGTTAACATATGTTAATTTGAAGCCATTAACCAGATTACTGGCCACATTAAAATTTTGACATGATGACAAATAATCAAAGTCAGGAGATTACCAACATTGGTTTTGTTCTCATGAGGAGAACATTAATGTCTGAGAATGCCTGAATGGGACCCTGAATACCTGAATGAAATTTCAAGTCAATCTGTCCAGTAGATTCAACAGCAGCATGTTGCTGCGTGGCATGACAGCAGAGACAAGTGTGAAAATGCTATATGTTTTATCTTTGTTTGGGTGAAGTGACTCTTTAACTACTGCTCTCTGGCTTGGTCTAAGTACTCATCTATGGCTGCTTACTAATTCTTTACTGCTTTGGCTTTGCTGCCTCTGCCTCGTAGATTAGATACTTTGTAAAGAAAGAGGTAAGTCAAGCAGAGCCTTAAAGCTCTTTACCTTACACAAATTAGCCACTGTGGTTTCACATGCCATTAAATATCCAGTCCACAGATTTTAATCTCTCCACACACATGCAAACCATGATGATGGATTTAGTCTGGTTGATTAACAGAACATGTTCTGTAATATATGTATCTTTGTGAGGATCTCAAATTGGAGTTTTCAGCCTTTACAGTGAGGAGCACAGTTAGGATTTGGGTTTAGGTGAAGGACTGAGAGGCAGTAAAGGTTAAAGCTAAACTAGATGACAGATATGAATATGTTCTGTCAAATTACAGACATTGACAGCAGTATTGTGCAATGATAACTTCACATCAGTCATAAAGTGACAGTTAACAACTCCCTAAAGGCCTCTTTCTGAGTTTAAATCCGCCTTCAAGGTCTTCCAGTAAATCCTGGCATCCATTACACTCGTTCATAATGAAAGGCTCCATCCACAACTGAGGAATTTGTTGTTTTGAGTCTACTTAAAGATGGCAGGGGACACGTCAAAACAGGTTCTTGTCAGTCGCCTATATGCAAATCACATCTTTCAAACAGTAATAAAATGTCAGAGGCAATACAAATTTTTGAGCAAAGATTATGGAGTATCCCTGTTATAAGACTGCACATGTCAATCATGGTTTGAGGAACACTGATAAGGCATCATCACAATCTCTAACAAAAAATATTAGGATGCATAATGCAATTGTCACCCTAATCTTCCATTGGTGAAGATGAGTTGGAGAAGCTCAAGCCAGGAGAGTGGTACATGTCCTAGCAGCCAAAAACCAAACTGGGTCTGTGCCAATATGACAGAGATGAGTCAAATACACACATGCATGCAGACAATCAGAAATTGGAAGTTGCCAGGATACCATAGTAATCCATAGCAGGTGTTTAGATGAAAAGTTTAAAGAGGACAAATGATTGTTGCTCAATGGAAGTTTGACTGGTTGACATCTTTGATAATGCTTAGTTTAGTGGTGGCTGCTATTTGTTACTGAATTCTCTTGTTGTGATGTATAAAAGCAGCAGTGTAAAGTAACATTACATACAGCCCAGTACTATACCTAAGTACGTTTTTGAAGTACTTGTTCTTCACTTGAATATTTCCGTTTTATTCTACTTTGACTTGTACTTTCCAACTTCTACTCTATAAATAATATACTCTTTAGTCCACAGAATTTATTTAACAGCTATTGTTTCTGTTTATTTTAAGATCAGATAAGATCATTACTAGTCCCACAATGAGGAAATTTACAGTGCTACAGCAGCAAGATAAATAGTAGGTTTTACATGCAAAATATGTGATCATTTTGTATGAAAGTGATGCATGTATGTATGTATGTTAGGCTGTCCAATATTTCATCAGAACCAACAACTAAACAGCCTAACTCGACCAAAGTAGCACTCGGTAGCATAAAGGGAGTTGTCAACATGCACTTGTTCTTCTGTTCATTGAAGACACAGTATTTCCATGTGATCAAATTGTTTGTAGTAGTGTGAAACTGTAAATGAACCAGAACAAAAGTGGATATGAAACTGAGCTGAATCAAATAAGAGGTCTTAAACCTCTGAGTTAAAACAATAGTGTGACTCTAAACAGCCAATGTGAATGCAAACATCTACAATAACAGTAATAGGCTACAGGAATATATAGGCCTGTAGACAGAATGAATGCCTATAACATAACTATATTAATTACATTTAAAGTAGTTAAAATTCAGTCCTTGACCATTGAAACATTGCCTACATGTTATTGCAATATATATGTAATATCATATTCTGAAAGAGAAAACTCAGCATGAGTACTTTTGCTCATAATATCATGGTGCCATTTTGAATGTGGGACTTTTACACAGTGATCTTCTACTTCCACTTAAGTAAAGGATGTTAGTAATTATTCAGAATGAATTCTCGGGATATTATGTAAACCACATGTTGATCTCAGCGATACTTCCCGAAGAAGTAATGTTTACTTAATTTAGCTAACTAACCCAAACTCGTCTTTTGGGCTCCTCTGAACCAGGATGGCTACGGTGCTAATCCAGTCAGTTAAAAAACACTTAAGTTCTTCTATTCAGAGTGAGAGTCCACAGTAAAGCTTTTGGGTGAGTGACTCATCATGGCACTGTGATTAAGATGACATTTAATGGACTTGGCATTTTATAATGAGCTGATGAGATCCATGTGCTTTTGAAGTCTTCTGTTTGTCTGTGTTGGATTCAGGCCTCAACTTGTTAAAACCGCCTGTAATTATATATGGCTTTGCAAGTGTACCACAACCTGTTTGACGACACATCAACATTCCTTCCTCACATGCTGCCAGTTTACATGTTGTCTTTGGCAAAAAGTATGTCTGCTTCTCTATAATTGCCTCATTAATTACTTGTTGTGAAAAGAAACAGGGTGGAACACCTGGTTATTATGTGTGGATTAGCTCAGTCCTATGAACCAAAAAAAGGTTTTATCTGCACCCTGATACACCTTAATGGATCTGGGGAATCTGGGAAACTGAAAATTGAAATTGAAAAAAAAAAAAAAAAATCGGCAGAAGAACGACTGATTTTAAGTCGTCATGTGGAGAATGTGGAATATCCTGTGGTCAACAACTCTGTGCACTAGGAGTCATTTTCAAAAGGATAAATGTCATGGTAAAATAATTACAGGCAAGGGCTGGGTGTCTGTCTCCTCCTACAGAGAGATGAGGAAGGAGAGGTCAGGCTCGTGCATATAAATACCAGCTTCAAGACAGCAAAGATACAGGAACTGTATCTTTACAGGACATCTCTCCGGACCTTAGGAAAACACCCTGAATCAAGTAAGTGCCAGAGATTACTGCAGTCACAGGAAGGTCTTTGCATTTACTGGCATTAGATAAGCCCTTGGCTGTATGACATTACTCCTCTCACCACCACCACAGTAGCCACCAACTGGCTCATGCCTTTTCAGAGTATTTGTGAATTTGTAGTCTTTTACTGGATTCTTGGATTATTTTCCAATTTGTTGGGAATGGGTGTTTGTGCATTATTCTCAACTCTGTTCTTATCTGATTTCAGCCTTCAAGATCACAGAGGAAATGGCAGGTTAGTGCATTGTTTGGTCAGAAATCATTTTCCACAAGAACACAAAAGGCATTGAGGAAATAACATAACTTTATCCTGTCTACATCCACCATGTTTGAATATGCCAGCCTCAATAACTGCACAAGGCATGCTTTCTTCATCAGTTGATCATGTCTTTTTATCTACAGATGGAAAGTTTCAAAAGGAGTTCCTGCAAACCCATAATGCCTACAGGGCGAAGCACAGCACGCCGCCA
Organism: Centropyge bicolor; assembly: GCA_037975185.1. Classification (NCBI taxonomy): domain Eukaryota; kingdom Metazoa; phylum Chordata; class Actinopteri; family Pomacanthidae; genus Centropyge; species Centropyge bicolor. The sequence continues at coordinate 1,744,276 of JBBMOC010000013.1, read as the reverse complement.
ATGACCCTTAACAGCGAGTTGAGCGCTACGGCTCAGAAATGGGCCGATAACCTGCTGTCAAAAAACACCATGATGCACAGCAGCACTACGGATGGAGAGAACATCTACAACATGTGCAGCTCAACAAAAATCAGCCTGACAGGTGGATTACAGCTGCAACCCATTTCTTTTCAACACTTTAATCAGGACATTCTTTTTTAACATCTTCATAATCATTCAGTAATTTTTTTTATTATTATCCTTTATTTCAAATGGATTCATACATTTCACCTGCTAGCCTTTCTAAAGAAAATAAATACATTACCAGTCCAAATGTTCATATCATGTTCATTTTATGCAATTTTTTCACTCTTTCATGTCTTAGGGAAAGAAGCAGTAGATTCATGGTACAGTGAGATCAAGGATTACAACTGGAGCAGCCCTGGATACAGCAGCAGTACTGGTAAATCACAACCCTGATGATGTATCTTAAATGTATGGACAAATGCATAAATTAATGTTGCATACATGTGTGCATGTGCATACCCTTAAATATGTATCACTGGGCCATTGAGACAGTATAAGTGAAGTTACAAGATTGTTATGTTGCTCTGTAATAATTAGTTACTTAAGAGGGAAAGATCAATATCCGGGTTTGTATAGGCCTTGTGATATGAGTTTATGAATAAGCACCCCACCTTACCACACTGCTGTGTTTCTTCCTGCAGGTCATTTTACTCAGGTGGTGTGGAAAGACAGCACTGAGCTGGGTGTAGGCTTGGCCACTGATGGCAATAGGGTCTTTGTGGTTGGGCAGTACCGGCCAGCTGGCAACATGAACACCACGGAAGCCTTTGCGAAAAACGTCCTCCCACTAGGTAAAACATTACCATAATTTGCATATTTAGTGTATATTTTATGTTTTGACTAGAAGATTAAACACATTACCTCTTTAAAGTTTAAGACTGCAGAATTCAACTTTACAAGTGTCAAAACGGGGGTTGAGGACTGATGCGCATCACACATCTTAAGCTCAGAAAAATCTTTAATGAAAAATAAATGAAGTCTTAACAAGAACTCACAGCCAGGTTGGGTTCCAGGGAAGTCAACAATCCAAACACAAATAATATCAGCAACCGGCAAGACATGACATGAACGTGAACATGAAGCGAAGCAATGAACATGAAGCAAAGACGTGAACATGAAACGTAAACGTGAAGAGTAAATACAATGTGAACAATAATACATGAACAATAATACATGAACATCAAACAAAGTGAGAATCCGGCAATGGCAAACAGAAAAGAATGACTTAAATAGAGTTCTGGTGGTGATTGGCTACAACTGGAAACACAGGTGACATGATGAGGTGGGTGTGGCTAGTAGGTGACGTGAAGCAGAGGCAAGACACTGATATGGAAACAGAAACCAAAACACAGAACTAGAACAGACAGAACTAAAGCATAACATACATGTGACAAGGCTGGGTCAAGGCAGGACAGGACAACGACATGACAGGACTAAACTGAAAGAACTATGACAAAACACAGGCAGAGAACTAAGACAAATCCAAGAGAGAAAACTGAGACACAAATCTAGGACAGAACATAGCAGGACAAATACAAGACTTGAACAGGATAATGGCAGAACAGAGACTATGGCATAACGGAGACTAGACTGAGAGCAAAGACAGAGCTATGGCTAGCAAGGATGAGACAAAACTAAGGCTGAACAAAAACAAAGGCTGAACACAGACCTGGGTGCAAAACTGTGACAACAAGTTCTCAGCGCCAGAGGGAAAATCAAGAAGCATCTATTTCAATTTTGAGAATTTCATCGCCCAGACACCTTGTGAATGCGGGAATGCTGTGAATAATTCGTCTTCAAGTGATGTTAAGATTTTGGCCAAATTAGGCCTATGTTTCTCCAAAAACCAGTGATAAAAATTAACTATGCATATTTACTCAAGTAGTTCAAGTAACTTCCATTCCATTTTATGAGGCATGGTGCATGATGATACTATGTTCTGGACAACAAAAGGCCAGATTTCCTTGACTTGTATCTCCTCCTTTGAAATATGCATTCAGAGAACACTCACAAGGTGGCTTTGATCTCATCAGAGGCTAAATCTCTTCTGTTCACTATATGCTAGTACAGATCATCTTGGAAATGTTTTTTAGTCTGCTAGCTATCTCGTGTGGGCTTAATAATATTCACACTTGCATACCTCACCAGTATTTAAAGTAACTTTCCAGCATAAAGGCTGTGCATTTTATAGCTGGCAGAGAGGTGGGTGAAGCAGACAACACCTCCAGAAAGAGAGGTGGAGGGAGCCCAAGGAAAACCTGCACACTGACGTGATGACGTGGACCCTCCCTGCAACCCTCTGCCTACGATGGCTTAATACTCTACACATTTTGTACAAAGGCAAAAATATCAAATGAAATGCTTTGTTCTGTAAAACTGTCTTGATTCAGAATGCTTTTGATTGTATGGATGTTCAAAATAAAACTTTTGCGTATTCAGTTTATATGTGTGTTAGAGAATGTGTAAGAAATTTACTCATGGCATAAATTCAGTTGAAAATATAATTTAGAAAAGCTTTTTTATAACTGAAGTAATTTTAGCTGCTGGTAATTTTTCAGAACCAGTCAGTGCTGAGGTTCATTCACATGATTATACACCAAACATCACTGATTCCCTTAATTTTAATCAATCCATAGACACGTGACAGGTTACAGGAATGACCTGATTAGATAATTGTAAAATGCAGATGCCTCAATAGTGCCTCTATGCACATTTTACATTTTACATGCATACAGGTAAACATGTTCATTGGTAACTGGTTATGTGAAAGGGTTTGAGAGGTTAATCCTGGAAAGACTCAGTCGTTCACAAGCAAGGATGGAGAGAGGTTCAACACTTTGTGAACACATGGTTGGATCAAGGAGATTAATATATGGGCTAAGGAACACTTCATAAAACTGCTGTTGGAAAACACAGTTTCTTTGCAAATGATTGCAGTCTTTGGTTATACTTTTCTTTTTTACACAGCAGCTAACTTAATTAAAAAAATTAACAAAATTAACAAAAACTTTCTTTATCTCCAGCTTGAGGAAATGCAGCGTCTACCTTCCATATAAACGTAATTCCAAAAGGTACCATTAGCTGGCAGCATAACACAACATATTGAGGAGCAAAACCTGCACGAACAGGAAATGTAATGCTTTGGCAAAACAAAACCTACATAAAGCACGTTTTATTTCGTGTTTATTTACCTTTAATATCTATGATTCAAGGACAATTGAAACAATTTAATGAAAATAAAAATCCTTAATTGTTACTTTACAGTATATCTACTGACTCAATAAAAAGCTAGTTTTTCCTCACAAAGTTACATGAAGAAACTCTGACCAAGAGTGAATTTTATTAGCACCAACCTAGGATCAAACCAATGGAAAGCAACCCAGTTGAAACCAGATGTTTCAGGATTATATTTGATTTCAAGTTAGAATAAGAATCCATTTTATATTTCATGTTAAATACTCAGCAACCCATCACCACAACCAGTCCAGTCAACTTAATAATACAAGGAATGTTTGGAAAGTATGGTTGTATTGTGTGCTACTAACCACACTGGGAAGTGAAGTGAATTTGCAGTAATGCAAAGATGCAGTTCATCAGGGGGACGATGTAGAGATAAGTATGAATGTTTTCTATGTCTGCCTGTTTTGCCTAATGGCCTCTGTCCAGGTATGAGGAGCAGGATGGTATTCTGTATTCCTGTCCATCATGAAAATGTTACAGGTTTGATCACACCAACACACACATTGTGTTAGGATCAAACTTGTAATCATTTCCAGCCAAGCATGCACTGAGAAGGTAGCTCGGTGACACTGAATGTGCCTTGAAGATCATGATAAAGGTGATGATCACATCCAGATGATCATATCATGGATGTCATCTTATTCCTGAATAGCAGGTGACTATGGCCCCACAAATGCTTGATGTCCCATCAACCCTGTATTTAGCATAGTGCCCCCTTGTGGCTATAGGTTCTCTGAACTATGGCTTTCATTTAGGTCCACCGCACTGACAACACTACTGTGAATGCAGACATGAAGGAAACCTGATTGATTCATTCTTTATTTGAGGTTTATCCAAGCATTCTGCAATTATTCGTTGCTGAATAAAAGACAGAATGCGTCTAGTATGCACAATAAACAGACACTTCCTCTGTGTTGTGGTTTGGACTTTTGTATCAACACCTGCTCAGGATTTTTGGATGCATGCTTTCCTCCCTGGCAGGATTAAAGTGACAAAAGACTTTATTTTATCTGCACGCAGCAAAGAATGCATTTGTGACACAGGTAACAAACATGACAGACTTAAATGGTTAAAGCTAACATTACTTACAAATATAAAAATATATGTACCGTTGTAGTAATACTACTGTAATTTCTATTAGAGACAAATAGCAACTTATATTTCCCATCAGTTGTACTGTCTTACTTGTCCAAACTGAGACAGGACAGAGTCACAATAGAGTGGCAAGTGAAACATTCATATGAATTCAATATATAGAATAGAATACAATAAAATGAATTGTTTACAAGAGAAAGAAGAGAGGAGACAAAATATTGGAAAACAAGACTGACAATCTACAGCCATGCTAGCGGTTCTGTGATTCTGCACAGAGGACCGTTAAGCTAAATGCTTACATCAGTGTGCTAACGTGCACAGTGATAATACTAACTTGCTGATCTTTAGGAGGTATAATGTTAACCATGTTTACCATTTCAGTTTAACATGCTCACATTATAATTAGCACTTAACAGGCTAATGAGAATTACATTAATTTTGCTATATTTGGTCATAAAGTATTGGACTAATTAAACGTTTGACCTGATGACATATTTTAACATGTGTGTCTGAACCAAATTTCATGACAATCCACCCGGCAGTCATAGTTCTAGTCAGGACTATTTGACAGGCTGACCCACGTTGCCATCCCCAGAGCCGCATTAGCATTGCTGACAACAACCAAAAGACCTGACTACATTTGTTATTAAATGTAAACACAGATGTGACAGATCCCAATTAATCCAGCAGTCTGAGCTGGAGCTTACGCTTGGTCCAACTAAAAAAAACACCAACTGATGACTTGACAGCTCTGACTGAACTGCTGTCAGTGAGTGGGTCCCAAATGTACTGGGAAGACAAACCAATAAATGCCATCAAGCGTAGAGGTGGAATTTTATATTTGATTCTGTGTCGCGCTGGGAGCTGAGTGAGTCAGTAGTGGAGTTTTACATGTCAGTGGGATTGTGGCTGCTGCATGTTGAATGAGCTGCAGTCTTCCTATCGCTCAATGGGGTCAGAGCAAAGAGAGCAGCAGAGTACTTTAAGGTGGCTGAGATGAATATGCAAACTGCTTTTTCATAATATGACATTTCTAATCTGTGATGTGTTTTTCAAGTCATAAATAGCCGCCCTGTATTTCTGATGAGGCTGCAATATTTTGTTTATTGTATTAAGGATGAGGAAGTGAGCTCCCAGGCACTAACTGTGTTGCAGAGACAGTGGCTCAGAGTGTGAATACATTTCCTGACTGACTTTTCTTTCTCTAAATAAAACCACATTTCCCATAAACCCTGTTGTTTCCTGATCCCACCCTTTTGCTGGCATCTCAACTTGATGGAAATGATGTTTCAGCCTACAGCTGCCAGGAACTCTGCAATGCAGTCCTAAGGCCATTAGAGACGTCCTGTCCTTTTTGCTGATAACATTTCTGTGATGAATATGATATGATTTATAAAGCTACCATGCTGCATACAGTAAATTAAGGATTGTCACTGAAATAGATGATGTCATTTAGTACAGTTAGAATCTTGAAGTTAAGAATCTTGAAGGTACACACAATCACATCTCAGAGGCACAACAGTAGATGGTACTATAAAATTAGACCCTCCCCAAGTGCAGTCAGCTTGGCCTGCTGCAATGGCCCAACACTGTTTGAAACATGTGTTAGCAGGGTGGGCTGGTGCATTATGGACTTCCCCTGTGTCATGCTTACTACCATGCTCGGTACAGTGTGGGGCTGTGGCTGTGCATACCCTGCTGGTGACTGTCTGGCTGTATTAGCATCAAATGGACTTCCTGACTCAACTCTCTGGAGAGCAGCCAAACGGACACAGCACATTTAAAGACACAAAACACAGAATAACCGATGAGGGAAAAAAATCAACGGAGAGATCCATTTAACTAATCTGTTTTTATAAATCTTCATTATCAAATTGACTTTTTGACTTAACCTATTAACTATTTCATCCCTTTACAAACATTGACATTAATGACTGATAAATCTCCATTTAATAACTGCAAATGCATGTTCGTTGTAAAAGCTTTGGTTACATTTGAAAGAGTTTATACAGCATTAAACATAACTGGAATGATTCATAAACATAAAATGCTCCTAGCAGAAATACACATGTGTGGGATCAGAATTATCTTATTAGCCTTCTCTTCAACTAATTTTTGTCTTCACATGAAAAAACTCTCTGTGAACCTACTGCATGTGGCACAGCCTGGAAGGCCTTTATGCAAGATCAGCCTCATTTATCCCTTATCTGTCCCTCTGTACAGCTGTGACTAGTTGGTTTAAACAGACTCATCACAGTGTGTATCCATTTATTTTCACTGTAAATTCGAAAATGGTCAGCGGACCACCCAGGGCCATACACAAGATGAGATAAGATAAGATAAGATATTCCTTTATTAATCCCACAGTGGGGGAAATTTACACGTTAATGATCAATGCAGTATCTATAAATAAAATGTGTTGTTTCTGCTTTCTTGCCCATTTCAATTAGTTAGTAAATGAACTTCTGGTGTATCTGTTACTAAAATATTGCTATTATATTGAAAGAAATACGAAAAATGAATCTCCAATTAAATACATTAAAAGGACAAGCAAAATAAACTACAAAAGTGTTTGTACAATAACAGCTAAGGAACGCATGTCCCCCAGCTGGCTTAGGTCTCTTGCTTTAGCTGTCAAGTTGGCTACAGTAGGTAGTGTTTTCACTGAAATTATATTGAATTATATTTCTATGGCTTCTTACTTTTTGTGTGGTAAGACAAATGTCAGAAAGTCCGACTCGAAGTGGCCTAGGTCCATATATTAGTATCAGGCTTCAGTCAGTCATCTTTGTAAAAACTCTATTCTCTCTGGGTCTGTCCCAGCTGAGCCATTGTGTCTTCTGTATTGTATTTTTGTCTTTTACAAAGCTAGCTCAGGGTGTAACCTGCAGTCAAATAAACAAAGCTTGTCCTGACACACTTTGATCATGTCTAATGTGTGTCTATGGCCTGAAAGTGTTGTGGTTTGCAGCAGATTGTGAGACTGGTTGAATGCTGCTGCAGGGGAGTCAGTAACCTGATCTGAGAGGGAATCAGTGGTTCTCTGTGCAGATTTACGGTACATGAGGCCAGCTGTTCTTGTCTAACACTCATTCCCCACAGTATCGATGTATAGAACACTGGAAGACCATGACTGGTGTGTTATTGTCCTCAAAATGCATGTAAGTGTCTGTAGCGTTATCTGAATAAAACTGTATTACTATTATTATTTTTTTGGTTGATAAAAATTCATCAATTTGTGCATTGTTGGCGTGTTATGATATATGGTGGGGGCGCTGATGTTTCTCTGCCTCCAAAGGGAGCATGATCACTGGTTTACGATGTATATCAGTCATTAATACAGTATTGTTATATGCTTCTGCGTTGCATACATCCCATGATAACATTCATTCAACTTTATCTATATGCACTCGCTACCGTTCGCACTTTCTAATTACTGCCTTACATTCAGCTGGTAGAGAGAGTAATAATTTCCTGTTATGTAATGATATGAAGCTAAATATGCCGGAGATTTTTTTAACATTACAATCAGCTACCACATGTGTGGAAATTACTATGTCGACTGGGATTCAGCTATTTTTTTTGCATCATCCCAGTGATATCTTGACTTGCAGATTTGTTTTACTAAAAACATTACATTTAAAACACATTTTCTAAAAACAACATGCCACATGTGATATATTGACTAAAGAACACACTATCAACACTTACCTTTGGAAATACTATGAAATATGACATATTTTGGGATTGAAGTTGAACATCCTTACATGCAATTAATACCAAAGACGGTGTTCTCTTCCAGATTTCCTCCCTTTAAGACAGCGGGATATATTTAATGATCATTTAACATCAGTGGCATCATAGGTAATACAGAAGCATTATAGCCCTGAGCAGGACTGATGCGGGCGTGTCTGTCCCTGCAGCATCTGTTTCCTGTTCGTAATATTGATCTAGTTGCTGGAAGCTGAGTGCTGAATGCTGCAGTGTCTTGAGAGATGCTGAGTCATGGCAAGCAGCACTGCTTCAACAGGGCTTCACAGAGATGCACTGCTTGGTAGTGTAATGGAAGCACACTGTGAAAGTGCTTCATCGTGAGGTACTGCACTCATAAAAAGCAATAAACAGCAAAATCTCCTCCCAGGGCAGTGAAAGGTTTTTCATGCATTAAGCTCCAGTTGACGTGTTTGAGCTGTCACCACAAACCACTCAATGCACCCACTTCATCCACCCAAAGAAGATCTGTAGTGGCACAAAGGCAGCAGACTGAGGAGGAACAAAAGTCACTGAGATCAAAGTCCTGAGGCTGTGGCTGTCTGTAACAAACACACACTCTCTGGAATATGCTTACATGTTACACAGTTAAAGTTGTCTCGTTGATACTAGTGGGGCTGTGACCAGGACTTACTAAGGAAATACTGAGTTAATGGATCCAAATATCCCCAGCAGAACCCTCCCCCTCCAAAAACACTGGAGCAAGCAACCAAATGTAATTCTGCTGAAGACTGAATTCCTTTACCTTTACTTGAATTAATTTAGCTCTAAGTCTTAAATAGTCACATTCAGTCTAAATAACTGAGTATCTCCAGCTATGCTAACAGCTTTGTGAGCTGAACTATGAGTAGCAGTGACCTGAGCTAAATGCCAAGTCATCATGTTTAACATGTCCACCGTGACAATGCTCACGTTTAGATGCATAATCATCATATAGCCAACTTACTTCAGCATGCAAACGCTCACATTTTATACATCATATGTCTACAAGAGAATGTGGACATATAGGTGTTTGTGGTTTTGTTATGGAGATGTTTCTGGGCTTGAGTTACATTTCCCACCAATGAAAGGAAATCAAAATGGTACAGTACACAATCATTTTATAGACAGTTGTGTGCTTCCATCTTTGCTGCCAGGTTCATAGAGAAATGTTTTTTGGGATGAAGTGGAACACATAAACAGGAAATGAAAGGCCATGGTTATGAAATGAAATGTTCAATGTTCAGATTTACTAGTAATATTCAGGCATCAACATACTATGCTTGGGTCAACCATGTGAGTCAAAAGCAAAAAAAAAAGTTCAAATTAATTGAATTTAAAAAGCTATGATTGTAGAGCCAGTGGATATAAGGTAGCCGACAGTTTACATTAGCTCACATAATTGGTCATGTTGGTAGAGGATGTTTCCCTTCCATCCAGCTGCTGTAGCCTTTCTTTTAGGCCATCGTGGCTAAAGCAACTCTGCTCCTTTTTTCTTACATTAAAACTTCAATGAAGTTGTACATAAACATTCATATATAATTAATTATTAAATGAATTTAAACACTAGTTAATGCCAGTGTAAAATGTTCATACTGAAGGTATCCGCAAAACATTCAGTCAGTGCATTTCATTTCACTGACAGCATCCATTCCTTACAACACTTTTCTAGTTAGTTTAGGCAACTCAAAGGACTATGTTAGGGAAGACTAGCTTCAATATTAAGAAGTCTAAGATTACTTTAGGAATTATTATGTAGGAGACTGTTGCTGAGCACTTCCTTTCTCAGGCTCCAGTGACAGGGCAGCACCCCTGGAGCCAGTGGGGGGTTCAGTAACCTCAGCAGTGTGGTGAACCCTGTCCTTCACTGAAAATCTTGAGACCAACTATCTGCCTGCTATTTCTTATAATTAAATATCCACTGTTGCGAGGTTTTAACTTGTCACCTTCCCGTTGCTGGATAATTTTGCTAAACCGTCAAAACGCATGAGATATGCACAAATGTCTGCATAACAACTTGAAAGAAGGGCCAGTGTGGAGATGGAACTTGTATTTTGACTCATCGTCTCTGTGACATAGCTCTGTCATGGAGCAGAGGAGAGAGGAAGCCTTTGTGTGTCGGATTACAATGCAGACACACAGCAGAGACTATGTGCGCGACCTACATACTGTATGATATGATATGCTGTGGTGTTCCTGTAACAAGGCTCAGGCTCAGTAAATTAATTATATATATAATTAATTATATTAATACTATTTGAATTTAATAAGAAACATTCAAAGAATTACTATTCATACAACCCAGGAAAGCACTGAACCAGTTAATACTAATCTACATAAAAATGTATGGTATGCATAGATACTGTGGCAGGATAGATCCATGGAAAGCTTAAAGTCCTATTCTAATACGCAGAAGCCCACAACACAACAACAGCCACCTGGGTGATGCCCCACCCAAGCTGCTACCGACACGGCTGTGGTAAGGAGTGCATGTAGGAGTGCTTGTGTCACAGCCACATCCTCGCCTGGCATTCAGATTAACTATTAATAAGCCCATCTGCCCTCATTCCATGTGTACAGACATCCAGTGCCTGAGCCAGCCTCTGCACATCGGTGTTATACTGAATGTTTCATTGAAGCTGATCTGACATTATCAGCAAAATCAACCATGAATAAGATGCTCTGTGTGAGATGGATAAAAGCTGAGTCTGGCAGGTTAAGTTACATTCAGACAGGAGGAGAGCTTGTTATAAGACATGGACTATAGAGGTCTGTGTACAAGAATGTCATGATTCTGAATCACATCTGTCTTTACTGCATTAGCAGTTTGCCCTCACACGATTATGATCTATTTGTGCACTGCAGGGCTCTGCCTTGTTGATAACATTAGAGGCCTAGGCCTGCTGTCCACACATAAAATAAACATTTTCCCCACTATGACTGTTATTTCTTTACTTCCATGCAGCTCCACACAAATCTTTATTCAGAGACTTACTGCAACTATATTATTGTGGCATCAATCAAGGCCACCAAGAATATAGCTTTTCAAATACACTGTACATCAGCTCAGCTGCTGAGGCAGAGAAAGGGGAACTAAGAGGTGAAAACAGCTGCTGTTGTGCTAAGCTGGAACGAAAAGCTGTTACACTCCTTGACCTAAGAGGCACATGACTGAAAATCACTGTGGCAGCCACACCAGCAATGTCCAGTCCTGCGACAGTTTCCGCCAGTCAAACTTCTGCTAAACAGGACCATTGTATTCTGTTAGGCAGCCACGTGGACTCTGGTTTTGTAACAGTTAACTAGCTGTGGCTACCTTACAACTGATGAAACCAAAATGTTTTCCTTCGATAGACGAGATTAAACGTCTCACTGTCTTTAACAGGCGCTTCCATGCAGCAGTGCAATGCCGAATAAAATCTGTTTCAATTTCTATTCCGCCATCATGAGAGAAGTAGGCCAACAACGTCTACAGATTAGTCACACGGTAGAGATGAATGTGATTGGCAGACGGATCGACCAATTGCGGATGAGAGTGTGAACATTTTATTGGCCTAAATGTGTGTCTGTCAAGCAACCTCTGAAGAAAGAGCCAATAGACGTCCGAGCTGACGAGCGAAGGGCGGGTCTAGTTGTGGTATAAAGTCAGGAGTTGCGCCGTTGTGCACGCACATAAAGAAACGTCAAGTCATTCATCTGAAGGGTCAGACTACCTCCACAAACGAAAATGAGGGAAATTGTGCATCTTCAGGCCGGCCAGTGCGGAAACCAGATTGGTGCCAAGGTCAGTATAGTCATATTTGCCATTGATTACTAAATTGAGCGATTTTGTTCGTGAACACCGTGTTCTGTGAGGTCGGAGCCGGCGCTTTGTGCCTGTCCCAGAAACCACACCCTGGAATATCAACGTGTCCTACTTCTGATAACGGCCCTGCTGTAGCGTTTAATGTCAGCTTTATGCCTTTATAGCTTGTCTCTACGGCGGCAATGCGTCGAAATACGGATGAATTAAAATAATTAAACACATTTTGCCATGTTACCATTTATATGTTAAAACGATTCAGTGCCTTTTTTTTGTGGCAAACATTATAAAATCGTTACACGTGAGCTTTTAATTGGCACGGTGTACTTAACTTAACTGACTATCTTCACATCGCCATTGTTCTTCGACAAACACTGCTGCAATGCGAAAAAGGAAGTGGGGGTTGTCGGTAGAAAAAAAACCCAGCACCTTAATTCTGTAACGTGATGTGAGTACTATTAAGGTGTCTGTCTGTAGATTAAATACTCCGTTTTTCCTAAACTGACTATGAATGGATTTAGTGGCGGCTCCCGGCTCATTGAGGCCTACTTGGCAGCGCTTTATTAGCTGCGCCGGCTTTTGCCTGAAGTAGGCGGCGCTGGCCGTTAGTGACGTAGCCAGGAATTTTCAAATTCATAACCCATGAGTCGCAGCCAATAGGGGGGCAGGCCGCGCGCGCCGAAGCCAGCGCGGGAAATCCTTTTTTTTAAGCTGTTGCTTAATCTTCTGATAAATTGATATTTTAATAAACAATAAAACGATGAAAAACTTTGTCCATTAATGGATGCTGGGTCATATCTGTTTTAAGAACAAACAAGGTGTGCATATTTAATATTGCTTTTTCCTGTTCAGTTTTGGGAGGTGATCAGTGATGAGCATGGTATTGACCCAACTGGTACATACCATGGTGACAGTGACCTGCAGCTGGACAGGATCAATGTCTACTACAATGAAGCCTCAGGTAAGTCTAAAGCAGCCCTGATTTGAACTTTTACTTGTACAACCTGTTGAGACTTTACTGAGACATTTCCCTTACAATTTGTCTGTTTTTTGTAGGTGGTAAATATGTGCCCCGTGCAGTGCTGGTTGATCTGGAGCCAGGCACCATGGACTCTGTGAGATCCGGGCCCTTCGGCCAGGTCTTCAGGCCAGACAACTTTGTTTTCGGTAAATTTGTTTTGTGTGAATTTGCCCAGAAAATTGAATCTTAATCATTTTGCACCCTGAGCATTGTGACTCTTAACTCTTGTCTTACAGGTCAGAGTGGTGCTGGCAACAACTGGGCTAAGGGTCACTACACAGAGGGTGCAGAGCTGGTGGACTCTGTCCTGGATGTGGTGAGGAAGGAGGCAGAGAGCTGTGACTGCCTGCAGGGCTTCCAGCTCACACACTCTCTAGGTGGTGGTACAGGCTCTGGTATGGGCACCCTGCTCATCAGCAAGATCCGTGAAGAGTACCCTGACCGTATCATGAACACGTTCAGTGTGGTGCCCTCCCCAAAAGTGTCAGACACAGTTGTTGAGCCCTACAACGCCACACTATCAGTCCACCAGCTTGTAGAGAACACAGATGAGACCTACTGCATCGACAATGAGGCCCTTTACGACATCTGTTTCCGCACCCTCAAACTCACAACCCCATCATATGGTGACCTCAACCACTTGGTCTCTGCTACCATGAGCGGTGTCACTACCTGCCTCAGGTTCCCTGGACAGCTCAATGCTGACCTGCGGAAACTGGCTGTCAACATGGTGCCATTCCCCCGTCTGCACTTCTTCATGCCAGGCTTTGCTCCCCTCACAAGCAGAGGCAGCCAGCAGTACAGATCACTCACTGTGCCAGAGCTCACCCAGCAGATGTTTGACGCCAAGAACATGATGGCCGCCTGCGACCCACGTCACGGCCGCTATCTGACAGTGGCTGCCATCTTCCGTGGGCGCATGTCTATGAAGGAGGTGGACGAGCAGATGCTGAATGTGCAGAACAAGAACAGCAGCTACTTCGTTGAATGGATCCCCAACAACGTCAAGACTGCAGTCTGTGACATTCCTCCCCGTGGCCTCAAGATGGCTGCCACCTTCATCGGCAACAGCACAGCCATCCAGGAGCTGTTCAAGCGCATCTCTGAACAGTTCACAGCTATGTTCAGGCGCAAAGCTTTCCTCCACTGGTACACCGGCGAGGGTATGGATGAGATGGAGTTCACTGAGGCCGAGAGCAACATGAACGACCTGGTGTCTGAGTACCAGCAGTACCAGGATGCCACTGCTGAGGAGGAGGGAGAGTTTGAGGAGGAGGGAGAGGAGGAACTGGCTTAAATGTACCTTTTTTCAAAGCTCTGCTGTCAAATCTTTCTGCCATGATGTAACGTTCCAAGTCTTTTACAGTTTTCAGTGTTCTGTCTGCTGTTTATGTTAATAAAAAATTCTTCGGCAGATTTGAAGTTTTCTTGTGTTTTGTGTGTAATACACAAAGTTAGAGTGGTATAAGCAAAATGAAGGTGGCTGGTTATTTGGGCAAATGCACTCACTGTACATAAAGTGTAGCTGCATGACTGGTATTTTACCAGAAATAGGACCAAAAATGAACCCAAATGCAGGACAGTAAATGCTGAACTCCATTATAGCTGTTTTAAAGATTTATTATGTTGGCAATAGTCTTTTGTAAGTGTCAAATGGTGACAACAAATACAGCTTATCTTTTGAAGACCTTCAAAATGCCATAAAGCAAACTGGAAATAAAGTTCATGTTAGTCTGCTGCATAATCCAGGCTGACTACATACAGCTGAGAATGGTGCTCAGTGCAGATTCATTTTTAATACCAGATCAAAGTTCATGCACTACTGCACAAACATTGTTGGCTCACAGTTTCTGCCTGCATGTGACCATTGGAATGGCTTACAGACTCCTTGTATCACAGGTTATAACAATCTGTTGATAAAAACATTACATATGCTGAGAATGATGTGGATTATACTGATTATTTCTCAACTGAAAGGATTTTTTATAAAAGATACTGTTAAATACTTCTGACATTTTAACATGGTGGCTTACTCTTAGTGTTTCTAATTATGGTCACTAGGTGGCAGTGTTGGTTAAGCCATTCTTTTCCACAACAAGTAGGTGAGGATGCTTAGGGCCAACGCCAACAGTGTCCAACAGCACACTTTCTTCACTTGGCCCTCCAAGCCCTGCTTTTCTCCAAAGCGTGACACGAAACCACTCTGTCAGAAACAAAGAAGGAGACAAACATTTCAAATGAAAATATAGATTCCATTACAGTATACTGTTATGATAGGACATCATGTATATAGGGAACACCATTTAGATGTCAACTTTTGGTGGATCATCTTCCTTCCACAGTGCAGTAAGAGAGCATTCGGGTATCATTTAGCAGAGAAAAGTTCATTGTTGTTTTGTTTTTTTGAAGGAGTTTTGTTTCTGTCTTTATAAACAATGTGAATTTATTGTAATGCTTTAATGCATATTCCTAAATAAATGTGTGTTTAGTCAAAATACCGCATACCCACTGAAACACAGCAAAACGGGTAAGATAATACACTGGGTAAGTATAATACAGCTGCAATATGCAGTCTGCAGTATGCACTGATACCTAGAACGTGGAGGGAACGGGGGTCATTAGGGTCCTATATTTTTCCCTGGCCCCTGCTGGCAAGTTAATCCAACCCAGGCAAAATTATATGGGAAGCACCCAATGTCAAAATGCATGGGGATCTGACCACAACAAACATGTCAAATGGAATTCTTTGTATGTAGCCTTGAGCTTCACACATACTGGATTTGTCAAAATGAATATATTCCACAAGACAGAACTGATGTTTAAAGGAGAATACCACTGATTTCATATGCTAAAGTCAATTTCCTAATCACAGAAACTACTACATAACCAAGAAAATAGCTGAAAAAAATGACTAAACTGATGTTACTTGACCCTTCTCTGCTTCAGCATACATAGACAGTCTGTGGTAAAACTAAGTCTATGGAGTTTGCAAAAAGTGGGCGTTTACCAGGCCCTGATGAGAGATGCTCTCAAATTGCATGATGGGAAGTGTAGGAGTATTTTGGGAGCTTGACCAATAACAGGGAATATGAGTCCACCAATATCTCAGGCCTCAGCTGCTTCAATTTAAACCATCCCTTTCAAATCTGTCTCTCATAAGTCCCTGATGTTTGTGATGCAATACAAAATCACTGCTGTCCTCCCTTAAGAGATTTGATGTAGCAGGATTTTCATGGGTTTGAGTTAGGTACTTAAAAATATATCATGTCAAACAGTATTGTGGTTGCATATGTCTTCTCTGTAGATGTAGATATTCACTTGTGAACACGTACCCATCCTCCCTTGTGTCGTATCTCAGGGCAGATGACCCTCTCCACGTAGGCCCCCACACACGTCTTCAGCTGAGGCAGGACCACCACCATGCCCCTCTCATGGCAGTGCAGTGCCATCTGGCCAGCCAGCACATACACTGACAGCACTGCGCTCCAAGCCAGGTCCCGGCGCCGCCCCCCAGGGATTGGTGGAAAGAAGTGCTCGTCCAGGATGCTCATGAGCGTGGGGCAGGCTGTGTTCTCCGTCACATCCTGAAAGATGCGAGGCCAGCGCCGGAAGAAGATGGGGAAGCGGGTGAGGAGCTCGTCTCCGGCATGGCGCAGGGCTGCAGTGCAGGCTGTAGGGGCAGAACCCATGGCGCCATCTGCCCCCCCTGTGGTTACATAGTCTAAGTAGTCATGGGCCATCAGAAAAGCCTCTCTCACCAGCGGGTCCGGACTGTTCAGGCCCAATCTGGCCTCTGGCACCTCAGGCTGGCACATGGTCACCTCTAATTGCCACTTCACTAATCACCAAGCTGTATTCTCAGTAGGCCACAGATGACAGCTCCATTGCCAAGCAGCATAGCCATTCTCGAAGTCACATCAGTCTTTTATGGTCGGGTGGGAAGGCCCTTAATGTGAAATTTTAAACAGTTTAGAGAAGGGGCTAATAAACAAGCATACTACAAGAAATAAAGTATTTATAACTCACCTCCTGTTCACTTGCGTTCAAGAAACACAAGTGTGTGTCTGTACACTATGCTGCAGTCATACTGGGTCACCCAGTCCCCTTTCCAGCTAAATATAGAGCCCTTGTTGGAAACTGACACTGATCTCCAACCTCACATGCAAAATCACGGCCATCCTAACACACAGTCTCATTCCAACACAAGAGGCAGGACTGGACAAATAGCACAGGAGACCAGCGGAGAGGAAGCAATCAGAAACAATACATGATGTTCATAGGTTACAGCTTTCAGTGAAGTAGTAAGATCATGTACATCCTAAGAATGGTTTGGCCAATGCACTCTTCTCTTTGATTTTTTTCATTGTGTTTGTATTTTGTTGTCATACCTGATGAGCTTATTCTCTTGAATAATTTGGAGACTCTTATTAATGCTGGAGTACAACAATTTGGAATAGAAATAAGGTTTTAAAGAATCAGTTCACTTAAAAAGAAATGAATAAAATACAGTAACATAAAAACAAATACATCCTCACTTACCTCTGGTAGTATAGTCATGCAGATGGCTTTGGTTTTATTTGTCCAGGTTTTGACATGTCTGTCTCTATGATTTCCACCTCCACAACAATACAATGGTGAATGGAATTTAAATGTGTCTCTCACAGCATAAATGTAACGGAATCTTGTCTGTCCAGTATCCTCATTACTCTGGGTAATTGACAAACTCTACTGTGAACAGTTTTTTTAACTACTGTCAAACAAAGGAGTAATCTCTGTGTGATCTCTTGACAGTGTGTTAAAGGGACAGTTCATTCAGCGGAAAATAGTTCCATTGAAAACTGTTGACAGTGAGGTTACTGCATGCATAGCATGATGTGAGCAGCTTATATGTCCTAATGCTATTTAGCTATGTATTCATTAAAGGGCTGTGGTCACACACAACATTATGTGAAACTCACTTCTCAACCATCACTTTTCATCAGTGGAAAATGCCAGAAAGACATCATATATGATAAGACAATATAGCAAAAAGAACAGAAGACAATGTATAACAAAATTAGTGACCATGTCTGTCTGTGTAAAACAACAATGCAGTAAAAAAAAAAAGATTTTCCCCTAAAAGGGATTAATAAAGTAAAACCTAAAATCTATAGCTGAAGATGACAGCGGAATTAAGTATTAATTACACAATGATATGAAACTTCAAATTGATTCAAGTTTTATTTGTCATCATACACATGTGTAAAATGTTTTAGTACCTATGTTCAGAAACAGAAAAATGAAACCAAATATTGGAACAATATAACAGTATATATATAAACAGTGGAAACATTAACAACACTATAAACAGTAATGAGTGTTCATAAAGTACTGAGTTTAGAGTATGGTTTATATGGGATGTGGATGGATGTGTGTATGTTGATTTATTCAGAATCTGAATGGCCTGAGGGAGCGAACTCCATCTCCTCCTCTCTCTTTTAGCCTTTAGGCAGAGGGAAGGCCTCTCTGAGTGCAGCAGAGACAAGAGTCTGTTGTTGGGGTGAATGAGGTCTCTTATAATCCTCTCAGCCCTCGTCCTGCACCTCCTGGTATAAATACCCTGTAAGTCAGTGAGGTGACATCTGGTGACGTGTTCAGCTGACCACACCACCCTCTGCAGGGCCAGGTGGTCCCTCTTGGTGCTGTTTCCAAACCAGGCTGCCTGTCGGGAGGATCTCTGTGGTGCAAGTACAGGAAGTCTTTGAGGGGCAACCTGAAGTCCTTAGGTGGTCCTCCTCAGGTGTCTCAGGTGAAAGAGACACTTTCTTCACCAAGATGCTGGGACCATGATTGGTTCCCTGTGATGCAGACACTGTGGCATCTGAAGCTATCTACCCTCGATTGTAGTTCCCTCCTGCTTCTTCCCAAAGCCCACCATGAGCTCCTTAGTCCTGCTGACATTCAGTGCAAGACGTGAGGTGAGTCACTTCCTCTAGGTAGAACTTCTCTTTATCAGAGATCAGGTCTACCACATCTGTGTCATGATGGTGGTAGAGTCATGTGTACAGGGAGTAGGCTACATCCTTGGGGGGCTCTTGTGTTGATAATGAGGAATGATGGCATGTGGCTGCCCCCCCCCCCCCCCCCACACACACACACACACACAGATGTCAAGGTGGGCCAGGGCAGTTTGTGGATGGATGGTTTAGTGATGGTTTATGGCCTCTTGGAGCACTTCATCATGACAGAGGCAGCAGGGATGAGGCCTCTTAAAGACAGAGACCACCATTGACTGGGTAAGGGAGAGGCTGAAGATCTCTGTGAACACCAATGCTAGCTGCTCAGCATGGGCCAGCTCCTCCTCCCGGCATGCTCTAACTGCATGTTCCTCTCTGGTGACTGTACGTTCATGAACTTTTTGTGGTAATGACTTTTGACACAGAGAAGGCAAAAATTAATTCTGATAAAAAATAATGTCAAGGCACCATTTGAATTGTAGAAATTGAAAAACAAAAACAGTGGGGGCCTGGTATTGTTCACGCTGGCTCAGGTCACGCTGTCTTTATGTGTCATAGTGTCTTGCTATCAGTTACTGAATGACTGTACTTAGTAGGGATGAGCGAGTACGCCACTATCTGTATCTGTATTCGTATCTGTTTAACCATCTACATTATCTGTATCTGTATCTGTATTCGGAGTGGGCGGGGCCTAAACCGGAAGTGAGTACAGAAATGGGTGAGGCTTAAAACTGTACATTATTTTAAGTCTGAAATTGATATGGATTGATCAGAAGTTGCTAATCTACTGTATTCAAAGCCTATATACAGTATATCTCTATAATATTTATAATATTATTTTCATGAACTGCAGAGAGAAAGTGTCAGATACTGCATGCAGCCACATACAATAAAAATATTAATATAGGCTACTTTGTGTGTTCAGCTACAGCTATATGTGTGTATGTGTGTAAATGGTCTGTCAGACTGTTTATTTTTTACTGATCTGTGTGAACTTCATGATTCATGCCAACATCCAGTGATGGCAAACAGGGAAATAATATGTCAGCCTTGTTCACTTCTTCTCAAAAGCGCCGCGTTCAGTACGAGCAAAGTTTTTCAATTGACTTCATATCACCAGCCAAACTAAGAGCAAGCAGACGGTTAAAAAAAAAAAAAAAAAAAATCGGAGCGGAGCGGAGGCATTTACCGACGCGACGCGAGCCGTTTTCAGCTCTGTCTTGTCAAATGCACCGCGCGTATGTTGGGAGCAGTCTATGGTTGGGAGAGACGTGCAGAGACCATACAGTCTATGGCAGAGACGTGTCTGTGTAGGGAGGGGCGGGCGCTGTGTGTGGCTAATCACAGAGCGCAGAGAGAAGACAGTCAGTTCCACAATGAGGATTTTCTTTCAGCACGAACACAGATATTTACATATTTCACTCGTATCATAATCGTATTCGTCAAACATGCTTTATCCGTAACGGATACTCGTCTGAAACGAGTATCCGGCTCATCCCTAGTATTTAGTACTTAAATTTCACATATTTGAATAAAGATTTTCATTCATTCATAGTCCTGAAGAAATGTATAGTAATATCAGTTTTCCTAGGAACTATTTCTCCAACTAGGCTCACTGAAATCTACTGAACACGTACAATTGTTCTGTGGATTAACTGGAGTAATTCAGGGACAGTGATTCTGGAAAGACATATTGCTACTGATTTTTCAAATGTAATTTTCCAATGCATTGTGTAATACAAACAAAATCACTTCCATTGTATTAGGGTGGAAGCAGAAATCTAGCAGAGGTATCTGAAAACCTGGACAAATCATCAAAACCAAAGTCCAGTGCAAGTTATCCCATGAAAGTGCAGTATGATTTGTATTTCACTCATGGGAGGAGTAATCTATTACTGGAGATACACTACCTCTCGTTAAACCTTGTGTGTGTATGTGTGTGTGTGTGTGTGTGTGTGTGTGTGTGTGTGTGTGTGTGTGTGAATTTGACAGCTCTCCCTTGGATTTGAACTCATAACCACTTGTTTACAATGAGGTAAATCAAAGCTGTTTCACTACATACAGTCATACATGCAGGCCAATTAACTCCTCTCACATGTTCAGTAATCTCATCTCTATATAAACTAAAAATATATGTAAATGCAAACATGAAGAGCCATTAATTAGATTCAAGTGAATGTATTTAAATTGTGGATAATGCCTATGAGATCTCTTCCGTAGACTAACACTCAGGCACGCATGGCTAAATCTACATTGTCCTTTAAGTGTTTCCTCTCCTTTTATGAAATGGCTTTATGTGTCACATGGGGATCAATCAAATGCTCTGTGTATGGCATTTATGTACGTTGTTAATATGCTGATTTATAGCGGAGCGAAGACATGATCAAGTGGTACCATTAGCAGCTCTGTGTTCTCTGACCATCTGGTGCGGCATATATTGCGAATGCGCATGGAAGGGAAGATAAGGCTAACCACCCAGAAAGAACCCTAACCCACCCTCTGCACACACACATACACTACTTCAGATGTACTGTGTGAGAGAGTGTGTAAAATGGCTGCGTACCTCTTCCTCATTGCCGAGCCAGGGAACAGGGGAAGTGACATGGTTGATAAAAGCTCCTATCAGGCCTCTCATATGTTCATGTGGCAACGTCTGCAAGCAAGGGGAGCTTCCTGTCTCCTGTAGAAAGGTTTTTGATGTGTAGACGGTTGCACTGGAAAGGAAGGTGCAAGATTAACAGGAAACGTCCTGTAACTCACTGTTGCCACTCGGCACCGTGGAGCAGTTTCCCTACAATTAGATTACGCTTTCACCACTGTGAGACTGCAGCTGAATGCTGCTACAAGCATGCTGCTGACATTTGTGCTAGGTGTAATGTATATGTATATATATGTAAACATTACTTATTATATAACATATAATAATATAACATGAATGCTGCTACAAGCATGCTGCTGACATTTATGCTAGGTGTAATATATATGTATACTGTATATATGTAAACATTACATATTATATTACATTATACATGTTATACACATTACATTAAAGTAATTTCATGTAATGTAATTTAGTAACTTTAGTAAACAGAAAGTACAGTTAAGGCTGTGGGAATGTCATTAGCTTTGCAAATTACCAAAGTATTAAAAAATCTAAACTTTGATCTGACGATGAGTGTGCAGCAAATTGTATTGCAACCAAGCCAATGACTGTTGAAATATTTCACACAAATTTCGACCTCATGATGGCACTGGAAGTATTCATGACCCACAAAAGCCACTTAGATTAATCATCATCTTGATTCTATTGCCCCTTTAAAAAAGAAGTTAATAAAGCAAAAGAGGTTAGCTCCATGGTATAGTCCAGAAACTCAGAAATTAAAGCAAACATTGCGTAAGCTGGAAAGGAAATGGCGTTCTACCAATTTGGAAGAATCTCACTTAGTCTGGCAAAACTGTCTTAAGACATATAACAAGGCCCTTCGCAATGCCAGAGCAGACTACTATTCAAAATTAATAGAGGAAAATAAGAACAACCCCAGGTTTCTTTTCAGCACTGTAGCCAGGCTGACAGAGAGCCACAGCTCGATTGAGCCATCTATTCCTATTGGCCTCAGTAGTAATGACTTTATGAACTTCTTTAATGATAAGATCCTAAATATCAGAAACCAAATTCTTCCTGTCCTCCCATCCAATAATGAATTGTCTTCAATTATGGGATCCATACAAACAGCTGTAAAAGCTGATGTATGTTTAGACTGTTTCTCTCCAATTGACCTTAAGCGGCTGACTTCAATGATTTCTTCGTCAAAGCTGTCAACCTGTCTTTTAGATCCCATCCCAACCAGGCTGCTGAAAGAAGCCTTACCTGTTATTGGCACTTCCTTAGTTGACATGATCAATCTGTCCTTATTAACAGGCTATGTACCACAGTCTTTTAAAGTAGCTGTAATAAAACCTCTTCTTAAAAAGCCGACTCTTGAGGTACTTGCAAATTATAGACCTATATCTAACCTTCCCTTTTTCTCGAAGATCCTTGAGAAAGCAGTGGCTAACCAGCTTTGTGACCATTTACAGAATAATAGTATATTTGAGGATTTTCAATCAGAATTTAGAGTTCATCATAGCACAGAAAATGCTCTGGTGAAAGTAATAGGACTTGACAGAGGACTTGTCTCTGTTCTCGTCTTGTTAGATCTTAGTGCCGCATTTGACACGGTTGATCATCAAATCCTGTTGCAGAGACTGGAAAATTTAATTGGCATTAAAGGAACTGCGCTAAGCTGGTTTAAGTCCTATTTATCAGACCGATCTCAATTTGTACTTGTCAATGATGAATCCTCGAGACACTCTAAAGTTAACTTTGGTATTCCACAAGGCTCTGTGCTCGGACCAGTCCTGTTCACCCTACATATGCTTCCCCTAGGGAACATTATCAGGAAACACGCCATCAACTTTCCTTGCTATGCAGACGATACCCAATTAGATCTGTCAATTAAGCCAGATAAAACCAACCAATTAGCTGAATTTCAGGCATGCCTCAATGAAGTAAAAACCTGGATGGCCTGCAATTTCCTATTGTTAAATTCAGACAAAACTGAAGTTATTGTACTTGGTCCAAAGCACCTTCGATGCAAATTTTCTAAAGATATCAGTTCTCTCGATGGCATCGCATTGGCCTCCAACACTACTGTTAGGAATCTAGGAGTAATTTTTGATGAGGATTTGTCCTTTAATGCACATATAAAGCAAATTTCTCGGACTGCCTTTTTTCACCTCCGGAACATAGCAAAAATCAGGCATATCCTGCCCCAAAAAGATGCAGAAAAACTAGTCCATGCATTTGTAACTTCTAGGCTGGACTACTACAATTCCCTTTTAGCAGGCTGTCGTTAAAGACTCTCCATTTGATCCAGAATGCTGCTGCACGTTTTCTGACAAGAACAAGGAAAAGAGATCATATCTCACCCATTTTGGCTTCTTTGCACTGGCTCCCTGTCAAATCAAGAATTGAATTTAAAATCCTTTTGCTAACCTATAAAGCCATTAATGGTCAAGCACCATCACATCTTCAAGAGCTCATTGTACCCCCAGAATGCAGGATTTCTATTGGTTCCCTGAGTCTCCAAATATAGATTTGGAGCCAGAGCCTTCAGTTATCAAGCTCCTCTCCTGTGGAATCAGATCCCTGGGTTCGGGAGGCAGACACCCTTTGCACAATTAAGAGTAGGCTTAAAACCTTCCTCTTTCACAAAGCTTATAGTTAGGGTTGGTCCAGGTGAGCCCTGAGCCATCCCTTAGTTATGCTGCTATAGGCTCAGACTGCTGGGGGACTTCCCATGATTTACTGAGGTTCACTCTCCTTCTCTCGCTCCTCCACCTGCATCCATTCATAACCCATCAATGCATCGTACTAATGCAACTTCTTCCCTCTCTCCTAGTTTTGTGCTCTTCTCTCCTGTCGCTTTCTGCAGGTCCTTGTGTCACTGGATCTGCAGAGTCCGGACCCATGTTTACAAGCCTCTGACTGACAATGTGTCTATGGACACGCCTGTGGGTTGTATTGCTGCTTGTCATTGTCTGCTTTTTTCTACATTTTATATGGCAAGTGATTAGTCAATGAATGAAGAAAGTTTTATTTTCAGCTTTTCAAACCTCACCTACTGTTGAATTTGTTCTCTGGATGGTTCATTTAAACCTACCAGAGGAAAAGTCAATAGTTTACTATCAATAATAATTCAGCAGCATAGATATAACCCTGGGTCAGGGGATAAGAATTTCTCACATTGAAAGTTGAATTGATATGGGCCAGGCAGGTCTGTATGGGTGGATGCTATCATCATGGTTCACACCCTCTCCTAATGAACACATTAGGGTTTCTGTCAGTTTCATCCCTGCTAAGGTGCTTTTGTTAGCATGTATCTGCTCCAGGACACCACACAAAAGTATCTACTATAATTTAATCCAAAACATTACAAATGCACCCTCTCTGCTAATAGAGGAACACAATGCAAATGACAGAGTTGCAGAGGAGTTTTTAACTGAAGGCGACAGTGATCTGTGAGATGAGGTGTGACAGAGCAAATTTAGCCACTTTGCAAAGCACAAACAGTGCGGCCTTGTTCTGCTGAATGGAACAATGCAGTTTGTGTGTGTGTGTGTTTGTGAGCGAGAGAGAGAGAGAGAGAGAGAGAGAGATCTGATTTAGGTGACTACTCCTCTGACCTTTAGCCTGAATTTCAGACTAAAGAGCAGTCAATTAGGGACATCTTGTCCAACTGGGGACAAAAGAAATGTCCCCATTTGGGAAAAATCAGATTTGGGTCAGTGGTTAAGGTTAGGGTAAATTTTAGGGTAATGGATTAAGCAAGTAGTGGTTAGGGTTAGAGATAGAGGAAATCTCCAGAAAATTAATGGAAGTCTATGTAATGTACCCAAAAGAGATCTAAGTCACGTGTGTGTGGCTGTGTGTGTGTGTGTGTGTGTGTGTGTGTGTGTGTGTGTGTGTGTGTGTGTGCATGTGTGTGTTTGCCTGTTATCTTTCAGCAACATAAGAGTATCTCTTGCTTTCAGGAAGTGGCTTATCAACCTCTACACAGAAGTTGAAATCTACTTTGAAGTTCCTACCCATTGAAAAAAAAAAGCGAGGGCTCCAATAAAAGCTGCAAGGTGACAGAGAAAGGTTGAACAAGGCAGACAGATGAAAACCGACCTCCTCCTGCTCCTCCCCACCAACCTGCAGTCAAACAATTGCGATCTCCACGCCTCTTTGTTCAGGACTCCCATCAGTCTCGCAGTGGGAGGTGTGGTCAGAAAGAGGAGGAAATTGCTGTGAATTTGTGGGTAATTGAAAACACCTATATCCCCCTGTGTCTCCATCTCTACCTGCTTTAAAAACCTCCACCCCTTCTTCCTCCCCAACGTCCACCTTCTATGCCAATACATTCCTAATGGCACCCCTTCCCCATTCTGTCCTCCATCTCCCACTGGACTGAATTGATGCAAACGATTGCGCACCCATTTGCTGTCTGGAGGAGAGGTGACCCACTTGTGTGGTTTGCTCGCTGTCTCCTGCCCCACCTTCTCCCAATTGCAGGTATTGATGCCCCGCCATTGTTTCCCCCCTGCCCAGGGGGTGGAGTGGTTTGTGGGAAAATTGGGGGACCCCTCAGGTGTTTGATGGCTTTTATCGATTCACACCAGACTCTCCAGCTCCCATTTACCCTCCACTATGCAGTACAAGCTTTTTAGATAGTGGCTGTATCGGCTGCTATTTTTAAGTGGTATTATTCTGTTCCACCAATGCATAAGCACATGTTTTTTTTTTCTCATGTTTGGCTGGTCAATGGAGGCAGACTGGTGGTGTTTCTGCATCTCAGATTAAAGCTGCTCTACTTTCAAATGCCTCCCATTAATTGCAAGAAATAAACAAATGAACATCTTTCTATTTGCCACTTGATTTTTTTTCCCAGATCTTTAAACTTACACCATCATCCAGTGGCTACAGGGATACTGTAAGGACACCAAACATATGGTGGCCACTAAGAATTAAAGGTGTAAGTGTAATATTTTTGCTTGTTGTTTCGAGTGAAAGTGTGGTGCACCATAGTGCTCACATGGAAATAGAAGAGGAAATGCAAGCAGATACTCATCATCAACTTGCATCATCGGCACCGTTGTTGTGTGTGATATTTTGAAAATCAGTTTTGGCCATAGCATTTGCACAGTTTTCCTTCTTCTTTGTGTTTGCAATGCCACAGTTGCCAGTGTATTGTTCATCACTCTGGCCTATTGTCTGATTAGTCGGTTGTAGAAGTTGTCACCTATAGAAGTTGCATCCAGGACTCCATGTAGAACCTCCTCAGCCTGTGGAAGAAGAAGAGATATTTTCTAGAGAAGAGCTGTTGTCTGTGGTTGAAAACTGTTGCTAAGGTCTGGCATGAACCCCCATGCTTGAATCTCATTTTGTGGAATGTTTAAATAATTTCTTATTTCTTTAAAAGCCTGACAACGTCTAACCCTCAGGTTCTTGTCGTCTTACGTTTTCAATAAGGATTTAATGACATTTTGCTTGGGGGCTTTATCTGTACTGAGGAAATATTGCCTATCCTAACTACTCTGAATTGTCACTTGCTGCCTTTACACTTTGCCTCACAGGAAATCAGACTTTCCAACTTTCTGCCATATCTGAAAAACAAATTAGCATGAGCAGCAATAGCCATACAGCTGAAGACATAAAAGCGTTCCACTTACAGAAACTCAAACTTCAAAAATCGAAGGAAAAAGACGTCGGAATACCAGACACACTGATTGATCTCTGGGACGTGCCGAGCAAAACTGCAGTAATGAACGCTTAGCACCAAACATGGAGACAAAGTAAAAAAGGAAAATAACAAGGAACTTGCAGATTACCACTTTAACAGCCTATTGCGATGTAGAACAATCAGCAGTAGCGTGATCCAATCGGAGCGTACAGAAATAGAGCTTTAGAGGCTGTTGTGTTCATTGTTGTGAAGGAGAAGCGAGGTGAGAATTGACTCTCCGGTGCATAGAGCAGGCTCTCCATGCCAATAACCACCTCTTCATCGGCACCCCTTTGACATCAACATTCACCCACTGAAATATATATCACTTTCAAAAGCATGCCACCTTCTCTTCAAATATTTAATTTTCAACTTGAGGTGTACCTCTTGTTTATATAACAAAAGCCTCCTCTCAATTAGAGCACCTGGGGGTGGGATGAAGCGAGGGTGCATATCAGTACACCCGTACCCCCCCTCTCTCCCTCCCTCCCTTCTCTCTCTTCTCTCCCTCTCAAACACACTCATTTATGAACAGTCACACACTCATACGCGGTGCACATGCACATACACACTCTCTCCAGCTCTGTTTCTCACACACGCTTTCTCTGTCTCCCTTTACAGCCTAGCTGTTTTGGAGATAATGAGATTAGAAATCTATTTTTGTCAGTTACCTGCAAGTGATGCATTAGTGGAAACATTCCTCAACATTACAGCTATTACTAAAATGAATGGGAATGAAATTACTTTCCCCATTTTTTCACTTTGAAACCTTTTACACTCACAGAGTTGTTAGCAGAGGCTTATCGCACTCACCTGCCTGGATTTGTTTTTATATTATTCCAGCAGGAGCCTTGACCTCAGGGACTCGGACAGTAATGGTCTGTCACTCATGGCTGAGATTACATAAGCTAGAAGTGTTACAACATGAAAACAACATGAAAAATGTTCATACTCTGTACTATAACGACTGGAATAGTTGGGCAAAACACACTATTGTATGTAAACTCCAATTGATTTAGTAGATTGTTCCAGAACCAAATCCAGCCATGTTTTTTTGTTCAAAAAACATTAGATAGAATTCTGTGTTTAAATAACAACAGTAACAATAACAAGCAGCATAACAGTACATAGCAAATCTCTTGTATAGGTCATACATTGTGTCATGCACATATATGAAAAATTTTGGATTTTTTTGAACATGGATATATAAAACACCAGAAATGCCACTGCAGCAGTAAAACAAGAACAAAACGTTTTACATATAACATTACAGTATAAACAGGGAATTTTTTTTCTCACAGACTCTACAAAGAAAATCTGACACAAAAAGATTCTCTTCCTTAAACACAATCCTTTAGCAATCATCCAACCAGAAGAACTAATCAGAAATCAAGGGATTTTACAAAAAGTATAGCCCTCAAGTCATCATATACTGTGACATAAAATGGTAGGTAGGTAGGTAGGTAGGTAGATACTTTATTCATCCCCTTGAGGAAATTCGCAATGGTCCTAAAAAAATGGAAAATGGTCCTAATCCTTAGTCTCAACAAATTCATATAGCCTAAAAAAGTCTTTCCTCTTTACAGAGATTACAAAATTTACTAAATCTTTCTATGGATGATTATTACTATTATTTTATTATTTTTGTTTTATTATCATTTTTGTTACCAACCCCCCCATGCACTCCTATAGAAGAAAGATTTCACTTCACTAGTTGAGGAATGTTCATGTAAAACTTGCCAGTTAAAATCTTTCTAGGGGGCTGCTTTTCATATGTGTGTGTTCATTATTTGAAACTGTTCCTAAGCCAGATCATCACATATTTACATAACTGTTTGGTACAACCCAGTATGTAGCTTTCATTACCAAGTTGCTAATTGAGACCAGAGCTCAACTAACTCACTCAGAGATACATCTGGAACAGGAAGCCAGCATGTGTGTGCCAGTCTCATATGATATACTTTATCCTATAAATACTGCACTGCACCAGTGTTGATAATGCAACAATAAATGAAGTGCAAAATGCACAAAATGAGTCAAAGTGTGCACCTAGCTACAAATGAGCTAACATCACAAATAGCTTTAAAATGTGATTTTGTCATATTATCACTTTTCAAGTGTGACATACAGCTCTGCCACAACATGGTGATAATTGATGTACAGTATGTAAATGGGACACACAGTATGTATTATTGTTATTGTATCATGCCAAAGTCAAAGTGATCCAGCAAGTCTCTTTGTCCTGTCAATGAACAACTAACACAATGACCCATTCTAGCTGCTGGTTGTTACTAAAATCAGGCATCCGTGATTCAACATAATCTATTTCTGATATGATGATCTACAGTGGGGAAATATTTTTAATTCTCATTAAGCTTATAATTCATTCTTTCATTCTGTGGTGTGGGAGGATTTACTGTCCCATTTAATTGCTCATTATAACTCTACATAAACACATCCATTTAGCCTTTATTTTACCATTCAACATGTATAGAAATAGAAAACAAGGAAATGTGCTTTAATGAGCAGCTAGCCTGCAGTTTATACCAGTCTGTGGTTTGGACCCTCCACCCCTACCTGAGCACTGAGGAGTGCATGCTCTTGAGAAGTCCTGTCCTCACACATGTTCACACCCTTTTAACAAAACAAATCTGATTCCTGAATACACACTCACACAAATGCACAACATATAAATAAGACAACATTTAAATCATCTGAACATGTATTTCTCCTCTTTTGGCAGAAACTAGCAGAGTCACTGAACCTCCAGCCCCTGCATGTTCAGGACAAGTCAAAATTGACAACCAGCCATTCAGTTCCTGGTAAAAAAACAAACAAAAAAAACTATAATGTAACTTTAATCGTAATGTAATTTTTGAAATTCAAAGTGTAATCCATTACATTATACAAGACAGGAAAATCTAATCACATTACTGTGATGCATAACTTTTTCACGCCCTAAGGAATAACACAAACTATCAAGCACTCAGATTGAACCTCCTCCAGTTTAATGAAATGTCTTGCTGTGGATCAAGGTTGGCTAATAACTGTTAATATTGGAGAACTCCATACTTACTGTGCCTGGGTATTTATGCTAATTGAATCGAATTGATATGTTTGGGAATATGCACCACTGAATTTCCAATAGCTCGATAACTAACATAAGTGGGCATTGCTTTATTACCTGATCCTGAGGTCTTAAAGCAGGACCTGTGTCAGTTACATTCAGCATATTCCAAATTAAATCTGAATTAATTTGTTTTCAAGACAGTAAACCAGTAGTCCAGAGAGAATTATAACATAGAAAAACTATACATACTGCACGGACAATGGGAGAAACAGCAGGTTAATAGGAGCTAAATAGTTCCTCTCAGCCTATCAAATCAACCCAGCTATGCTCAGCAGACACCATAGAGTTATAATAAACAGTACATTTTTGGAGTGAGGTTAATGTAATGATGTCAGTAACACTACTACACCTTCCAGAGTTTCCAGCATTGGCCACCCATTGAGTTACCATTATTAACATCAGACTAACTGATTCAGACTTCAGAAGGGAATCAAATCCTGCCCTGAGCAGCACAGAGCCGACAGGTTCACCTATATGATGATCCAGCTGCAGTCACTTCACATTATGACAGGTTGTGATCGTTTGTTCTGCTTTGAGGTAATGTATTGTATTAGTATGAGAGCTGGGCAGCAAGCTGTGCAAACAGAGGCGGCAGGATGTGCTGGGATTGATCTGAGGCTAAAGGTGGGTAAGTGGTGCCAACAGGTCTGGACCCCACAGAGTGGAACCAGTCAAATTTGCCATTATTTGAGTTTAAACTAAGCAGAGGTTAATGGAGTTTGTAAATTTGGGAATGTAACTTTATTGTTGTTACGTTCGATGGTAAAGGGAGAATTTATTGGTGGAAAGATGCAGTAACATTCTGCCTGTAGCTGTTTTTGACCCATGACTACTTTATTGTTACGTTCACCCTCCCCAGTGTTATAACCCACCTTACACAGGGAAGTTTGTGGCTAGGCAAATCCCATCATCATGTATCATTTACTACATATCTAAAACAAAGCTTGCCCCCTTTAGCATCTGCAAATAGTGTCTGTCAGTATACCACAGTATGTATAGACTGTATGTATAGCCCTCACCCACAGCTGCTGGACAAATATCGTGCTGAGCAGTGGAGTCTTTCATACTGATCAACAACACTGGCACTCCCAGTCCATGACAACATGAAACTTTCCTGACTACACTTCCATTTTCCTGAGGCTCTGTCTGAAGTTTTACTTCACTATCTGATTTTCCTAATCTCAGGCATGAAGTTGTATACAACTTCTCAAATGAAGGCCTTAGACACAGTTTTATTCCTAATGCAGCCATTAAGGGAAGGTTTAGGGATAAGCAGGACCTACAGTTTTTTTATGTGTTGGTGTAGAGGTGTAGTTCAGGTTTTACGTTATGAGCTCAGCTTAGGTGGTCTCGGGTGTTAGTGGGGCTGTGGGCTGAGCAGGCAGCGAGGGGAGCTTAGCTGGGAGGGAGCTGCTTTCCTGCTGCCTCACCGAACAGCAAATCAAACCAGATGGGCTCATTTATGGACAATTAGCAGTGTGCTGTGAATGGAGCACCACTGACTCACCTAGCGCTGTTATTATTACAGCTTTTATCTGAGCGCAAGCGAAACCTGGCGGCTTCTAAATTGGTGTTTTGATGCATGTTTGACCCCAGATGCATGAGGAAATTGAAGACCTGTTCATGAGAATTGGAACAGAGGCGGACTGTGATTAATAAGCTCTGGGAATGTTGACGATTATCTGGTCTGTGCCATATGACTGAACCAGAGCTCAGATTTGGAAAGGGGTTGAAAACTTTGCACACTCGGAGCAGCTGTGAAAACTCCGCACTTCCATCTTTACCAGTGAATAGGAAAACACCAAACAAAAGGTAGCAGGGCTGCTGCTAACTTGCTCCAGGCTTTTATCATGCGATGCCCTCACACTGCAGAGGCGAGAATGTCCTGTTACCGAAAGGGGGGAATGAGTCCTATGCAGGAATGTTGCTCTTGCCTCCCCCCTTTTCATCCCCCCTCTCACTCTCCTCTAATCGTTCCCTCCATCACTTCCTTGGCCTTTGCTTGACTCCCTCTGTGATGGTCCACTTCACTTTGCTCATAAACAATGCCCCCAGCCCCTTCCACACCTTCATATTTCTGCCTGCCTACAAGCTCCAGCTCCTCACTGCCTTCCTACCTCCAAGTCATATCAGACCTTTTAACAGTAATTAGTTGAGGGACTGCAGCACAGCGAGATATTTCCCTAATTCATCCCCATCTCTGGGAGAAGGAGAAAGGTAAGGTAAAGCTGTGTTGGTAGGAGCCTGCTGAGATAATGACAGACTCATCATATACATCCAAACAAAGCCAAGACTTGGCGGAAAAAAAGCCTTTTTGTTGTCTTTATTGTGTGCAACCGGCATCACAAGAGAACATTGTGAAAAGGAACAAAAAGGAATAAAAACAGCTGCTGCACACATCCATTGTCTGAGTACACACTGAGGGTGAACGCTGTTCAGATCAATGCAATTACCACTATGAAAAGACTGTGGTTCTTTGGGAGGTTGTTGCTGCACCCAAACACCGGACTTTACCTCTGAGCAGGGGTGTTCTCTCACTGTGGAGGGAGTCATGTTCGGCGCAATGGTATGTCCCGAGGGATATCAACCACCAATGACAGCTCAGCATTGTTTGAAAGCCTCTCAATGAAAACTCCTACCTCTAATTGTCCCTGCAATGCTTATCAACGCTGCCAATCCCAACTAGAGCGGAAAGACAGAGCAATTTTCCCATTACAGCAGGAGCAGAAAATGGAGGAGAGACGGGGGAGCCGGGTGTCTCCAGAGAGCAGTGCAGATGGCTTCATCTCTAAGTTCAAAAACACAGACAGGAGGGATGGGGGCGAGAGACGCGGCACACGCACACTCACAGGCACTCATAATGTCCTTGTGCACAAATACAAATGGTCACGTGCACAGGTGGAGACACGATTCATGCACTTTGACAACATGTAGTGAATTAGCTTTTAACCTCCTTTCTGCAGCCAGTTTCCTTCAAGGACACATGGAGGATTCATTTCAATGAGCACTGAGATCATACGTAGCTGTTTTAAGCCCGCTGACCCCCTGGTTAGATAAGCCCACTTCACTGCTGTCTGTCTATGCTTTGATCTTCCATGACCAGAACAGAGGCTCCACAGACATTCATGTGTTTAGATTTCCTCTCCCAATATGGACATTTGCATTAAACTTGAAGGAAAAGCTAAATTTCCTCTTCAGGTTGCTCCCCCGAATGCAGCACCACTCTGTTCGGATGGTTATGACAACAAATGGCGTCTTGATAACATCACATACTCCAGGATTCAACCTGAGCTTTACCCACCATCCCAGCAGTGATGAGATTAATCTGTTTACCTGCTCTCTTGAAGTAATGTTTATTCAGACACATGCAGCTATGTATACAGTTCATCATAGGAGCCCAGGTTAAAAATGATACACAGAGTGTTTTGTGTGTGTGTGTTTGGAGGAGAGGTTGCCTATACTAAAATCTCCTTTATTATCAACGCAGACATCTTTAAGTGTCTGCCGTCTGGCTCCACTAGGCTTATCAGTTCCTCATTGGCTTACGCAATTAAAGAAAACACACACAAAAGTGTGTAGCTAAGCGTACACTCAAAACCATGCTTGTGTGCACACATGCAAAGAAGCATTTAGCAGCCCACTTACATCCAAAATAGATCAACTTAACCTCCTCTAGGCAGTGAAGTGATTACACAGACCATTACAGCTTAAGTCTTACAGGCTAACACACAACTACATGCTACGACAACTATATGCTTTTTTATTATAGAAATCCCTCATAGCGTTCAGCTGCCAGCCCAGAACTGGAGCTCTGTTTCCACTCCCTCCTCTTTCTGAGGTCACAACCAGCAGCATAAGCAAACAGAGCAAGAGATGGGACCAGAGATTGGTGGAGACTGTTGGCCTGATCTCTTATCTGGTAGCACCTCTGCTAACCTCCACTGCGAATAGAAAGTTCAGTTCAACAGCAGATACAGTCAAAGGCACACTGACTAAACCTCAAACTGTCGGGCCTGTTGTTTTGCTTTGTGGAAGTGATGTGTTCTTTCACACATCCAGTTCAGAGTTGAACAAACCAGTAAGACGCCACCATGTCTACCAGGCTTTCCTTAGTCTGTCCATCTGCTTGCCATCCCCACAACTACCACACAGACACACATCCATGGCCTTCTATTGTGGTGCTTGTGCAGGTGTATGGGTGCTGATAAGAAGCATAGGTGCCCCGTGGTTCATCGAGGTGAGGCCACGTTGGGCGAGCTCTGCCCTCGGCCCTACGCTGGCATTTCTCAACCGTGGGAGGTTCCACTGAAGAGGGCAGAAGTGATGCCGCTTATCAAGCTGGGGACTGAGGACCAGACGCCCAGCAGAGCCACAGGGACTTCTAGCCCGCATCCCAGCATCTCGCCAAACGTTGTCTGGCAGCGGGGCCCTTCTTGAGTCAGGAAATCCACAATTCAGTGCTCTCAGGGTGAAGCTGAACACACCCCTCCCTCCCTGAATCAGTGCTGTACACCTCTCACCCTGCTCTGCAATGATATCTCTGTCTGAAATGCCAAACCACATACACACACACATACAGTGCATCTGAACCACACACTGACATTTCAGCTACACCTCTTATGATCAGCATACTCCCCTGCTTGCGCTTGGCTCTTCAGAATTGTATAGATGGTTGAGTGGTTGTAGGTGGAGTGTTAAGTTATCCTTGCATTAAATGTGTAATCAAAAGAATGGGGTCGCACTCGTCAACAAAAGGACATTTTTAAGAGATATTTATTTTATAAAGGGCAAAATGCCAGTGGCACTCTAGTCTTTATCAGGGTGGATAAGTGGTCGACTTCTGTCTTATATAAGATGATTGTAGATAGAGTGAAATAAACTATAGCTTAGTCTAGTTCAGTGAGGGAATGAAACATTTCTAACATGTGATCATACAGTTTATTTAAGGCTTTACTGTATAAGGGAACTCTTAAAGATGGAGAAGGAGAAACAACTACTAAGATCACCACAGGTCCTCTGGAGCTTACTGACTTCCTTCAGTTTTTACCACATGTTTACCAAGTGGTGAATTTGCTGCTGGTGCAACTAAGGCAAACAGAAAGATCACATTGCATGAGTGCTCATATAATATATACTTTCGGTTGACCTCAAGCACCCATACTGGCAGTTAACTCCAGATGTGCTGACCTGACCACCAAAATGGCGTCTAGATTGAGAGGCGCAAAGTAGCAACTCTGCAGTAGGTCAGCATTAGGCTATCAGTGCAGTTTTCCCTCATCTCACTTCTGTTTTCAGCCCATTCACATTGATTTGTTACATGATAATACCCATTTCTAAATGTAATTTCCTTCTTGGTAATCATAAAACATCAATGAGTGTCAGCTTAGTAACTGGTCCCTTATTGATAGAATGGTGTCAAGCTAATACATTTACTGTGAACTGCAAAGCCGCTGGGTTAAGCCTTCATTCACACACTTATCGTCTAAGAATTCATATCAAAATTATTGAGTCACATAAGTAATTTCCAGCTGAAAGCAGACTCTATTGAACTTGCTAATATGTGATCAAGGAATATGTGATCAAGGCCAAATCTCTGTGCAGCAAAAGGTAATGTTTTAAATTACTTATTTTTGAGCATTTTGCCTGAGCAGTGATATTGGTCTAAAAAAACAAATGTTAAACTTCTGACACAAATTATTGCTAGTGATGTCACTCCTGGGTCTGTGAACGCTGCTTCAGCGCGTATTAAAGTTTCTCATGTGTGCATCTCATATATAATTTTTCCATCTACATTTTGCTGATGCTTCAGCTAGCTTAGCTCAGGGGGTGTTTGCAGCCCCGTGTTGAGTCTAAACCCAACGTGGCAGTCCCAACCCCACCTGCTTCCCCAGTTCATATGCCTCAATTAGGGAACAGGGCTGGGATGTTGTGAATTAACTTTAATGGGCAATAAGGGGATAGTGGCTTTAAAGCCTGGCCCTCGGGTAGAAAGCTGTCGGGGTTTGAAAACTCACGTGGCGGGGAATGCTAGACAAAACAACCTACTAGTTTAGAAAACAGATGTGTTTAGAAAAAGGCTTTATGTCTGTGACAGCGTTGTTACTACATTTGCTGAATATTAGCTCTGATTTCCATCTTGCAGAAGCAAGCTGATCTATAGGCTGAGATGACTGTCTGATATGAATCGCTTTCAAATGTTGGTCTGCTAACCTATAAAATGCAAGTAATTATTTTGTTAGCCTGTTTGTAGAATGAAGGTTTTTATGAGACAGAGATGATAACTAAATGTAATTGATGATATTAAAAGTTTAAAAAATGACCTTTTGTCATGAATGACTGGAACTATTTCTTGACAAACAGAAGTTTATCTGTTCACCCAGTGCTTTTGTGTAATGTCTTCA
The DNA here is from genome assembly GCA_037975185.1 of Centropyge bicolor. Taxonomy (NCBI): domain Eukaryota; kingdom Metazoa; phylum Chordata; class Actinopteri; family Pomacanthidae; genus Centropyge; species Centropyge bicolor. The sequence goes on along the minus strand of JBBMOC010000013.1, from coordinate 1,707,472 downwards.
GCTACAGTCAGGGTTGCCAGATATATGTGGTGAGCATAGATCTCATGAAATCTAAGTTTTGTGAACTATTTCTAATAACTGATAAGACTATTATAATATGTATAGCCACTCCTTTGCTTTTTCATCTAACGTACATTACATTTATAGGTATTACATTTGGTCTTACATGAATTTACCCCCAGGCTGCTCTAAAATAAAGTGGTAACAAGAAAAGCCAATATGTCCATCAGCAGTTTGCACATGTTTCCTTCCAGCAAGACACTGAACCCCCCATCTGCTTTTGTTGTCAATGATGAGAAGTTCAGCTTCTCACACCAGTTAAAGCTCAACCCAGATCCACAGATGGGGTATTTTTCTGGCTCCTGCAGCTCGCTTGCATCGACTTCCTCCAAGATAAAAATAGTCTGACATAAGGGGAATGATATATGATCTCAGTCATTCATCTAAATTGGACAAATGAGGTCCACACGTCTGAGCTGTGAAAGACCCCCCCGATAGGACTGAATGAATGGGCCAATGTGTGGTGGGGCTGTGTGTGTGGGAGTACATTTACACACATATTTAGTATGTATTTTCATGAGTGTGGATTTATTTCAATGTGTGAAAGTCTGTCTGTATGAATGCCTGCCAGTGTATGTGTGGAGGTGCATGAATATAAACATCGCCATTGCTTCCATGACCTTCCATAGTATTAGCAGGAGTATCTGTATCCTCAGAATGTGTGTGTGTGTATGTGTGTGTCTCTTTACGCACAGCTCTTTGTGTGTGAGAGCGAGGGAGTGAGAGGCAGCATTATTGCATCTGCTCCTCATTAAAGGGCGCTAATGAACGCACGTGTGTTCCACCTGGTTTGGTGGAGTATGGATTGTTGAGGGCCTGGCCTTTCCCAGCTCTCTGATCGTAAAAACTGTCTCAAGACAAACAGGGGAGCTAGTTCCCTAGACGCTCATCTGACAACAATTTTGGCGGGTCCTCCTCTAATGATGAAGGTGATGCTCAGTGGCGGCCCTGCTGGGCAGAACTGTGACTCTACCTGAAAAAAAAAAAGATTCCCATTACAGAGGAGGACCTGAGAAGAGCCATGGAAATGTCTATGGGAGTTATGGGAGTTGCCTCACTTACCTTTAGTGGCATCTAGCCATGTAGATAGCTTTGGTTCTAGTGGTGCCTGTACTTGATTTCTGCCTCCACCTCAAAACAATGGAGGCGAATTGAATTTAGTTTGTTGATCTAACACTTTATGATAAAGTAGTTCCAATGAAAGGTGTTGGCAGTGAATTTGGTGGAATATGTACAACATCACAGAAGTTGCTGGGACACTGATTATGGAATGACACCTTTTGCTGATCATTTTTAAAAAGCTTTGAGCAATATAAAAAAACATCTGGTCACCTTCATTAACTCTAAACCTACTTCATACCTTTTTAGCAACAGACCCTCTGAACTAAACAGCTAAACAATTTGCCCTCTAAAACTGTAAAGCTGTTATGGTATGGCATTTGGTTAAGGTTGGGGAACAACTCCGGTTATGGTAAAAAGAAACTAATACTGACAGTGTATAGGAAACAAACAGCAGTCTTGTGTGTGAAAGTCACACATTTTGTCAGCTCATCTATCCACCCCTTCGACCTTCCCATGAAGTTTTCAGAGTATATATTGATGTCACTCTACTTTCACTTTTCCTAATGTCAGACAAGAGTCATCGTTCACATGGATGCTCATTGTCATTCAAATGTGTCATATTAGGCTATTTAATTAATACTGTTGTTATGAGGTTTTGTTTTGGTGAAAAAACACCTGTTCGGAACATTCCACAGGAAAACGGGTTCATTGGTTCCGAATTGGGTTCCCCACCAACATACACCTGGGGGAGATCTGCACTCTATTGAGTGGTGGTTCCACTTGTTTTCGCTGACTTTATACTGAAAAATAATTTTATTTATAAAGGACTTTTTGGGACAAAGCTAAAGTGCCATACAAGTAAAAGCAATAAACCAAAATGAAAAAGTGATAAAACCGCAGTGATAAAATGAACAGATTATAAATCACAGAGAACAGTAATAAAGTGAACACATAATAAAATGACAATCAGAAAGATGATAGCAATCAATCAAACATAAAAACAAATGAGAGACAAGTTTGTAAAAGTTTCTAGAGTGATGTGCAGGAAGCGACTTAAGTCTGGGAACTTCTCCTACAGAACTGGTGCCTTGCTGTGGAGGCCCCCTCCATTAAGGACTTGTTTCCATTGTAAAGCAAGTGGTTGTAGGATTTCTTTTCTAATTAAGTGGCCATTGTTTTCTTTGATTCAATATTCATTTGCTTTGTTTTGAGGAAATTCTCAAGACATTGCAAACCATCACCATTGTGCACATGATAAACTCAACTCCTCACCAAACTGATCAATATCAACGTCAGCCAAAATCTACCATCATCACATTTGTCAGGCTGGATACTGAGCTGATGGTGTGCTTTTTTCCATCAGCAGAACACTTCAGGGAAACGACGTCTAAACTAGTCCTTCAATCACTTTGGAAAACAGCCTTCTGCTGTCTGTAAGTCTCCCTCAGGTGCCTCCCTTAGGTTCACCCCACAGCCTGTTTGGGTTGGTATTGATACAACACCCCTGTGTGCTCCCCTAACGCAGGGCACTGCTGGGAACATCGTCATCACAATCGCACAGAGTGAGGTGCGACCTTTATAGCGTGCTGCAATTAAATTTGACAGACGCTGCAATGTGAAGGAAAAAAAAGATATTCTCATGCTGTTGATAGCTAATAAGTGGAAATGTTTAATTGGTTTGTTGAAGACCCACATCACACCATGACCCTCACTGATCAACATTGTCTGAAAGGCTCCAGCTCACAGCATCTGAAAAAGGGTTTTCACCCAGTCTAATGACTGTCTCTGTCTGGACTGAGTGAATTTCTTGCATCCTTTAAAGGTCGACACCACTGTGTTTGCAAGTTTTAGCTTCTCAGATTACAAGTCTGCTATGCTTAACATTTTTTAATTCATGCCATATCACTTTTTTCATATGTCTATTTCCACCTGTTTCAGGAATCCACTGGTTTTCAATCGCATCATATGTTATGAGAATCAATTAGCATCAGTTAGTTTCGCGAAGCTTGCTTCAGTTGCCTGGTCCATCAGAGTGAACATCAAGTCTGCATGCATTTTTGTCAGTGTTATACTATTATGATGTGACAGTGCAGTTCAATCTCACATTGATTTGAATTGCATTGTCATGCAATGATGAAGTAATATGTTTTCAGAGGCTGCTAATTGATTTTCACAACAACAGAAATGAAATGAAATCAGCGTGTGTATGATGTCTTAGCCTTTATTCATCATTTTATGTTTTATCAACAAAATTTCCACTAGCGACAAGCAGCTGTTTTCAGGGAAAACCCAATATACACTACTCAGAGAGTCTGATATTTTTCTCAGGACTTGATAGAGACCAAACCAGAGGTAAAAGAAGAGTGAATATTGGAACTAATCTGAAATGAGTCTTCATGTTGTCTCTGTGTCATGGCAACACTTTGCCATGACAACGTCAATGTTGTATTTACAGCTTCCTCCAAGTGGCCAAGAAAAGAAAATAACGCAGCTCTAAAAGGGAAGTTAGCAGCCGTTAGTGGTTACTCAGGGTAGGTTCTTTGTATAAATGATATTTTGCCGTGCAGGTTTACAGTATATGGCACTATGTTACCAAGACAGATTACTTGCAACTGTGTTTGAAAAGTACAAATAAGACTATACTGAAAAGTGCGGCATAGTCTTGTTTAATTCAAAATGTCTTGGGCTTGAACAAGAACAATTAAAACTGGATTTGTAGATCAGGACTCAGGTGTTCAGAACAGCAACATCAAAGCTTTTGTGACCCACTTATAGATTGAATCACAGAGAGGATGGTTTATTTACATGCTTCAAGATATAACGTCTGCTACCATCATTCCTACTGCTACTAAAATTACGCACTCGATACATGTGTGGAGTTTGAGCTAAATGACCCATCTTTTTCTCGACTGGCAGCGTAGTACTGATCAGTTCTCTAATAACTCCATCATATGGATGACACTGGCTGATTATCATGAGAAAAACAGCCTCATTATCATCCAACGACGCATCACTCTAACCATAGTTGGGACAGTCGAGGTGGAATGGGCGATACATTTGTCGACTCATACTTATCTGTCTCTGTGTGTCTCTCCATCTCTGAACACACTATTCCTCAACCGTGTCCAACGTTGACAGCCGTGGGTAATGACAGTCGAACGCCTGCTCGCTCCTCATTTACTCGGAGCTGGCAGTGTAACAGTTCGCTCAGAACTCTTAAGTGCTTGTTAATTTAATATGCAAATAAGTCTCTTGTCAATCTGAATGCATTTTAATGAAAAAGCTCCTGCAGGTTAACTGTGGCTGTGTGTGCGGGGGAGGAAAAAGGCCAGGGGCAGGCTGAGCAGAGAGCACAGGAGAGGTGTGGTTGAAGGATAGCGGTAAGACACTGAGGTACAATGTATTTGGGACAGAGAATGAAAGCCCAGATGGCACATATTGAACATACAGAACACGGTGACTTGTTGCAGCCTGAGCATATGTAACACGCTGAGGTGATGCTGCTGTCACCTCGGCTTTGGCCTCCTGTGATCTGTGTCAACCGGTGTCCCCAGCAGATAGAGCTTCAAAACAGAATCCGGGGTTATGAAAGGGAGCAAACACAAGCATCCACCTGCACAAACATGATAGAGTGAAACACACACACACACACACACACAAAATCCTCTACCCACATCCCTCTGTTAATGACAGACCTTAGCTCAACCTTTGCCTACATATGGGTGGTGCAGTGTGCTGAAAGTAAGGTGAGCGTGTTATTGGGAAGGTGGGGGGTGGATTGCAGGCAGTGTTAAGTCAAGCAGGAACCCTCAATGTTGCTAATTTATTTACAGATTTAATTAGATGGATAGAGCCCTCACAGATATAAGAAAGAGAGGAGAGATGTTGCCAGCGTTACAGCACTTTAATTATGGTAGCAGGCTCCTGATCCCTGCGCTCCACTGTCTGGGGAGCCAGTTAATTAAAATCCTCATTATTTTACTTTTAATTAGTTCCCCCCTCTTTTGTTTCCTTTCACCATATGGCCGTGTTCCGTGGTCAAATTAACGTAATTGAGCTAATTAAGCCGATCACTTTAATTATTCAAAGCGTTCCGATTGGCCAGGAGAACTTTTCTCCCTCTCCCCTCCCTGACATTCCTGTATGAGGCTAGGAGTTGTAAAGTCGCTCTCTTTGTCATTATGCTCCTCTGCTCTCATGCTGAAGGCAGTGACTTATGGCTGCAACATGCCTCACTTCCTACATGTTCCAGCACTGTCTCATGTTTCATTCCCATACAATGTGGGGTATGTAGCGCACCGCACCTCATCGAGTTCAAAGAGGATCCAGAAATCATCGCAATCATTTTACACACTATGGTCATGACAAATTAGGTACGTGTTGGTAGTTGTTGTAGCTACTTCCCAACAGTCATCTGGTGCTTGGGGATTGGAGCTACCATAAATAGCTTTGGCAGCCCAAGCAGCTTTCAGAAGGATTGTCAGCACAGCTAAATACCATAGACATCTTTCAACACACTACCATTGCATTTACATACTAGGATTTTGAAAATGGTGACAACCAGATGGCAGTTTTACAGCAAACATACTTACGTTGAGCTCAATGTCTAAGGGTGGACAAGATCTGCCTATCAGCATTCATCTACAGCACGAAGTTCACACACATTGTACCTTTGGAATCCTCCACTCTCAGCTCATCTGCCTATTTTTCCACTAATGTAGAATCATTTAAATCCATAATCTTTTTAAACACTAGGAACCTCATGATAAAACTGCAAGTTAAGATAGGCTCAAAGTATTCTGATTTTATGTTGGTTATTTGATGATGAATGTAAAAATGTACAGAGTGAAGTTCAAGAAAGATTTTACTCGAACCACCCAGCACGAGTCTTCTCTGGGTAGACTCTGGGAAGCATGTTTCTAGTTTGTCTGGAATATATAGAGTATGAGTAATGATGGGCATCACAGCTGAGAGAGAACAGAGAGAAGTCAAAAGAAAGTCAAACCTGATCCATATGATTAAGAACCAAGACAAATTTAGTTCATAAAAATGATGGTGCTGGCAACAAATCCCTGTACAGAGCCTCATTCAACTGATGAGCACTGTAATGTACTGTAATGTAATAGGTACTAAACAGCAGTGTCTCCAGCCAATTAGGATCAGTGGACCCAAATTCCAAAGAAATACTTCCTCTCTCTTACCCATAGTGATATCAAGGCATGCATATAGTTTTGTTGGGTTTTTTTGTATGTGTTTTTTAGATATCAGTGTCTTGGTTGATGCCTCCTGAAATTTTGATGGTGCTTAAAAATTACCAAAGCAATAAGATGTGTACTGGCTTTTCTGGATGTTTCACAGACCCCACTGTGAACACACAATGTTCTACCAAAGAAATAGTCCCTTTCTTTGTTTGTTTGTGGGTTTTTTTGTTTGTGTATGTATTTCGGCTGACTCTTTAAGGTACATAAAACTGCATATGGTCACTTTTTCTCATCTATTCACAGTGCTGGATTTACCTATTTCTTGTTTTATTTTATTTATTTATTTAGATTTTAAAATTTCAACTCAAATTGTTCACTACCACCACAGTCTGTCACAAACTAAGGGGGCGTCACATACTTTTGTCCCTCTTGCCCTCGTCAAAGCAGTTTCTGTGAGAAACGTCGCTGCCTCTACCCTTCGAAATACTTCCTTGTGGGCCCTAATTTATTCTTCTTGCACAACCAAAACATGACGAAAAAACAGACACAATTTGGAAGAGTTAAAAACAGTTTCAGAGAAACATTCCTCTCTGTGGTCTTGTGGCAAATGCTTTTTCAAAAACAAAAATGGGAGCTATGAATGGTTTTACACATTATATAGAAAAGGAGAATATCCACTCTGGTACAGTTTCATTAGACTATTGATGGCCCATGCCATAGCATCTGTACAAGGTAAGATGTAATATTGCTAACAGCAGGTGACAAGTTATCCTACGAAAATGCTAATGGAATGCTCATATTTATCAATGACAGGATCAAAATAAAATGAGAATTCGATTTTGAAAACATTCCTTAGAACAGTTGCTAACCAAACCAGGAACTGAGCCCCTGTGATCTGTTACTGTTCAGACGTTAGTTCACATCTGGTGACACAAAGCAGAGGGAGGTATCACAGAGATGTGTCATCTAACGCAGCATATTGTCTGATTCCAAACACTCTCCACATATAGAAAGACTCTGTCACTCGAAAGAGCTTCTGGCTGACAAATCAGCAGATCAGCATCAAAAGGGAACTGGGCTAAAGGAAGGCAGCCATCTTGGATCACAGCAGTGTCTGGGCAAGAAGGAGACTTCGCTGGTCCTTTTCCTCTTCATCATGAGCATGTAAAAATATCCTGGCATCATCTTGTGTCTTCACACAGTGTGCGGTGGAGGAGCTCAGGCAATTACACTCATCTGCATGTGTTAATATGATTAATTAGCAGGAATAAACACTTTTCTATGACACAGGCTACATGGTGAGCCACACACCTGCAGAAGCTCTGATAAAAGACAACACCTCATGGCAAAGAGCCTTTTCATGAGACCTGCTAATTGGCATCTGAAAACGTTCCGGCTAATTAGGAAAAGGCAGATGAGGCTTGATTAGTTTGAATGCAAAGTGTAACTTGTGGTGCGGTGGGACTCGGGAATGTGCCGAGGTTTTATTTCTTCACCATCACGATACAAAGATAATTGTAATTGTGATCATTTGCATACGTTAATGAATTTGCGTGACGCTTCTTGATCAGACGTGGAATAAATAATTGATGCAGTATCAGCACCAACCATGACAAGTGGGACGTTTTGAAATAGCTAAGCGCATTAAGGTGCGAGTTTGATGGCTGCCATGCTCCCAGGCAAGGTGTGAAAGTAGAGCAGATCCTATCTTCTGCCTCCTGCATGCTGCGTACTCCATCGCTGCTAGCACACGAAGATTAACTCCCAGCCTCTGATGGTATGCTGAGACTTTAAGTTTCTACATAGCATTTAAACAAACAGAGCTAGAGCGAATTAGATGCAGCTCAGGAAAATAATTTTCAGAAGCCATGCAGAGAGTGGCAGAGAACAAAGAGCTGTGATGGGAAACAAACCAGGCTGTGTGGGAGCTTTAATTAGAACATGGTAAACAGTAAATACATCAGATTGTTTCAAATGCCCTGGATGTAGAGGGGGCCACTCCCCTTTAATTAGCCCGCTTTCAGATTAGGCTTTATTAGAGGCAGGCAGGCAGGCAGGCAGCCACCGAGCCAGTCAGCCACGGGATATGCCCCAAGTTCAGCCTCCCAGGAGCTCCAGCAGCACAGATACAGGGCTCATGTTTAATTGCTTCTGTAAATGGTCAGAGCTCAAGCCCCCTAATTCCATTCCTCTGGGTAATCAGGCATGTTTTCACCATACAGGGCTAAAGAGAGTGAGGGAGACAGTCACATCCACAATGCTAGGTACCATGCAATACAATGCCACTCTAATGCCGCTTAGGGGCTTCAAAATGACCTCAACTCGCTTTGTAACATGTTACAGGAAAATCGTTTTAATAGGATTTTTGTTTTTAACTCCACCATTTTTTTCACACATTGAACAGGCATCTGATAAAGAAATAAAACTCTACAGAAGAAAAAAACAAAACCTTCACTGGATTATTTCAGTTCTTTGTGCAGGGTGTCAAAATCAGTTATCATAGCTGACAGCAACATTAGATTTTTGTTTTCCTTGAGTGTTCAAATTACATATACAAGAGAGAGATCAGGAGTTCGTTAAAAGCACTGACGCTCAGGGGAAATAATGCCACACGGCATAAGCAAAGCGTTGACAGTCATTTTACAGCAGTCCATCAAATGATCATTCAAGCATCTTTTGTTCCCTCTTCCAGTTGGTGCAGGCTTTCATCGTCATTGTTTTCATCAAGCTTTCTCTTAGTCCCGACGGAGCCTTTCGCAGTCCACACACACGGTAAGTCTTTGCATGATGTACAGACCACTTTAACATTGAACACAACATAAATGTGACTTTTTATGCAGTATATAGTCTCTGATATGGTGACAAACAGGATACCTTGGTGAGAAACTGTGTCCTTCCCCTGACCAGGGAAGAGATGTGGGGCAGTGATGAGAAACCACAACAACGGTGAGAGAAGGAGGAAAAGGATACCGCACCAAAGTGAAGCGAGGGAGGAAAGAGGGCAACACGCAGCACTCCAGCCACTCAGCATACCTGCAGACAAGGCGAGAGAGCGAACAGGCTTAGGATCACTTATTCAAGTGTTCTCTTCTCTTAAATTTAATTTACAGATGAATGCACATAAACAAATAACAATAATTCAATTGTATATTACTATATAATACCTACTTGATGATGAAGTAATCTAAAACAGTATGGCATTAAACCATTTGTTAGTTTACTACATTTTTCCAGTTGTAAAGAGCATTGTAGATCAGTACCTAGACTTTTCCAGTTCTTTACCAAGTAGCATTTAAAATATTAATTTTTCAATAAATGTAGTGGACTAAAAAGTGGAATATTTCCTCTGAAAGGTAGTGGAGTAGAAGTATAAAGTAGCATATAATGTAAATACTAAGCAAAGTACAAGTACCTCAAAATTGTATTTATGTACAGTAATTGAGTAAATGTACTTGTTACATTCCACCACAGGCATTTCCATGTTCAATATCTTTTCTGTTTTGAGTGTTTTTCACTTATTCTTTCTAATATTATTTTTCAGGTTCTTATACTATTAATTGTTTTTCATTCTTGCACTGATGCATTATTGTATATGCACTGTAGATTGCAACATCTTCACCCCTGTGCTATGTTATTTTCTTCATATAAATAACATGTCCTGCTGTGGCAGCTATTTTCACCATCAAATTCTTTGTTGTAAGTATAGATAGTTTTGTAGTGTCACATTAGCAATGCCTTTATTCACCTTCTGGTCTGTCAGTACAGAGTTGCTCTGAAGTGGAGGCAAGTGGCTGTTGAGCAAGGCAGCCCCAGGTCTGTCATGCTCACAGAAGATTGTACCATTGATGTAATGGAAGCGATCGCCAGGCATCAGTCTGTTTCTACAGGTGGCACAGCTGAAACACTGCACAGAAGCAGAAAGAAATGGGTCAGAAATGGATATTGATCCAATTCAGGCCACTAAAACATATATACTATGGCATGATATAAAATATTGAAACAAAAATCTATGGCCAAAGTCACCTCATGCAAGAAACTGAAAATGGATGGATAAATATGAACTAAAACATAAAATATGGCAGTCTAATCTGTTGTAATAACACTTTTAAACCTTATTAAAAGGTGTCTGAAACAAATACATGAGGCAAACAAGATGGAGGGCACCATTTCTTTCTCTCCTGATACTGAGGGGGCACATCTTCCTGTCTCACTGTGTCGTCTCCCCATCAAATCCCAGATGTTTCTGTCAAACAAGCAGCAGGAGACAAAGCTCGCTGATGTGAGAGCTGGGGATTTACCTTGAGGTGGTAAACATTTCCCTGTGCCCTCATCACCATTTCGTTGGCTGGGATTGACTGGCCGCAGGCGCTGCACGCCCCGCTGTGCCCAAACAGTCTGCAAACACAAAAACACAGATTGCTCAGTCTGTACAGCCTCCAAAATCTAAAACCAGCAGCTTCATCTCCCCCTCCTCCCTCCCTCCTCCTCTGCCACCTTTTCCTTCCTCTCACCTGATGTAGTCACTCCGACACAGAATCATTCCCCCTTTGCTGTAGCAGGTGGTGCCAATGTCCCCCAGCTGGGCTTGGCAGCAAGAGCACTTGAGGCAGCGAGTGTGCCAGTAGCGTTCCATGGAGAAGAGCAGGAAGCGGTCGGCGATCTTCCCCCCGCATCCTGCACACGACCTGGGGGCCAGCGGTACGCCTGGCGCTTGGCTGTTCACCATGCTGCCCTTGGTGGCTCCTAGACACACAGAATAGAGTCTTGACAACTGAGACAGGTGTGATGGCCAGACCCAGCGACGTTCACTTTACCACCTTTTTAAGATAACAGAAAATGCTGATTCCTATTCCGAATAAAATGTCTGACACAATAGTCTTACAATCATTTTTTTTTTTCAAAAATGTTTAGTTCAGTTTCCATTAATGGATAACATCTTTAATAATATTAATTCCAACAACTACAAGCTTATTTACACACATATGTCATTTCCACTTGGTGAAACAACCCTACACATTGCTTCAGCTTGAATGCAACTAATTGATAACATGGTCACTTCAAGAACACCATCACACTGATCAACACCAGACAGAATAATTGGAATATGTTTTTTGTACACATTAAGCAGCAAATGTAAAATATGTTAGAATTTTGTTCTCCATAGCTCTATAACTCCAATATATCAGAAGTAATATCACTATTGATTTCACATGCAGACTGAATGGATTTACAGGCATTAACATTATGGCAGCAGTGTATTTAGATGTGAGGGGGGGGGGAGTCACCAAATGGGACTTTTGGAAGAGTGCCAGCATCGAGACTAGACAGGAAAGCATTATAAATGTATTCTGCATTGTCTATTTTTAACTTTACACAATAGGCTACATCTAAATTATGCTAACTGACATGCTGTTTAGACGCTAGCTTAAAGGAGAGCTTTATTTAGAAATGCGCGCGCAGATAGGAAAGAAAAAAAAACAGAGGACAAGAAGAAGAGACGTGTTACCTCGTCGAGCCAGAGGTTTGTCCTCCTGCTTCAAGTTTGAGAAGAAATATTCACAAGCAGCTCGACACGCTTACAGCTGGAAAAGTGCACTTAGTCTTGACATGTTCTGCCTTCCATGGCTTTCCAGAAAAAAGGGCAACATGAAGCCGAGGACGGACGACGGTAAGAGACGTGAAGAGTTGAGGAAACTCTCCCTGACATCCAGCTCCGCGGATAAATAACTACATGTGAGGAGGAGACATGACGCAGCTCTTCTTCCCCTCTCCCCTCTATCACAGCTGTCCGTCCGTCAACATGCCTTCTTCTCTTCTCTCTTTTGACAGCGACACTATTCATTAAATTGCGCAAGGGGCTATTTAAATTTGCGAGAGGGGACGCAGCCGACATGGACCGCGCAGCAGCCAATAGGAGAGCAGGGGGCGTGTCCGCAGTCAAAATGATTTATGAGTTTATAGTGGCTCATTAATATGCACATTCACATCCACTAAGCTGCACACAGGAGCGTGTGTGTGTGTGTGTGTGTGTGTGTGTGTGTGTGTGTGTGTAAAACACGCGCCTTGCCTCTGGCTCTTTTATAGTTCACATGTATGAATTTTATGTTTAGATTCAATAGATGGATGATTTTAAAAGTACATACAACAAAATTTGTATTCCTTTACCATGTGTGTATATACAACTTGTGATTGAACGCACAGGAACCCAGACCCATTTCTCATTAAAGGAAAATTTGGGGAGATATACCATAGACCAAGTGGACCACATAGAACACATTTCTGGTGGTCGTTTTTACATATTTATTTACATTATAATGTGTAATATTTTATATATTTTTTTTTTATTTTTTTATTTTTATATATGTCTAGACTGTATATAATATTGTTCTTTTAGTTATATTTATTGTTTTATATGAATTTGTTGAAGACAGGTCAGAACAAGTTAAATGTAATACACAACACATTATTAAAGCATTGGAACTATTAAATGGGTTTAAAATTAGTTTAGTTGTTTAGTATCAAAAACAAACATTTTGAAATGAGCTACTTCCTTCACTTTTGTTTCAGGTCACAGCACCATTTTGGGAAAGTCATTTTCTGTCACAGTCACATGATCACAACAGGATGTTTAGAATATGTAGCTTAGTGCCTTAATGAGTTAACTTTCTTTTCTTTCTAATCCCCTCCCTCCACCAACCTCACAGGAAGGTCAGAGTAACACTGTTGAAGTTGATGGGATAGGGATTCACTGCTGCTCAAGGACACTTCAGCAGGTCAGATGAGGTCTCAGTAGGTCACAGGTCTAAGTCAGTACATCACTACATTTCGGTGCAGGTCAGGTCAGTACATCGACCTGCCACCCTACTGTACTTTCAGTTGAGTTCCAGTAGAGGACAGCATCCTATAAGGGAGTAAGCAGCAGCAATCATATTTATATGAAGTAGTATAGGCTTTCCATCTCTGTTTCATCTGTAAATAAAGGCTTTTAATTAATTAATTAAGAATATATTTTAAAATTATTCTGTGGAAATATATTGTAATTAAATAAACGTTCATATATGTTCTCTCTTTCAAAGTTGCCCAGTTACTTTGTGTTTTGTATGTTCTATTTCTGTTTTTTATTTCTGAAACACTTAAAATCACAATTATTGTTACATTATATTTCTGATAATTGATAATAATCAGTATATAGTACATTACTGTATGATTCCCAATGAACAATGTGGAGTTTTAGTTTTTCACTGTGACCCACTGAAGGAAAATGATGATTATTTCATATTCATTTCTGCTGGATCATTTCTGATTTCTTCAGTTGAATGAGTTCAGGTTAGGTAGGTAGGTAGGTAGGTACCTGGCATGCAGGGATGGAAGTAACCAATTACGTTCACTCTCACCAATGCAACAAAGTCATTTTTGGGGTATTATATAAAATCACTGCTCCTGATTTTACTTTTACTAAAGTAACCTACTTTTTATAAGTCTTGCACTTTGTTACATTTCAAGTCACATCCATTACAGAGTAAAAAGCATATTCACATGAAAAAGTCATGAGAAACATGTAAGAATGGAACAGAAAAAAGGAGCCAAATTAGCAGCTGCAGCAGAGCAGAAGCTGCTGGTGTGTCTGCAGCTGCAGGAGTGCCGAGCTCCAGAGAGGAGACACCCTGCACTCAGCTGACACCCTAGAACAGAGGTTTTCAAAGAAGGAGCCCAGGGGTACTCCAGACAGTTTCAGGGAGGCTTGGTGAATGGAAGCCATCAAATGAGTCATTACATTAGTTACCAAAAAGAGATCATATGGTAATATGTGTGATTTAGTTAAACAGATAATTCGGCGATACAGTAGTTTGAGGGAATGTTCCCTATGATCCGGCTCCTTTAAGTATATGATGGGAGCTGGCTGAGAGCTGAATTCTTTTTCTTTCTTTTTTCCATATTTTTTGTAAATACAAGACAGAATGAAGATGATACTACTGTGTATTTGATTAATATAATCCAGAAATGTCTCACTTAATATTACGCACCAGGTATAGTAAGACTTTTGTATCTTGTGCCAACATACACAACATAGTTCAATATAAATTGTTCAATACACATATGTAATAATGTTTTTACATAAGTTTTTTTTATATACCAAACATAATGTAACATTATGGTATTCTGGAAATCATAAAGTTCAGTATAATTATATTGAATACCTTAATCATGCGGATGATTCAGCTCATGATACAGACATACAAATCATAAGTCAAAACATCCTGAAGCAAAACGCAGTGTTGCAGTTCCTCAATCTGACCACTGGAAGGCACTGAACACTCATGATTCGAAATACATTCATATCCACTGTGAACCCCACCAAACATCAAAGCAACACTATACTAGCATCTAAGTCTTGTTTTTTTGAAGGCGCTTCAGTACATTGTTCTATAGCAGTTAGAGGTGATTTACCACTGATTCACTGAGGTAGTTTTGTGCAGACACATCATATTAGCTAATCAGATGCATGCAAGTGCACATTCCTGTTACAATTCTGTAAGATGTACTATATAATTCTCCTATTTACCAGGCATTTTTCAGATTAAATGATTGTTGCAATGATTTCCAAAATACTGTGCATTGTTTTAGCTTCTGAAAAGTCTTCAAAGTTTAGGATGTTTTACTCATCTGCTTTCTTTTTCCTGTAGTAACATGCTCACACCAATGTAGGCTCTTGCTTTATTTTTAATCTTTCAAGTAGTGCTATTTTCTGCCTGGGAGGTTTACACTGAGGTTTATGTCTCCTGTGTTTCTGGCTCCCACAATGCAGGTGTCCCAGCTAAACTTTGGAAACTGCTAGTGCAGTGACAAGGTCAATAATCCACGCTAACTTCCCACCCACAAACACACCATACTATCTTAAAGCTTACCTACCACCCACACCGGACTCCATCCATTCACATATCACAAGAAGAGGTGTAAGGAGGACACTGCTTCACTCCACCCTCTCTCACCTGGCAATACCTACATATGTAAGTTCAGAATTTAACAGCATCACTCCCCTCCAAGCTGATCTCCAAGCTCAGTGACCTGGTCATCAATACTTTGTTCTGCAACTGAATATTGGACTTTCTAACCAACAGACCACAGTACGTTAAGTAAGACAACTACACCTCCTCTACCCTCACCCTGAATGCTGGCGTTTTACAGGGCTGTGTGCTGAGTCATCTCACTTCCCTCTTTACCTCTGAACACCTGTACATGGTTGCAGTCCTATTATGAAGTTGCAGACAACACAAAGGTGGTTGGCCTCATCAACAAATCGACCTGCAGTATACTCATGGTTTGGCAAAGGTTGAGTCTTGGACTGGAAAGCACTGGTGGTCACCAGCTCTTTATTCCCCACTACTGGGGATGTCCAGCACAAAGAGCATCTGCAGAGGGCACACAGAATCTTTAGGGACACCTCTCACCCTGGCCACAGACTGTTAGTCCATCCCCCTGACCAACAGGCTGAACTTGATGCCTTCTCAACCTTCACACCCCTTCCTTTGATGACTTCATTTTTTTCTTTTCCTACACCCCCAACACACCTTCCTCTGACTGCACATCAGCAGACTGAACAACTACACTATGACTCTCTCTGGCTCACTGAACACTGAAAATTTGCAATGGGACTCTCTCTGCCTCACTGAACACTAAACATCTGCACTATGACAATCTCTTTTCTCACTGGTTGCATGATCATACTACTGCACATACAGTTATCTTCACTATTTATGCTCTCACATGTCCAAACATATTTATACTACTGTCTATACTGTGTATACCTGACCTACATATCTAATCTGTAGTGAATATATATATATATATATATATATATATATATATATATATATATATATATATATATATATATATATATACATATAGCAGTAGCCGTAATATTAACAGTAGTATTTGACACAGTGATAGTAGTAGTTTTCGTAGTGGTCCTCTCAGTCAATTTTGACGTCACAGTGTTTACTTGACTGTGAACCCTCAGTTTAAACGGGATCCTTTGTCGAAATGTTGACGTTAGTTCCATAAAAGATGTTAGCTGTGACACTCACAAGAAAATGAGTCATGTCCCAAACATTCGTTTTCAGCCCAACAATCCAATTACAACCCATATGGAGACCTGTTATTATCCCACATTGTACTGAAGAGGACCCACTTTGACACATCCTTTTTCAGAGTGCATGGCGGAGTGGGGATGGAGAGATTTCCTCTGCTGTGGTCGATGTGGCAGCCTGGGCCAACTTCCACCGCTCTCTCAGGCCCTGTTGATCTCCAACATATTTCCTGTTCCTCTGTCAAGGCTATGCTGAAAGTCACAGCTCTCTGTCAGGCTCAACAACACCTGTAACTTCCAGTCTGGGTTCCCAGCCAGTATAAACCGCTGTGGAGCATTACAGCACTGCAGGCTGCCAAGACTACCACATTTGTGAATGCCTCTCACTGTGATGTAGGGAGATCCTTCCATCGGAGGCTCTATTTTCTGTCTTTGAGGGGAAGCACCTCAGTGTCATCTGTGTTTTGTGGAACTAGTTTAGAAATGAGTCACCCTTGATATCTCCTGAGTTCACAGGTACTGGAGTTTGGAGGGGTGTGTTGAAGACAATCAGCCAATTGGTCATTTCTTGGCGGAAATCAGTGAATATCAGCATGATTGGTTTTCTGCATTCTGAGGTATAAATGATTAGGTCAGGGAGAGCCAATTATTGAAATTCAAAATAAGAAATCATGGTCAAGAACTACAAGTCTGTCAGTGGGCAGTAATAGGCCAGTCTAAAGCTGCAGTCGTCAAATGACATTTGCTCACCCACATGCAATAGGTGAGGCTGGAAGCTTGGTGATGCAGTAACTACTTACAGGGCAAATTGTAGTTGAACACTGCTGTAGCTGTCGAGCTAACCATTAACTCACTAACTGGCCAGATTAGTTAGTCCCAACAGCTCGCAGCACTTCTGTTATGGCCTTCCTCTTTACTGCAAGATTTCCTTTTCTCTGTACTCTTCTGTGTGCTTCCTCTTGGAAATGTGTTCCCCATTGTACACAACTTCATTCAATTAAACATTTGCATTAATAATGCATTATAAACCATCTATTACATTTTCATATATGATTTTAAATGCTCAGTTTGGTGACATAAATATAACTCTGTTTTTATATTTTAAATTCATTTTAATATTTACTGTTAGAGAACCACACAATTTAGTAACACTTCATAGGACCGGTCTAAGACTTAAGTGTCATTTGTTGTTAATGAACTGTCCATTCGATTCCAATTCATTTCTAGAGAAGTCTAGGGAGTTCTCTTCTCAGTGCTAAATGGAGTACATATTTTCCATACATATACATATATATACTATATTTACATGATTTATTAGATTTTTCCAGGTATTGACTTCAATCAATTCATTCATCAACATAAGTTGCAATTTTTTTCTAGGAACTTCTTCTGAACTGCCCAGAGCTCCCAACTCCATACTGATAGATTGAGCTCAACCAACCATTGAGCCTTAGTGAAGATGAAGACCCATAAGAAACTGCCTCTGAAATACTTTCCTAATATCTGCCAGCCTCTGAGTCTGATCGTGCTGTGAATGTCACTGACATGTCAGAATGACTCTGAAACAGATGAGCAGTCAAAAGTTGTCATGGGACACCAGCTTTCGTGTACAACAACTTAAGTGGAAGAATCATTTCCTTGAATTTACACTAACCGAGTAGTTCAAACAGACAAATACCTCCATCAAGAACAATGCTGAGTGGTCTGAGTCAAATGGGAACCAGTGGCGCCATCAGTGACGATAGCAGATAGTAAGGAAGTATCCATGGTGAGATGGTATGCCATGTGTGTTTTTTGGTTCCTGCCTGTCGGTCGGATGGTAAAAGAATTCAGCTTCGTCTGATAGAGAGAGGGATACAAATATTTACCCTATTGTCAGTTGAATTTAAGATAGATGGTCCCAAAAAGAAAACATACCAACATTTGATTCACCTTAAGTTAGAACACCCATCATGAAATATTAAAAACACTAGATGCTGATAAAAGCTTTAAAATAAACCAAATTTGAAAAAAGCTCTCCTACTACAGATGTGTTTTTGTCTTAGACCTGCACCACAACCATGTTCTGTGGGCACGTTTTCATAGAAGTTTCATTTATATCACACTGAAAATGACTGTATTTGCAAAAAACCATTAGAGACATTATGCTTGGTCATGGAAAACATGCTGTCTGAGGGTGTAGGCACCAAAGATTTTTTAAAGGCTCCTTTCAATGTCTTTTTTTTTTTTTTTTTAAATGGACATTTGGACATGGACATGCTAAATATGCAGTCAATGCAATGGCTGAGCATTTTGGCCATGAAACTGCAGTGTACCAACGTGAGTCTCAGAAACACAGATTGAAACAGTCAGGATTTCAGTCACATACCTATGAAACCAGTGTGGTCTTGGACTTGTGAGGTGGAGCTTCCCAATTGGGGTATCAGAGGAGAAGACACGTGTAGCAATGCACTGGCATGACATGATCTGGGTTGGGTTTTTTTTTTTTTTTTCTTTTTTGTTCCAAAGATGCAAAAGGAGAAGTTGTCAGCCTTCATTTATTACCAAAGGATTTCTAAATATTAGAGCCAGACATTCAGAGAAAATTTGGGTTTGCAGTAGACATTTTCAATAGCACTTTTCTTGTTGTGTCCCACTTCTTGTTTTTTATCCATTAACTGTGTCCCAACTAATCTGTTGTGTGCTAGATAATGTTAGCCTGCCCAAGAACATGATGATGGGACATTTTATATAGCTTGGGGGTGTTGACAAAAAAGTGTAAAAACAGTTTGTCAGATAGCTAAGCTGCCAAAATCAATGAAGTTTCCATGTTTGATGAGCAGATTAGAAGCTGCAGGCAAGCGATGAGTGAGTGGAGATAGAGGCGAGGAATATTTGCATATTCATAGATCGGCACAGACTACTTGAGGCTAGCAAGTTACATCTAAGCCAACGTAAGACATAATGGGAAAAAAAATTGATGAACAGATGCCTTTTGGGGGGTTTAATCAATAGAGGGAATTTAAAATTCTAGCCTATTAATTATAGAGTACGGAAGTGTATTGCATTCACTCAAGACAAAAAAATCTGCTCTATTTTTCTGATATAACGAGATAAATCATCTTGTATCTGCGAAACATGCCATTTCCGTTCAAATGATAGGAGAAACAAGACAATATCCAGTAGATCAGAATGGACGTCTGAACAAACACAGGTGAGGTGCCTGCGCAGTCAACAAACTACTAAAAATACCATCTATATTATTTAAAGACAGGAGAATCTCCCAATGCCTCAAACCCAAATCAAAACAAAAACGGATTAAACTAAAAAGACTGGACATGTCTGCTTGCTTCCAAGAAACCAGGCTCTTAAGTAAATGAAAACCTCTGTCAACGTCATGACGGAGGGTTCAGGAATCAAGCGCATCACACAACTTGTGCTCATATAAGTCTTAACTGAAAATAAATTAAAGTCTTAACAAAAACTCACGTCAAGGTCAGGTTTAGGAAACGACAAAAACATCAGAAAAAGGCAAAACTTGGCGAGGGAGATCATGAACGTGAAGAGCAGACAAGGCGAAGACATGAACATGAAACATAGACGTGAAGTGACTATCCGGCAATGATACACAGAAAACAGCTGACTTAAATAGTGTGTGGTGGTAATTAGCAGGAAACACAGGTGACATGATGAGGTGGGTGTGGCTGGTAGATGAAGAGAAGCAGAGGCAAGGCACTGGATAGAGAATATGACAAATAGAACAGAAACCAGAACACAGAACTAGAACAAAGAGAACTTAAACATTACATATGACGAGGTTGGGAAAAGACAGAACAGGAAAACGACAGGACTACAACATGGCAGGACTGAACTGGAAGAACTATGACAAAACACAGGCAAAAACTAAGACAAATCCAAGACAGAAAACTGAAACACAAATCTAATACAGAACATAGGACAAGTACAAGACATGAACAGGACTATGGCAGAAAAAAGACTATGGCAAAACGGAGACTAAACTGAGAAGAAAGACAGAACTATGGCCGGCATGAATCTAACAGTAAAAATAAAGTAGAACAAAACCAAAGGCTAAACCAAGACCTGGGTGCAAAACTGTGACAGTCAAAAATTCAAACTGAAAATAAATTCTTAAAAAAAAAACAGAGCTGAATTAATTTTTTCCAGATAAATCTTCCGTAATAGAGGACTACTCAGCAACTAAATGAAAAAGTTTTTGGCCACAGACTAACAAGGTTACTATGGTAAACTTGTTTGCTTACAAGTGCACATTTAGATATATATATATATCAGATACAGAGCAAGCAATGAAAGTGAATGCAATATTGACTCTCCTTTAGTTCTGTTTTGTTTTCAATAAAGTTGGAAAAAAAAAGATCTCTTTAACTGCTAAATGTCCCATTTTTTTCACCTGTTAGTTTTTAATCGCTTTTTACGTATTCATTTGATCCATTGATGGACTCAGTGTTACCTTTGAAATCTAAGATTCTCAAGGCTTTTTTATGATACATTTCCATCAATCTGTGTCTAGTTCCCACAACACAGTTGAGATACTGTGATTCTTTCACATTAAAGATCTCTATCCTGTTGTGAGCCAGGAGGTCAAAGTGTTCCTTCCTTCTCTCAGAGGCTAGGGTGAGGAATCTCGTGATCCATTGTAATGTTTGTGCTCGAGAGTCAGCTGGAGCGGTGTGTAAGGCCACGAGGAAACATGAATGTGGAATTTTGACTGAAAAAGTGTACTGAGAAGCAGTGAGGATGAAGTCATTTGAAAAACAAACAAAAAAAATGTGTGAGTGAAGATTACCAAACCAAGTACATTGATAGATACAGTGTATATAATGAGCCACATGTCTGAACCAACAGGAATATTGCACCAATGAACATTCAATTATCTTTTGGATATTTGTATAATGTCAGAACCTTTTGTGTCATAAACAACACCGTGCAGCCATGGACTAGGGATCTGTGAGGAGGCTTGGGTGAAAATAATTGACGTTGGGCCCCTAATGACCTTTAGTATTTATTAACATATCTTATCAGCATTATTTTAAGGTTTTCCTTTGAGTTATGGTTGCTTATGCACAAACACTACAGGTTCCTACTGAAGTGCTTTAAAGCTTCTTCCCCAAATAGTCATGATCGGAAAAAGTGTTTCATCCCTTGACATTTCCTTTAGTGCCGACAGGAAGTTGACATTTTTGGTTGAGAGTTGAATGCTTCCACTGCTATTGGATGGATTGACATGTCCCCCTCAAGGTTAATTATAATAACTTGATGCCCTTCCTCAACGGGGGCAGCAGGGAAAGGGTCCCTGCTTTCAGGTTTCAGGTAATGCATGTCGCTGAAGAGTTCTCCTGGGCAACCAGCACCACTGCAGTCGTAAAGAAGGCACAGTCAGGAAACCAGGCTGCAGGGGAAACTGCAGGTGTCCTCCTGCCACTCTCCAGTGGGAGAGAGTATCACTGCAACAGCTGCTCACTGCTGGAAGACTCGTCCCACCCTGGACACGAGCTGTTTGACCTGCTGTCCTCTCCAGGACACTTCAGGTCCATAAAATCATGCAGAAACTGACTTAAGAAGAGCTTCTACCCCAGTCCACAAGTCCACACAATAGCAGAGGAATGCTGACGTAGGAACACAGTAGGGATGGCAAATCAAAAATCAAACAGATGAATAACTGGTCAATGGATTCTTCAATGGGTATATGCTGGCTTTTGCAGTGTGATAAAATTATTAAAAGTGGCTTTACAGAGAAGCTTCTTTGTAACGAAAAAAAGTGGAAAACTTATATTTTGGAGTAGAGTGCAGTGTTGTTTCAGTAACCCAGGCTCGAATATATCTGCCTAATTGGACGATGTACCTACTTTCCCCACAACACTAATACATTCAAAAGATACTAAACATGCTAAACGTTACTTAATTCATTCTTTGTTTTGTTCTGTATTTATGTAATTGCATATAGATGGCTAAAAGAAAATCTGCCTGATACATTTAATTCAAACATTAGCCAATAAATCAGACACTTTACCGGCTGATACATTTTTATTTGATGTACAGGAGTGTACAGACCAAAACAATGAACACGCTAAACATATATATATATCATCATTTCATCCCTCAAAATAAAGCATTGTATGTACACTTTCAAGGACATACACACAAAACATAAAATAAAATCACACCCCGAAAAAAGAGGTGATCCTAGAATTTACCACTCCACAACTAAGAGTGAAGTCTATGCTTTAATCTGTATACTGTCGCATAGCATAATGAGCACATTCTCTGTGAACACGCTCATTTTTCAAACAGACCAATACATTTACACACACACACACACACACAAACACACACGCACACACCCACCATACACAAAGGACAGGCCATAATGAACACACAGTCCCTATAGTCACTAATGAATATGTCTTACATCATCTAGTTCTTCCTCATTAAAAGGCATGTCCAGAATTCCCATCACTTCCCATAAATGTCTGCTAACTGGTCTAAACAACCTTCCTTCTGTCGCGTCGCCCTCTGTAGAGAGGACACAAAGTTACAAATAAATAAAAGAAGTTTCAGTAAAAGCTTTCTGCCATCAGTCTAACACAGCAGCACACTGCGGCATGTTGTCCTCAGTGCTGCCCTGGTACTAGAGAGCTAACACACCTCTAGTGTGGACAAACTGATGTCATTGTGGCAGGAAGCTTAAAGTGCATGTAAGCGTATTGCCTGGTTAGGGAGGGGGTGGCAGGAGTTCACCCAGCTGACACATAGAGAGGCGCTGGGTTTGGGGAGGGGGAGGTGCAGAGTCTTTGCCCAGTGTGCCAGGCCAGGGCTGAGCATGAGTCAGCCTTAGTGCCTGAAGGTATGGATGTCATTGTGCAGGCTGACTGAGGGGCTGGAGGGCCCGCTGTGTATACGACAGCTTGTACTGCAGCTGCAGCGCTGGATCCACATGACATTTCTATAGAAGCCCTCTCCGTCGGAGCAGTGGAAGCGAAGCCTCACAGTGCGGGAGAGGGAGGGTGTGCAGCAGCGGCCATCAGTGCAAGTCCCACAGGTGCGGGGCCGGTACCGCTGTGCTGTGGAGCATCCAGCAAAGGTGATTCTTACCGGCTCCTGGGGACGGACAGTTCGCTGACACTTCTTCCACTTCTGGATAACAGAGACAGAGTTACCATTAAAATGATATCATGAAGATCCTATTGAATATTCATTAAGGCACAATGTAGTGTATTAATTTATTTATTTTTCCATGCTATGTGAAATTCACATCAACTCACTGCATTTCAAATAAACTGAGATAAGTTTGTGATGTAACATCCCCATTAAATCCAACTAATATTTTATGTTTAACTTCAAGATTCTTTAATTTCCTAATTTAATTTAATTTCTAGCATACCTTGATAGCTATAGGATGCTGCAGCTCGCATTGCCGGATCTGGCACAGTCTGGTTTCTCTGACCAGCCGACAGTCTTGGTTGTTATTGGTCACTCGACTTGAAATGCCCATCCCACACGTAGTGGAACACTTGGTCCACTCTGTGGTTTGAGGGAAACAGCTGTTTTCAAGTAACACCTCAGACATAGGGAAGGACACCATCTCTGTGGAAGAGTCAAAAAACAAAAGGCGATAAGTGACAATCAAACAATGAATCCCAGCAAGCATCTGAGCATTATGCTTTAAAAACTGTATTTGTAAAAAAAAAACCTGTCATCCATAGATTTATGAGCTTTGCTTTAAATTATGCTCAAGTGATGCTATTTTTTGCCCCAGAACTGGGAGAACCTGGGGACAGAGCTGTCAGTCAGTTGGTTGTTTAGTTTTTCACACTTGGGTCCTGAGTGTCATATCTCAACAACCATGGGACATATTTTCATGGTGTGAGCAAAGGTCCACCTGAGTCCACCTGCTGGGTATGTCTTCCTGATGCACATGTAGTGGTGCCATTGGGCCAGCTGCAGGGTCATCAGCCTTAAGCCTCCCTTCTCTCATGTTTTGCTGCATTAATCCTCGAACAAGGAGATGGTCATGGTGGTGGAGCAGCAGCAGGGATGTCTCCCTAACTAGCTCTGATATCCCTTCTCCTTTCTCCAGTGTCAGAACCAGAACCCAAAGCTCCCTTGTTCTGCCTCTACCAGGTCTCTGAGAGCCTTCCTTAGCATGTAGTCTGTGATCCTGTGAGACAGTAGCCACAGGGTGTAAAGGGGAAAGACTCCTTTCTGGACTGAGAGACTGCTGGACTAGGCTGGTTTTATTTTCATCAGGACCCATGCTAGCAGCTCCTCCTCCCTTATTCAGGGGTCTGGAGGCACATGGTGCTGTCTGAACAAGGGT
This sequence comes from Centropyge bicolor, assembly GCA_037975185.1. Classification (NCBI taxonomy): domain Eukaryota; kingdom Metazoa; phylum Chordata; class Actinopteri; family Pomacanthidae; genus Centropyge; species Centropyge bicolor. Next base: position 1,682,724 of record JBBMOC010000013.1, on the reverse strand, counting down.
GGTGATGTTGTCCATGTAGCTCTGTAGGGCCAGGAGTCACTGACCTGGCTTGGTTCTGACTCCCTGGACCATCTGTCTTCCACTGATTAGAATGCTTTTAAATGCTGCTGTGAAAAGGATGGGAGAGGAGGAGCAACCCAGGTTATGCCTTTCTGCAGTTCTGTTGAGTTCTCCTGGCATCTGTAGCAGACATGGAAGTTGTTAAAGTAGTTTGCTCCCAGGCTCTGGATACATGATGGTATATGGAAGAGGTTGAGAGGGAATGTGACAAGGTGATGGGGAACAGACACATAGGCATGTGCAGGATCCAACCAAATGAATGAATTACTGTGCTTGGCTGTTGGGATTTGATCCCAGATCATGGCACAGCCTGAAACCCTGGGATGCCTGCTTTCTGACAACTGCTGTTGAAAGTGCAGTTGTTTGCCAGGGCGTAGCTTGTTATACACTTTGCCACCATTGAGAAGAAATATCTTCCCTTCTACATTTAGCAGGGCAATGCCTCTGAGTTGGCTGATGTTGTGAGTCTTTCTCCTTTGAGATGAAGATAGTGACCACTCTGCTCCAAGCCTATGGGCTGGAGTGGATTCTCCAAAGTCCATCAGCTTCCACACAAGCCAGTGGATTCACATGGACCACCCATCCATTTGGACCACCCATAGCTGCATTCTCTCAGGATCCTTTGCTCATTTGGGGACTGCACCAAAACGACTGCACCTCTCAGGGAACTGCACATTATTACTTCCAGGAGGCTTAACCTTATTGTAGTGCCACTATCATGACAAAATATCAACTTTGCTCACAAGATGACAATTTTTTCTTAACTGATAGAAAAACAAAGCCATGACAGTTTTAATGAGGCCATGACCTTTTGAATTAATTTAAAAGTAAATAAACTAAGTCAGAACTGAAATCTGAGGTGGGAGACAAATATTACAGAACTACACCCAAATCAAATTATTGTTTTGTGAAGTCAGAAGAGAAACATGTCTCTGAAATCAGTTCAAGATGGATTGCAAAGCACTTTTTCATGGGATGGAAATTCATGGAAAATTTTGTGTTCAGTGATTTTGATGCTAACTGGCCCATCCCCTGCACTGCAACATGAAAAACCTCCTTCAGATATTTAATGTTCATGGAGGGCATCAGCATTGCTGGGATACGCTGTAATGTTTACCTCTGAATGTGGCCCCTCTGGTAGCAGCTGGGTGCCGAGGCTGCAGCTGGGCCTGCACCAGGGCATTGATGTGGTTGGGAAGGGGCTGGCTGTCTGGCAGGGAGGTGTGTGTCAGCTCGTGTGGCTCCTCACTGATGTGGTTGTCATCGTCACACACCCATTCCTCGCAGCAGCCACCCTCGGGCCTGGCCAGCCGGGGCCGTTGGCAGCGCCAGTCGGGCAGGGGCACTTGGTGAGGACAGAGGGGCATGCAGCCCACCACCCCATCCATGCAGGTGCATTGGTGTTGGCAGTTGGGCTGGAAGTCCTCGCAGTGCTGGTACACCTGCCCGCCAAACTCGCAAGGCAAACCCTGGGCCTCAGCTGTCAACAAGAAACATGAAACAGAACCATGAAAAGAGACCTTTGATCATCAGAGAAGGACAAAGTGGAAAACCTTCAAAATTAATATATCATAGAAAGAAATCTATTTTCTCAAAGGGAATAATTCATTATGTCATGTTTTATGAAAGGTTCAATAAAAGGATATGTGACTTTGTATTGCAATTCCATATTAAAAACAAATGAAAAAATTGTGTAACAGAGGCAGAATCTCTCGTCACTCTTGGAAAACACAAAATCTCACACCTTCTGTTTTTCTGGTTGTAAATGAAAAGGTTGTGTAATTGATTTTTGTTTGTTTTCATTCCTTTAATTATCTGGTGATCTCTAACATTTTTACTGCTGATCTAGTTCTTAGTTTAGCTGCATTTCAAATTTTTGACTTTAATTTACTTTTAATTTCATGTAGAATTTACTTTCCAGAAGATCCACGTTCAAATGACAAATACTTTTTAGTTTGAACCCTAATTTCTATTAGCTTAATTTAATAATGTGCCTTTGCTCAGCCCAGTTGTGGCCCTTTACCTCGACATAACCCTCTCTCAGGGTCTCCTCCGGCCCCCAGATGGCAGCGTAGCCCCTTGATGTGATCACAAGGTTCGGTGGCACTGCAGTCCTCGTTGAACTGCTTCGCACAAACTTTACAGCAGCCGCAGTGGTCAGTCACCCAGCTGATGCCCGGCGGGCACAGCGGGGGCGAGGGGGCGCAGGAGCACTCAGCCGGGCACTCACCCTCTGCCTGAGAAACAGGGTCACATGTCAGGTTGGGATGTGTGACAGTGGATGTGATTTTAAAAGATAAAAATCAAGAGAATGCGATGACAGTTCATCCAAAATGAAATATAATTTCTAAACAATATGAAATGACACAAACAGAAATGAACAAAGAGTGGCCATCAATCTCAGCAACTCACCATCACAGCAGCACTGCAGAGTACAATCAGGGTAGAAATGATCTGCTGCAAAGTAGCAGGGCTAAGCATCCTGATTACGGCGGGCAAACAAAAGACAAAAAATGTGGTAAAACCTTTAAAAGGAATACAGAATTGTAGAAGTAAGAAGTCATCCAGATGAGCTGTCCCAAGAGGAAGAGAGGATTCTTGTTTTTCAGCTTGAGTCTAAAAGTATCCACAGTCCAGTGCACTGAGAGGTACACGCGTCTGCTCTTACTTGCTCTCCTACAGTATCTTGGTGTCAGCGCAGGTTAGCACAGCTCAGCTCTGCTTCATAGAGAGGTTTCCCTGTGCAGAGCCTGTACTTATAGACACACATGCTCCTGCCCCCACAGTCATCATTGACTCTCCTCTCAAGAGCGCTGGGGAGTGTCCAGAGGGAGGAGGTGGCAGGGTTTGTTGGTGTGAAATAGTAACAGAGACCTCTTTAAATCACCAGCTATTGTAAACATGTGACCTCAGGGGGAAATGTCAAGGAGTCAAAATGTGTCGAAGTGACTCATCTTGAATAATTATAATGGGAACTGGTACTAAATTACTAATGAATTACCTTAACCCTCCTACACATATCCAGGGATATAAAAAGGTCAGGTCATATTTGACAGATGACTGCAAGAAAAAAAAAACAATGGTAGGACAGGTGTAATGGAAAAGCTGAGTAGGGAATCCCACTCCATCATGCTGGAGTCTGTAACAGGGGAAGTGGTGATGTGGAGAAAATCCCTGTGAACAACACTTCCAACCAGCCGGGCTCTGTCCTCTCCACTGCACTGTGCTGTGGGACACTGTGCTCAGGACATCCTGTGTTCCCTCCATCTCACTCCTAATGGGCCACATTCCAGGAAATACAGGCCTATCCTCAGGTTCCCATGATTGGTAGGAAAACTCTGCATTCCCATTGTCATCCCAGGGGCCCGTAAAAAGTGTTTTGTTGGAGAGCAGGAAGGTCCTCACATTAAGCATTGGCTCGCACTGTCATGAAACATGGGAAATGTAATTTGGCGCATTTGATAAGGCTGCTGACAAGGGGAGGCCTTGTTCCCTACAAAACAGTGTACGAAGTCTGCTGAGAGAAGCTACTGAGACTATTGAACAAAAGTTATGTCATTTAACAAGAGAACATATACAGTATATATGCTCAGTATGTATATAATATGTTTTTATATTATTGTATGCAAGTATGTATTTTTGACTTTGAAACTGTCCACTCCCCAGAACCTAGATCTTATCTCATGATCTCTCTCTCTCTCTTAGAAGCCAAGAATGAATTTTCATTGTCTTATTTTTCTTTTCAAACCTATAGAAATCCTTCTTTTTTTCTTTTTTAACCTGTTCTGTTACAGCAACTTGAGCAAATAGTGTGATGTTCTAGATGCCCAGTCGTGCCACACAGTTTTGATCTGCTACAGAGAAGTCTGAAATACTTCTCCCATAGAATGATTTATATTTTTATTTTTGGTTTGTGCGATGACCGGACCAGAACAGGAGGGAAACGGACAGAGATAAAGAGAGGGGGATGTGAGGACAGAAGACAAGAGACAAGAGAGAACATAACAACAACAACAACAACAACAACCACCACCACCACTACCACAGCAACAATTACAATGATGACAAAAGAACAGCAACAGATGACAAAACAGCTTCAAAATTCTCAGTAAATACTTAGTGAGGTATAGTGTTCTGAAACAATCATATAATAGTTAATGTGACGAAAGTGTAATAGAAAAAACAAACTAAAACAAACAAGCAAGCAAATATAGGAAAAGACAGGATTACAGTGCTTCTAAAGCCAATAGTGCCAAGGGTGTGTATGTGTGTGCATGTATGTATGTCTGTGTGTGTGTTTGAATGTTTTGTGTTTGCCCCTAGAGTTAGTGGGAGACCACCGCACGCACCTATAGAAATCCTTCTAATGAAACAGTCTAAAAAGAGGGGAGAATCACTCTTCAGTTGAACAGTTCTGAAGTAGCTGGATGATCAGAATGAACTTCCACTTTGTTTTAATTCAGCAAGTGATGGATATGTTCCACTAACGTCATTTCCATTTGACTTGAACTCTGGAGTAGAGATTGTCTTTTTGATTAAAGAAAGATGTCGATGCAGAAGTCGGCAGATACAACTATCATTTTTGTGGTCATTTTACTGTGATGAGTGTAGCTAAGTCTAAAATGCATGCAAAGCAGTAATTGGTTAATTGAACAGCCATCAGCGAGATCAACACTAGGCCTATTAGAATAAATAAATCACACTGTGGGTGGTGATTCAGAGGTCTGGAACCAGGCAGGTATAAAGAGCAGAAATGCTGAAGCAGTAGTTCACTGTCCTCTCCTGAAGGTTTTAAGTCACCCACGCTGGGTGAAGTCTGAAGTGTGCTCTTTCTGTGTCCACAGTGATGTCACTGTGTACTGACACACTCTTGATTATACAGCTTTAGTGCAGCAAGGTGTATGGAGGACAACAGAATTTTTTTTATTTCAATTCATTTTCATTTGTATAGTGCCAAGTCACAACAAGAGTTATCTGAAGGCACTTTACATAGAGAGCAGGTCTAGACCATACTCTTTATGATGTTACTTATAGAGACCCAACAGTTCCCATCATGAGCAAGCACTTGATGCAACAGTGGCAAGGAAAAACTTCCTTTTAACAGGCAGAAACCTCAGACAGAACCAGGCTCAGTAAGAGACAGTAAGAAAAACTACTGGCAATGGGAAAGGAGTCAGTTGACAATGTGACACTGACACATTATACTCTAGTGGATCGGTGTGTCTATTACATGCTACAGACTTGAGTAATATTATTCTGTTGGTTCATCACTACAAGTGACCACTTTCTCATTCTACATATTCAGTTGACCCATAAAGATACTAACCATAGCACCTTTAAGGGGCCCCAAGGCTCTGATTTATAGGAATGACAGAACTATTAAACTATTATTATTACCATTAAAATTTAGTAGGTGGAAATTTGTGGATTTCAATCAAGAAGTTTAATGCCATGATGTTTCAGAAGCATTTTCACACTTTCTGGCATTAAAAAGTCACCTTTAACGATGATTTAAAGATGAAATGAGACTGACCTCAGTGCCCCTCAGCCACCCTGAAAACCTCATCAAACTTGAGTATGAGACCAAACCTGTGGACTTAAGGTTCAAAGTTGGTCAGAGCTCACTTCCTGAGAGCAGGTGTTGCAGCTCCAGACTGAAGCAGTGACGTTACTGTGTGCAGAGAGAGTACAACATCAAACCAGCCACCCAGACACCCGGCCGGGTGGGCTGTAAAACCGCCGTGACGCTGCAGTCGAGGGGTTGCTGGTTGAGATGGGAGATGGGGGGGAGGTGGGGTGAGAGCACCTTGTTGGGCAGCAGCAGGGAGGAGGGCAGCCGTCTAGATTCTTGGGATTCCTGGCCCACAAAGGCAGGATGTGTGTACTGGCCACGCTGCGTCGGACACTGATGGAGGAGTGGGAGAAGAGGGGATGGAGGGGTTGCCAGTTTGGCAGCCTCCTGCTTGGCCATATTCCAACCATTGTTTGTCCGCCAGGCAAACATTTCCAAAACACATGGAGGTCAGGAGTTGTCAGCGATTCATCTCACTGTTGCCACCCTGTTTGTTTTCTCAGCTCGATATCTGACACCAACCAGCAGCCAATGTGTTTTTGACATTTTTCTTGCAAACTTCTAACAAGGTAACTTGTGACAACACTTGCGAGACCACTAATATCTGGAATTTTCTTTCGTCTGCTGTAATTTTGTAACCATAGGCTTGACGAGACTCCTTTCAGTGTGAGGTTTCCTTGAAATGTGTTATTGAAAAGTGCTGCTGAACAACTCAAGAATCACACTTTCAGAGCACTCCAAAGGATGCACAGGAAGTGTGTGCAGCATGCAGGAAGAGGTGCTGTAATGCCTGAGTCAAGCACAGACAACTAGAAAGACACAACAGGAACCCAGACAGGACAAACACAAATGAGTGGATTAGTCAGAGCTCATTTTTTACTCAAATAAGAGCTCTTAAAAGGAAAAGTATGACATGTACAAATAAAAACTCAGAGTGTTTTCTGGTTCAAGTGAGAAGCACTCCTCACAGTGTCCATACTGAGTGTAAGAAAGGCAAATAACGATGATGATGTCTAATTATTTTGCTGACTGTCATGTCCAAATGTTCCCCTGACCAACACTCACTAAATGACTAAATGACACCTAATGTCACATCACTTTACATTTATTTAGCTGACAATTTTATCCAAAGCAACTTACAATGAATAAACACATCTACAGCCTCTGCAAGCTTTAGACATGTATTCTTACCTTAAACATTTTGGATCTATGAACACACCACAACACTTTTCAGGTGCTATTCTCTTCTAGCCCAGCTGTCTGGTAACATAAATGCAAAAATAGCCAAGAATACATTATGCACATTTGTTGACAACCAACATGCAACCAGGTAAATGTATGCTAAGTGTGGAATCAGCTGTGTGTGTGTGTGTGAGGGCTGCACTCCAGCCCCAGTCATGACAGCACCTCCACAGGTTACGTCTCCACCACATTCCTCATGCTGGTGTCCTTAAAAAGCTCCTGCTCTGCTGCACTCATCTACCCTGAATGGGTGTCATTTTTCCCCTCCATACACATACTGTCTATACTGTATACGCTCATACTGCGTAGCCAGAGCAGATCACCAATTGAGTATTAGATTTCGTAGATGAGTGTGAGCAGATTATGTCATGGGCTGTGGTGTATTCGGATGCCCATGACTGGCAGCGGGTACCTGCACAAAAGCCCTGTGGTGCCCATAGATATAAAGCATTGCTTCATGTCAGTCATTTTCAACATTCATCACTTTCCCACACATTGGCACTTATTTCTGTCCTAAAAGACTTCTAAGAAATAGACATATTACATTAATGAGGATATTAGATTGAGTTATTAATGTTGTCTTGAATGTTTCTTCTAATTTGAATTATTATAATCAAATCAAGTCATCATCATATCACAAATCACAAATTTGCCTCAAGCGGTCTTTACAGTCTGTACAGTTCAGAGTATGCAGGCTCTGTGCCGACATCCCTGTATCTGCAATTTGTCATGACTACATGGATTTGCAGTACAGAAATACATCTCAAAATGTCTTCCAGTTTTGTCATATTAAATGTTATGTTATGTTAAATGTTAAATGTTTAACTGCTGCTGTTGTAGCTTTTAGCAAGCAGCTTTCTGAAGATGACAACATGCATACAGTGTTCATGCTTTTATTCCAATATTATGTTTCTTCAAGTAGGAAAAAGAAGTTTAAAAAAAAGCAGTTTATAGTTAATATTGAACATAATAATGTACCGTTTCAGTAATCTGTTATTTGTTATTTAAATAATGGGCGTGCATTCAGAAATATGTGCTACTGTTTAACAGGTTGTTATGATAGAAAATATGTTAATTACTTTGTGAGACAGTTACAGATTAACATTCATGGTCTTCATTCATGTCTAATGGTAACATGTTTAATATATGTGGAACACATTTGCATAAAATCTAGAGGACCAGACCAGAATAATCATTGAAGTTAAACATGTCATCTCTCTGAAACAGTGTGTGAAAGATGGTAAATGGATACTTATTCAAATAAAATCTACAAAGCACTACTAGTGCATAAACAACCATTTGGAGGAGTTTGTTCCTTGGTTTAGTTGAATGGGTTTTCATTAACAGGCTGAGGCAGTTCTACAAACTTGTAAACTCTTGGGAAGAATGAAAAGTTAATGAAAAACTGTGCTACTCCTGCGTGCTGTGGCTGCAGGCGTGGCCGTCCTGCAGCCACATACAAAAGGTGGTCATGATTGGAGCTGGCAGCCGGCCCAGCAGCAGAGGGACGCGGTGGCCTAAACATTCCTCCACAGCATCTAATAGGAGTGATGAAAGCATAGTGCACAGAGCAGCAATAACTGGCCACATCGCTTGCAATACGAGTAATAACCTGGCCATTGTGTGTCTGGCATGAGCAGGTGTGCTGCAGGCACTGATGGACATATCCCTTCCAAAGAGAGGCTGAGGTATGCAACAAGTGGATTTAAAGGTGCCCTGTGGTTTGTTTGTTTTTTTGTTGTCAAATGAAAGTTAAGTTTACATTCAGTGTAAAATAATGCAATCGTGTAAATGCTCTAACAAATGTGTTGAGTGCGTTTCCTTCCCCATAAAACATTTGCAAAAATCAGTGAAATAGGGTGACACCATTTGTAGAACTGTGTATCACATGCACACACAAGTGACTGTGTGACCTAGCAGATTTTGTGTCTACAGCCATCTACTTACTGGATCAATGACAATCTCTCGAAACAATTTTTGTTGTTGGCAGTTTGTTATAGATTACGAGTGTAAATGTTGAAGGAAAAGATAAGACATCAGATTAGAGCATGAGGGTCTGTGTCTCCACCATCTCTCCTTTGTGCAGGGAGAGGATACATTACCAGGAACCTTTCTCCCAGAGCAAGTCTAAAATTCACACGCCTTTTATCTGGCTGCAAGATGCTGGAAATCATGACGAGACTGTACCAATCCATAAAGTTGTGACCAAAAAAAAAAAAAGCCAAAAAAACTAAACAACGAGCTGAAAGGCTCTGAAATGCTCTGCAGGGGGAACTGCAGACTTAGTGATAGTTCTCCATTCTGACCATGAACATGACCAAATTGTTTGCAACGACATGTATAGAATGCTGAAAAGATTGAAGTCTGGATATTGGATTTACTGGCCTCTAACGTCCTGGTTATAGCTGGAGACTGGATTTCCTAAGTGATTACACATTCAGGCTTGTAACTTTGTACAACAATAAATGGCAGCATTTTACATTTGTACAATAATCACTATACTGTACAGATACAGATACACCATATGGCCAAAAATGGTAAAGTTGTATCCAGATGAGTTTTTGTTATTGAGTGTGGATTTACATACTCTGCTACAGAGAGTGGAGAACAACATATACAGTGAGTTAACTTTTTAAAACTGCTAAAGGCAAACAGAGTTTTGCAAACAAAAGGTGGGTAATGGATGGAGTCGTCCTCCACGACATCCCAGATTGCAAATGTAGATCCAGAAAGCCAAAAACAGAGAAAGTAAAGTATGTGTGAAGAGATGGAAAATGACAGAGGCCAGAGCCATCGAGACAGATGCTGCCTCTCCTTCCAGTAAAGCTGACATTTCTTAAACTGCACACTGCATATTTAGTACACAACACTCTTAGAAATAAAGGTGCTATCTAAAACCATATAGGGTTCTTTAGCTTGTCCTCACAGGAGAAGCCTTTTTGGTTCCTGGATGGAATCACTGGATGGACCTACTCCATATCTCTGTAGGTAAGCATTATCATAAAGCATCCCTACAGACTGGAGTGTGTCAGTTTAATGTATTTTGATAGACGCAGTTCCCCAAATATTGCATTGCATTGGCATTGCAGCCCATTTTGCAGCTGCTGGACCACTGGACCAATTCCAAATCTTTTTGTACCTATTAGGCATTTAGACATCAAAATATATAACCGTTGGGCCCAGGTTTTAAAAGACCAGAATTTCCCTTTAATGACAACTGGGAGCTACCAATTACACAATACGTTTAAGTAACCCTTTGCTTTATGAAGCCATTTGTGCCATTAGTTGGAACACCCATTACACTTTAACTACTTACACCTTTACATCGTTCTGTTCACAGAGGAAACATGAATCAAGGATAGGACTCTATGAGGACCTCGCCTCAGCCCGACATAAGCAGAAGAACCCATCAATCTCCCCATCATCAATCCAGTGGGCAAGGATGAATGACAGGTGAGTTACACAGTTGACAGGTGACAAGTTTGTCATAAATCTCATTTGTGAGATTCACCAGTCATTCTCATTGCTTAAGCAACCATCTTTTAAAGAGGAAGGTAAATGAGTTATGTGGCCACTACAACTGCACTTGCTTGCAAGTAATGACATAATCTCACATCTTTGATGTCCCTGCAGCCGCCATGGATGAGCTCCATTCTGTGTACGAGATCAGGGAGAAAGTGGTGAGAACTACAACTGAGAGTGGATCAAACTTTATCAAAGCAACAAAGAAGAGCCTGCAGGGGAGGTGAACTACTGAGACCCATTCTCCATCCAGGAAGAAGACAGGACTGGAATTTCAACTCCTCAGCATCAGTGATGTGTGTGTCTGTAGAACACCATTGGAACAACAGATTCTGCTCTTGCAGAGGAGTAATGTGACAGCTTTTTTGGGACTTCCCTGGCTGTTGAGAGGATTCATGGTGAAATTGACGGTAACATTTCATAAGTAACTCCTATTTCCATAGATGTTATATGGTTTACTGTAATAGTTGCTGGTATGTATTATCATTATTCTAACATGTCTTAATATTATGTCTGAGCACTGCAGAAAATGCATTTCTAAGTAATTAGTGCACTGTGACGAAGCCTGTGATGAAGGCCTTGAACATCCCACAGTCTGAGAGAAGTACACATGGGGGGGGGCTGCTACTGCTCATCCTCCCCTCTGGAATCCCCCTCCCAGATGTCATCCAACCCATCCAGAAAGCTCTCAAAGAGTGCTTCAGAGGAATGATGAAAGATCGCCAACTAATTGCTGCTGCACTCCTTCTACCACAGTTTAAGATCACTTGTACTGTACTTTATCAGATGCCACTGAAGCAGGTAACAGATTTCCACCAATATTTGTTAGATTATTCTTTAATCTGAAGTGTATCGCTTTAATGGAGAACAAAGTTAGAAGGGAAGAATGTCTGACCTTCCAATGAATTTTGAGAAGGAAAGGAGGCTGGAGGGTTGCATGACATCCTCCCATGGACTCTCCAGATATTAGTAGAGTCTGGGTATCTGAGAATATGAAGTAGAGAAAGTCTTGGCTTTGTTTGATGATGAGTCTTCACAAGAAGCAGAGTTTTGTGTTTTGTTTTGTGGTATTTTATGTGGATGTTGGTTATTGTCCACCGCAGGTTTGACCTGAAGCATCAACTTGAATCAATGACAAAGGACAAGAACGATCAACAAAGGGAGCTCTCATCTGAGGAGGAGGATTTCTTTTCATCACTCATATGCAACAGAAGGTACGAGCAGCTGGATGGATACCTCACCAGTGTATCAGACAGAATGGACTTTGTTCATTCATTTCCTTTAATAAAGAGGTGCTCTCTCTCTCTCTCTCTCTTGTTATCAAATGTAAGTGTGCATTCTGACATGTTTATTGTTTCATACAGATGCTTTTGCCAGACAATGAAGTTCCAGCTGTACAGTCATACAGCTCTTCTCTTCCTTCAGGATGCATGTGCAAGTCAGGCAACATTTGCTTGAATACTTTTTAGTGAGCTACTTTTTAACTTTTACTTGTGTCATTTTTTACACAAATAAATTTTACTTTTACTTGAGTACGACTTCAATCAAGTAACAATACTTGTACTTGAACGAGATATTTCAGTACTTGTTATACCTCTGCACTTAACATAGTGTCTGTTTAATACAGGTGTGCAGTTAGCTATCATATGGCATGGAATGATGGTAAAGATATCAACTATGGCAGAAGGCAAGTAAAATGAATTGACCTCATAGGATTCCAGATACATCCAAGTTTAAAAATAGCAATTCAAACATGGGTAAACATTGAATATTTGAGGGTGATCTTGTAACACCCACGCTTTCAACAATCTTTGAAGGACAATTTCTTCCACAAAAAGGTTCTTTGGACGACAAGGGGTCTTTGTGGAACCTTTAGTCCGAAAAAGAATCCTTGAAGAACCCTTTCAGAAGCAAATAGTTCTGGGTAGAACCTCAGCCCTTCAGGAAGAACCCTTCTGACACCCTTATTCTAAGAGTGTAGAATAAACAAACTAGTATTTCAAAGGGACTTTAGTGTGGGAGGTGGCGGTGCAGCCGACTGACAGAGAGTGTCCTGTTAGTGGGCAGGGGAAAGGTGGCACCACTACACAGCGCTGCCTGTGATTCAGAGGGGAAAATGTTATCACAGTAAAGCCGTAAACAGAAAACGTTCCAGGGCTCCCTACGGGAACTGGGACACAAACACATAAAGCTCACTGTGCCCGAGGCTGCTGGAAAACCAATATAGAGTAAATGGAAATTAAGTCACTTTTAATCAAGAAATGACGGCACAGAAGCTATTGAGTGTGAGTAAGAAACAGGCCTGGCTATGCTCAACCTTGACACAACTCAGTGCAAAATTTGTTTCCTTCAGCAAACCAGCGAGATCATTTATTTACTCAGCAGCTAGCAGCACACACTAATACCCGATGACAAATATTCAGTGTTATTGGCGTCTAAAATTAGGCAGGAGTGTTTGCGCTGATACTCAACTGGATTGAGGTCATTTATTAAAAGGGCTCTTTGAAATGTCTTCAAGTTTTGGGGTGTGGGAATTCTTGGAGGGTCTTGAATCAGCTCTAAGTGAAAGAAATGGGCCGACCTGGACAGAATGATGCTTGAAAACTGCTGATGAAATGTAGATCTCTCCAGCATCAGTCATACAGTCCAGTTGTGTTTCTGAGGAAAGACCTTTCTTCAGATAGAGAGGCTAAAATCTCTCTGGCCACATGAAGTCATTTACTGAGGTCAAGGCATTTCAAGTAGTAAATCAAAGGCAGCTGTAAGTGTTGGTGGTATCGTGCATGTGTTAATATGTTTAGATTATGTGCCTCTTATATAGGTATATTTTGTTTTGAGCCTATTCTATATTTATAGCATTTTGTATATCATGCTTTATTATTGCGATGGTTTCACACTTACAGTATGCATGGTGTGCTGCGTGTTGTCCTGTCTGTCCTGCATGAGGTCATCAAGTTCAGCTCCTAACAATGTTTCTTTCTGCAAAAAAGATGAGACTCATTTTAATCAGTCAATGAAGAAACTGTATTTCTATTCTGAAAAGTCTTGTTACCCACAATGGCCCAGTTTTTCCTGTTCACATGAGCTGTGACTCTACAGCGACACCTAGTGTTCTACAGAAGCAAAAAACCCAACATGTCATCTAACGTGAGCCAAAGTCTTCAGCTGATGCTGACAACATTTGCTCACTTTAATATATTGGCATGTTTATTTAACTTACATGCAGGACTTGGGAGCTTTCCCATGAGATTGGGGAGGGAATGGTCCAGCGTCTGGAAGATTGGAAGGAGGTTGAAAACCAAACCTTGAGTTTGACAGGAACAAGATGGTGGGCCACAGCACATGATCACACCATCTTCATACTTTCATTCAGTGAGCACTGCCTTGCATGGGAGCATTCCTTGTGTCTCTAAACTCATTCATTCAGATCTTCAGAGGACAAAAACGATCAACAGAGGGAGCTCTCATCTGATGAGGATGATTTCTTTCCATCACTCATAGAGTCAGAAGGTTCAGGGCAGCTGATGGATACCTCGTCAGTGTATCAGACCAGATGGACTTGGTTCATCCATTTCCTTTGATAAAGAGGCTCTCTCTCTCTCTCTCAAAATGAACACAGGCCTGCCTACCTCTGCTGCCTCTGAGAGTCTTGTTCACTGTAAAGACAGTCTGCTGCACTGAGATCAGAACATGATAGTTATAATTTAGATGATAATTGTTTACAGTAACTAAAGGTGTCTGTTTGAGGTTGGAAAAGAAAGGTCCATCATGTGAGTTAAGTAATTTTATGTAATCTTAACATGTCCTTTCTTTATACTTTATTTGAAATTTCATTTTGAACTTAGTGTTGTCTTGTGCAAACTAAATCCACTACCTAATATAATACAATTACAGCAGAAGCTCCAAGTGATTAAGAGAGTCATTAAAAGTTTACTACAGACTGTCAGCAGGTGGTGTTGGTTGCTTAGAAACAGTGCAGCTATACTATCGTCTCGAGCACCCCCTGCTGGTCACTGGCAGTCATCCCCAACATTAAAAATAAACAGTATAATTTTAAGAACTATTTATATAATAACAATTGACAAACAAATGTACTTTGTTTGATATTCGAAAGACTGACATGAAATTCAATACTGTATTTAAGGACACTTTTATATACAAGCACCAAGCTTACTTGTTTCAAAAGTTCTTGATGTTCTTGATTTGAAACTAAACACTAACCTTAACAAAAATGATGAATTACTGCAGACAAAACTGATTCAACACACATAACAACATGCCTCTATGTCATTTATTCTCTGGAATGAATTCCAGGTTAGCAAAATTGTGTAAAAGTTTGATTCTTATGGCAGCAAGCTAGTAACTAAAAACCATGTATTGGTACAGTCTGAAATCACTGATAACAGGATTACTGCTGATTTAACAAACTCATTTGCTACAGTGCTATGTAAAAAATTGGGATTAAACTGCATCACCAACAGATATCACTTAATTAATGAAAAGTAGTTGTTTGATTCTTGAGTTCTGTGATTTACAGGCTTGTTATTTCAACCATAATCAGAGCCTGGAATTGTTGCTTTGTTCTCCAGGATGCTGTGGCAGCAGCTGTCAGCCAGTAGGACAACACAGAGGTCAAGAGCCGCGCTGTCTGACTTCTCCATCTGATCAAGTTCATCAGCAGAGGCCTCTCTCATCATCTTGACTGCTCCACCAGGCAGAGACCTGTAGCAGAGACCTGGTGGCAGAGACCTGCAGAGAACAGAAAAGCTCTTTGCACCCATTTTTAGCATTGAAAATTCAGATGCAGACTCTTATTATTCTGGTTCCATCTCAGTTCAGCCAGTCCAGATCCTCATCCTCCTCATCATCACCAAACAGAGGGGCAGGAGGGGGACGCCCCTTCAAGCTCTGGACACAAGCAAAAGAAAGTCAGATGAATTTTGGCCATCAATGTTATAGCTAATACAGAACAAAATTAAAAGCAGTATAACGTAGTGATAAAACATCACTGACTGACTTAACAGTGAGACAAAACACAAGGGAAGGGCTTGGGTCAGGGGGTGACACAGAGTGATGAATCATCTGTGTGTGACTGATCCTCACCATCTCATCCTCCTCTTCTTCCTCACTGGGTGCTGTGGGAGGTTTGGCAGGATTTGTGAGCGGAAAAAATGACTCCTCTCCATTTTCCTCACCAATTCCCCCAGTCAGACTGAGAGAATAGCAGAAAAAGAGTTGGGGGGTAGAGATGTGCAAAAAGACATTGACAAAGTTAAAGAAAAGGAAAATGGGGATGAAGCAAGCAAGAAACAACAGTTTAGAAAGGCAGTTAGTTTGCAGGAATACATGCATACATTAGTTAAGCTAAATGAAATCTGGTCAATAACAGCATGTTATACTGGCCTTCAAGACTGCAAATGGAAAAAAAGGTATGAACAGCATACACATTTTTGTATTTATTAGGTTCCAGAGCACACCAGAAGATCTTAGGTTTATTTCTGTCACTCCCACCAGATGTTGGATTCGGCTCACTTCACACAGTTGGGGCATTTTTCAAAGCTCTGTGCTGCATTCAAGGACACTCAAGAACTATATCGAATATCAATAAACATGTGGTACATAAGTATGTGTCAAAAGAATAATTTGGCCATTTCTAGCAGTTACAGAGTTATGGAGTTCTTGAATGTGTCAGCAGTAACAGTTCTGAAAGTGTTTGGAGTTAATGCTTTCTGAGATACCTGCTGTATTTGTGACATATTTTTTACGGTTGTTTCCTATGTATTGTATTTACAATAGTTACATTTTTAATATATTCATTGCTTTATTTTAAGGTAAATCGCTTTTTGTTAAGGTGTGTTTTACTTTTTTTATTTTGCGGCTAGACAAGTACTTTTAGAATATGTTTGCATGTTAGTATAACAACCTTATCTAATTTAGTTGTGATGGTGTGTGTGAGGCTCTGCATCACCTAATATTTGGAACAATGATTCTGCATCACCTCCATCTCCACAGCTGTGTTACTGGAATCACCGGAGGCCAGACTTTGTTCCAACCGAACATTTATGAGATTTTACTGACAACCACCTGGTTGGCCAAGAATTATCAGACATAGTGAGCATTTATGGCAGGACTCACCTTGAGTCCTCTCCTGAGATGTTCTGAGGGGCTTTTGGTGGTGGAGGTGGGTTGGCTGGGGGTCCAAAGGCTTTCTGAGAAGCTGCACTCATTTCTTCTATATGTTCTCCATCATTCTCGCTCTCCTTGTCTGCCTCACTGTTCACATCAGCATTCCTCTCTGAAACAGCTTCCTGACCATCTTGTGATGGTGAACTCCCACCAGGTTTATCATTTGGATCTGCAGCCTTGTTGGGGTCTTTTTCTTCTGTAGAGGTTTCAGGAACAGAGTGTTCTGCCTGCTCCTGCAGTGCTTCAGACTGTGATTTTAATTCAGTGGACGACACAGGGTGGAGATCAGTGGCTGCTAATACCTCTGCCTGGTTTTGTGTCTCTGACTCTGTTACTGTGTCTGTCTTCTTCTCTTCTGCTACTTCCTGATCCATCTGGGTCTCACTGACTTGGTGAGAATCTGATTCAGCCAAAGGTTCTTCCTCCTTTTCATCCTCTTTGACTTCTCTCTCTCCATTAAGATGTACACTCTGATGAGGTGTCTCCTCTCTTTCTTTCACATTATCACTTTCTTCTTCCTCCTCTTCCTCTGCTTCCTCTTTATTCTTGCTTGGTTTAAGTGAAGACTCATGTGTGCCACTGAGCAGCTGCAGGGTTACATTCTGGGAAAAAATGTTCATATGATAGAGAAAAGTTCACCAAAATATATGCTTGACATTAGTGTTTTGTTGAACAAAATATCAGTGTCAGAGTAATTCTGACCTAGGCGCAAAAATAATTTCTAGACGACCCACGGTGGGTTTACGATTGTCAATTTTGGTATATACCAGGAGTTATATGTGAATAGGCCACAAAACTTTTTACCATCCATACATTTCGATTGTTTTGTCCATTTACAAAACATACATTTTATCAGGTGTATTTTCTGACAGTGCAGGCTGCCACAGAAAGGCTGCTTTGGCATTCTATGGCAAAAGCACTTACCTTAATGGTAGTGATAATCACCCCCAGCACAGCCTGGCCACTGTACAATTCACTGAGGTCAAACTCCCCTCGCAGAGAATGAAACACTCCATTCATCACTCGCTTCACCTGCAAGTGCACATAGCTGGTCTCACTTTGACTGCTCAGAAATGATGAGTAATGCCATATGCATACACTGCCCTTAAACCTTTGCTAACCAAACTTCTACATCAAGGTTATAACCCAACTGTGAGCCATGAGAGGCAGAATTAGCCATTAGTCATTTAATAACATTAACATTCTATGCTTTTGTATCTCTATAAAAACAAAATAGCACCTCATTAAATTAATGTCATGACACAATTTTCTTAAAACTCTTTAACTGGAAAAAAATGACAGTGATTTATTCTTAAAATGTTCAAATTTACATAATAAAGTGGTTCTGTTTACAAGATTGTCTAGAATAATATCTAATAATTCTGATAGATTTAAAGTTTTTTTTGTCACAATACAGTGTTTATAATCTATCCTGAAATACCATAAAAACACCTGCACTATCCTCATGCAGTGAAACAACAGATTTTAAATAAACCCTACATTTATGAAGACTCATCATACACTACATCATCATATCAACAGTATGATTATATTCGGGTTGTTAGCACATATGTCAGAATATACTGAAAGGTTTCTTATGAAAGAGTGCTAAAAAGGCCAAAGTACTCTGTTGCAAACATGAACATGAAGATCTTTGGCTGTTTGACTTAAATATGCAGTCTGTTGGAAAAATGGTTGTGACCTTGACTTCTAATTGTTTTTGTCTCACAGTGTGTCTGGAATCTTATTCTAAATTGATTGACATTCAAAGTATCACTAAATACTTCTAGCTGAGGAAACAATTTTATTGCAATCTAATGGAAACCTATAGATGAGTTTAGATTCATATCAAAGTACTAGTGAAATAGATGCACAGTCAGTATGAGTTTACAATATGTATCACATTACATACTGAAAAACATGAACACTCGTCATGCAAAAATCAAATTAAAAGCCCACTACACAGTACAGAAGATATGATGTGCTATGCTGTATATTGTTATATATTGTTATAGGCAGAAGACCTATCAGGTCAGTATAACTCACTACAACACTGCAAAAACAAATAGCCTCAAAAATAGACTATTCATCACACTAAATCCCCTTCAGGGACTTCCTGTTTAGGGGTGGTGAAAAGTACTTGCTGAAAGTGGGAGGGACTAAAGGCTCAAGCTGACATCTGGTGGTGGGAATGTGCTACTGCTGATAATTAATTTAATATTCACTCTGACTTTCACAGTGACAAAGTTACATCATTCATACATCATGCATCTGCTAAAAAATTAAAGAGGTGTGTGTGTTTATGTATGACTCCTCACCTCTGCTGCAGTGTCTCCTGAACTCTTCTGCTCTGCCAGTTTCTTCTCCAATTCTGCCACTCTTCTTTCCAGTTTCTCCCTTACAGCTACCCCTTCCTGCTCCAAGGCTGTGTACTTAAAGAGAATAAAATGCAGTCACTGTGTGTGTGTTTTTTTGTTTTGATACCCCAACAGGGACTTTAACTGGACTATACAACAACCTGTGGGGAATTCCTGTCACCATGTGGACAAAAAATTGAGGTCCCCACAGTTTACGGTAAGGGTAAGGGTCATACATTCAGCTGTGATGGTTAGGGTTAGGGTAAGGCGCTAAGGAATCCATTATGCAGGGATGTAACCAAGAACCTAAAAGGCAGCAAACAATAAAATTTCCTGAGGAATTAATAGCAGTTGTGTATGAAAACATGATGTCCTACAAAATTCTTGGAGAGTGACATCCCTGACGAATGCATTCCCTGCCAACGATGAGCATTAAATCTAATTAGAAGCACAAGCTGCCTGACACTGAGTCATCTGTCTTACTTTTTCCTGAAGGGCCTGCAGCTCTTCAGTCTGCCCGCGGTGTTGGAGCTGTTCTTCTGGACCTCTTGACTGCTTCAGAACCGTAAACTATTGAGAGTGAGACAGAAAAAGGCAATTGCACATTGTACATTCATACATCACACTATATCACTAACTACTGTATAACTAACTTTTTTGGTTTCCAATTAAGTTGACCTCTCTGGTTGCTGCAAATAACAAAATGAAGACACAAAAAGCTGCCTAAACCATGGCTATCCTGCCTGAATGTGTCATACATTTAAAAAACGACTGGTTTTCTTCTGTAACGCACATTCATCTACTTTAAGAACTGAACATATCTAATGCTTTTTGTTCAACTAGTGGTTTCAACTGGCTCATTAGCTTTAAAACAAGCCAGGTAGTTTGCCCTTTTAGCTAGTTTTAAGTCTCTAGAAAGACTCTCTAGAAACCTGTAGGGCACTACATGAAAAGACAAAAAGACATAATAAAACTAAAGACACTGCATTACTATTAAAAGGAATGCTCCAACTTCATAAAGTTGCTGGACTCACAAGAGACAGATTACTAAAACAAGGGTCAAAATCAATCTGCAAAAGCCAAGATATAATGACTTTTAGACCCTTGTATGGGCTAAGTTCTAAAACACTTACATTTCCTCCATTTCCTATAATGTGTCCACGATTACATCATCAGCATGCTATTAAAGTAACCTTAATGTCTTAAATGTAAGTTCCTCTTTAAGTCACCAAACAATAAAACAAACCATGTGGTTAAATTCCACAGATTTGTGTGTATGTTTATGTTTTCTCATGGCTAGCATGTGTACCTTCTCCTGTAGTTGGGTTAGTTTGTCCTGCAGAGCATCTCTTTGCTCTGTTAGTTCAGCAAGCTCTCTGCTGTGTTGCTCTTTAGCAGTGGCCAACATATGTTCACACTTCCCCTTCCACTCCTGCTCCAGCTCCGCCTGCAGCTGAGACAACTGCAACATACACAGGGTATATGGCATTAATGGAGTTATGTATGTCCAATATTATATACTGCCAAAAAATGTCGTTCATTAACAGGTCCAGGAGATAGTTCAGAGAGAAAACTGCCTGCAAATTATTAAACCATTACATTATTGTTCGCATTCCTTCAGGATGTCTTTGCTAAAAGCCCATAACTAGACGCAACCTGTTCAGATGCAGCATTGTCATTGCTGGTCCTGGCCTTGCGAAGTTGAGCTCGGAGGTTGTCCAGGTCCTGCTGGCTGCTCTTGCGGAGCTCCTCCACCTCCTCATCCCGATGCTGGCGCTCAGCCTGCCACTTCTTCTTCCTTTCTGAAAGTGTCTTCATGGAGGGGAACCAAGTGGTTGTCAGCATTTACACAGCCACTATTTCGCATCTCTAAAACTCCTGCCTGAATTCTTTCAAAGCCTGAACACTTCTTTAACACCTTATCTTTGTTTCCATTGTGACTTCTGCAAACCTCATGTCAAATTTCACTGACAGAATGAAAATAACATGCAGCATACTTACTCGTTCGAGGCTCTCTTTATCAGTCTTTAGGTCCTGCACTTCCTCCTCCATGTTGTTGACTCTGAGCTCCATCTCTTTGCGTCTTTGCTTCTCTGAGCGGTACTGAGCCTGGGCCCTCTCTGCTGCCTCCTTCAGCTCTGAAACATATAAACACAGCTTTGTTACACCAGTGTTTCTTTAAAGTTAATATGGACTGAGCTAACAAGCAACATATTCTCGAGTCCAAATCTGCTCAAATGCAGTAATTCAAATGTTTGAATCATACTCTGTTATCTAGAACACTCAAGACATTTCATGGTGAACCCTGTGTTTGGACTCATTTGCAGAGTCAAATGACTTCATTCCTTATAGGCACTAATAAGAAAACGTATAGAGGATATGATGGGATACTACTACTACTACTAACAGACAAAAAGTCTGCCCTCCAGTTTTTTACGTTAACTTACAACATGCCCCTGATGAAGCATTCTGTGCTGTGTTCTTGGTGTGTTTCTTCTGGTGTTTTTGAACCTGCTTACTGGCTGGAAATGAATTGTGCTTGTGTTTCCCCAGGGGGAAACATTAGAGGTTAATCTCATGATGCTATCAGGAGCGTATGGGAGCCACAATTATTAAACTGCCCGTACCGACGTCAAACCATGACAGAGAAGTGTTATATCAGGAGGAATTGTACAAAGTATTTTAATCAGTGCTGAAGTGGGCTAGTACCACAGAGTAGCATACAGCCAAGCTTGTTAGCCTTAGAGAGCCAGGTGGTTTCTAGGTGGTGTTTCAGCAAACAGGCTTCATTCAGCCCGCCTCAGCTCCACCCACACTCCACCTCTTTGCCCAAATTTGGTTTAGCTGGGAATTAGACCATGATGACGATGCCACACACACCAAATGTGGATTGATCCATACCTGAAAATAATCCAGAACAAATGTACTATTTCCTCCTGTATGAGTAATGTTGGATAAGAACTAGCTCTTACAGGAAGAATTACTGAGCCTTTCGTGAAAATGCAACTATATACTTAAGATTCAAAAGAATTTAAAATAAGGAAAACCAATCCTTGTCCTTCCAATCCACTCTTAAATTATTCAACTATTTTACTTTAAACCAACAGCTTTAAAATAATTTCGATGGCAGACTGACTCGTAATAGGGAGAACGGTGCCTCCGATAACAGCTGTTCTTTCACGTAGTACCTTGGGTGAATGTGTACAAACTCATGTGAGGAGTGTGCGCTCTATGCAGGTGGTTTGTTTGCTTTCATACCACAAACAGACTGCCCCAGAAAGATGTTGCAAACATTCTGTTCACAATATCAGAAAGCATGACCATCGAAAGCTTCCAAAATGACTGTAAAGACAACTTCTCTAAAAAGTACAATAGTGTATAATAATGTTCAGTTTTGATGTTCAAACTGTGAAGTAGAGACACAAGGTATACAATTATTACAGCAATACTTTCTGAAAAGTTCAATTTAAATATCAAAGTAATTTTTTTGTAATTTTCCAAACCAATAAAAACAGCATCAGCACAAACCTTGCAGCTGTGTTTCCAGGGCAGCGGTGCGCTGGCTCTGGCTCTCACTGTCCTGCAGCGCTGAGCTCAGTTTAGTCTGCAGCTCCATGGCTTTCTGCTGGTGAGCTGAAGCTTCCAGCTGCAGCTGAGACAGCCGGGCCGTGGACGAAGCCAGATCCTCTGTCAGACGAACCTGAGGGTGACGCAGGCAGAGAGGGGGAGGGTTGAGAGGAGGGTATGTACCAATGGTTGTCAACAGTATAACCCAGGCCACACAGAGACAGTGTAACAACATCCTGGATGAGTGGCTACTGGTGCTGGTTGTGTGAGCACCATGACCTTGTGGGAGAAAAATGATGAGTGATAACTGATGGAAAAGGAGTGAGAAGGAAAAAGAAGAAAGAAAAGTTAGTTAAGATGTTCATGAAGTATGATGACAGGGTGATTCCAGTGGCAGAGGTCAGATCTGGCTCAAATAGTAGTTCCACAGGATTCTTCACAATGTGTGCAGTGTGTTTGGAAGTGTGGGGGAGATCAGGACAATAGTCCGATCTGACTGCATCCAAAGTGAATTTGAAATTTGCAGGGATCATCTAAACTTAATACGGTCCTGTAACTTGTTTGGTGGGCTTTACCGATCACTGTCTGCCAGACCTGATCTGTTTGCTCCCTATAAATGAACAATATCGCCAAATTATTTTGGGCAGACCAGGCAGATTTTTGTTCAACAACACATTTTGTATCCAACTCACTGGATAGCTGACTTTACTTTGATTTGCCCAAGAGTTGCTAATTTGAAAATAAACTTTTGGAGCACTTAGACAATTTTACTTTGTATTTGTTTTCTTATTTTGCAGATACTATTTGACCCCAGCCTAGTAGCAGTACACAGAGAAAACAGGCTCACCTGGCCGGAGCCCAGGTCCTGAGGCAGTGCATGCTGAGAAGAGAGAGCAGTAAATGCTAGATTTTCCTCAAAGCAGCATAGCAGTGCAAACAACCAGGCAGAGAGCAGTTGGCAAAGAGTGAAGCACCTATCATTAACATTAGATTTGTAACAGGAAACAGGAAAGTAAATGATTAAATAAATACCAATCCAATCTCCACTCAGGGTGGTAAAAATCATAGTACTGAAGAGAAAATCATATTGCACAAAAGAAAGAAAAGAAAATAGACCTTGAAAAAGGTTGGCCTTTAGTCCTTTTCCATACACATGTGCTGTAACATTTCAAAGCTGCATCCTCTTTAGCACTGTTTACTATTGCACTGGACATTGGCCAGCTACTTATCCTCATGGATTCTCTGGCTGTTGTTACAGTTTGGCTTGGCATCCACAACTTACTGCTTCAAAAACAGAGACCGGTTGATGAACTGATGAAGAATAAGCTATGTCTGGCAATCACAGCTAAGGCTATTAAAACATGTCACTGAATCATCCTTGAACGATGACAAAGGGATTAATTACTCATCTGTAGAAATAATGAGTAACAGAGCCCTTCATTTGGTTATTAAAGATCAAGATATGTCCTGAGCGGGATATTCTACGGCCATGAAATTAACATGTCAGTGCTCTCTGGTGGAAAAATGGAGACACTGTGTCTAAAATGCCTGAAACATATTTTTGACATTTATCTCCATGTGTCACCTCACATATACACCTATATGAACATATTAATGATTAAATAAAATTGCCCTATTATCCTGGTCCTACCAATGTGTTGATTGTGCTCTACTTTGGACAAATCAACTGAAAGGCTGGATGACAGTGGAGAGATGCATATTGCCCCATGTTTTGAATGTACATTCCCACGCTACAAGCTGCTTTGTTGATCTGACACTGGATTCAGATCAGCTGTGCTGCATTCAAGACCCTATCATATGTATAAGGAGTGGTCTGCAGCCACAAAGGTCGGATCAAGCAAATTATATAAATGCCAGTACTCTGGTGTGTGGGATGGTTTAGCTCCATCCAATCTACTAACTTCTGACTTACATTGCAGACTGTCAGCATTGCAAGAGGGTAACATTATGCTCGTTACAGTGTGAATGCGCAATCAGTCTCAATTGCTCCCCTCTTCACTACTAAAGGCATGCCCTCACCTTGTCCTGCTCAGCCTGCAGGAGCCTGGCCTGGTTCTGTTCACTGGATGACTTGAGGGAGTCGTTTCTCTTTTCCAGCAGCAGGTTACTCTGCTCCATGTACCTGGATAAACACAGCATGAACATATTACATCTGCCTCAAACACACTTAGACTGAAAACTTCCCTGATTCATTTTGTAAGTTACATGTGTTGCCACGGTTACTCCAACCAGATGAAATCACAGTGTGGAGGAGATACTGACAACTCAAACTTTTTCACTCTTCTGTCTTGTTTTCATCTTTTTTAACAGTTACATTGGTTTTTTTTTAATCTACCAATTTTGGTTGTACACTGCAGCAGAACAGGACTACAAAGACAACAGTGATAGTGCTTGCTTTGAAAAAAAAAACACATCTTTCAGACAAAACACAAAGACATTTTCGAATATTTTGTCCTGATAGCTCTGTTGAACAAAAACAAATAACTTAAGCCACAAAATGGTGGCTTTATACGGAGAAGCTCCACATTATCATGAGAGAGTGATCACATACATTTCTATGGAAATAGTAGAAACAGTGGTAGAACATGATGCTCTAGCATTCTGTCAGTTATAATTGTGACTATTTGACATTTTCTGACTCACTTCTGATTCTGGTTGATGAGCTCCCCAATCTTTCGGTTTTGCTCCTCGATGCGAGAGCTTTTCTCAAAGACTTCCTTTTTTAAACATTCATTTTCCTGAGAACAAAATAGATTGATACATTGAAACAAATTGATTCCTGAGAACAAGTCTGTAAGATGTAATTAAAGAATCAATATTTGCACTACAAAAAATTTTATAATAACTGAGAAAAAGTGACTCCAAAAGCACAAGGCACTGTACTATTCAGCTGTGTACCTGGATAATTCTTTGGATGTTGTGCATGATCATGGAGGTTTCCATCGACATACTAGACATGCCCAAGGAAACACTTCCCTGCCTTTGTAGGTCATCTATCTGTAAAGTGAAAAAGACCAGAATTAAACGGATCTCCTTTCTGTAAACTCTGCTTAATGAACATATTCATGAACATAGAGTTTTTACCTTTGAGGCCAATTGATCCACTTTATCTGCTACTTTTCCAACAGATAACCGGATCTCAGTGTTGTGCTGTCGGGCCTCAGTCATCAAGAAGGAAGTCACATCACTGGAGCCTGGAGAAAACAACACAATAATAACAATCACAGAGTGTCTTAATTTGTTATAACAGTTTCACCACTTAAATCATATGTAAAACTGTCTTGCAGCTGTGAAGCATTATTGACTATTGAGGCTGCTGTTGCAGAACTGCATAATGAAATGGTAAAATGGACCCTAAAGTCACTCTATACAACCGTCTACATAAACCTTAAATTCTTCTGGTTTGTTCATAACGCTTTCCTTGTAGTGAATTGAATGTTCTTACCCATGTATGGGACAGTTTGTGTAGGGCAGACCTGACCAACAGGCTGCAGCTGAGAAGGAGCCACAGAGGTCTGTGTGTAGGCGTAAGGCTATGAAACAACCAAATGATGACATAAAGGACATTACCAGATTTGTTAATATCTGCGTATTGATGATTAGTTTGTACAACATGTAGTGAAATCTCACCTGAAAGGCATGGCTGCTGCCTGGCAGCCCAGGCTGTGGAGCCACAGTGGTCATGACAGGAACTAAGGCAGAAGGTGGTGCTGTGTGAGGATGAGGATGTACTGCAGGAAAAACAATAGAATTTAACAGATCAAAATAGGGATATTACCAAAAAATTGTGAAACATACTATAAACCATCATAAGAAATGATGTTCTTTGTAATCCTGAGCTGAGGTGGACAAAACTTACCATGTGCTGAAGTTGGAGCAGCAGTGGATATCTGCACTGGAGATGGAGCCACAGGCCGATCCTTTGCTCTGCTGCCACTGGTGTCCTGGAAAACAACGCATAGTGGCAGAAGCTCAGAAATGACACCATGCATTGATAAATGGTCAAAAAATCAGTACATATGAGGCTGAGCTGCTATAGTATGGGTCATGCTCCATAAACATTAGATCCTACACTTCCCATAATGCAAATCACAAGCATTTTTCATGAGACCCTCCCTGTCCAGTAAATCCCCAGATCTTTTTAATTTCAAACACAAGGTATTTTAGACCAGCATCCTGCTAAAAAAAATGTGTGGTCCCAAGTTCAAGCACAGATTGTTCAAGTGATATCATTATACACTGCATTCACTGTATTATACTACAGTGTTATGAAATTCTGATCACTTACAACCAAGCTTCAACCTCCAAGGCTGAAAAATGAAGCCAATGTGAAGTGTCAAAAACTCTCAGAACTCTTCTCAGATGGCCACTTGAAACTGGCTTAAAGTGAGTCTAACCCCATAAGCCCCCCTATTTTAAAATGCCCAACTTCACAACAGAAGTACACATTTCCCGCCTGGTTTTGGTTTTCCTGTTCATTAATGCCATTAATATGGACTATTCTATATATAGTGATCTATTAACTATTTCAGGCAGCAGGATGGTGTATGTGGGACTGAGCCAAAATAAGTGTGAGTGTTCATGGTCAAGAAGGAACAGGCCAGGCTTTAGATACACACACACGCAATAATTGTTAGCAGATACAGATGGATGGGCGATCATTTCATGGAATTTGTTAACAGAATAATACAGAATAACAGCAAACTTCTTTAATATCTACAGAAAAACGTCCTTCCCTTTATTCTGCCAACCCACCTCCAGTTCAGAGTCACTAGATTCGGGCTGGCTTGCCACTCCTGTCAGAAAAGGCAACATGGGCTGGCCCATCTTTGCCATGCGAGAGATCAGCTTGGCTTTTGTGGCATCTGGATTCTAAAGTTAGAAAAAAAGAAAGTCCCCATCAATAAAGCTGCAAAATAACTGAATAAAATTAATATCACAGTAAGTTATTCGTTAATAATAATTAAAAAATGGAGAGAGGGTGCTTACTGCCAGCTGTTCACTGACTGAATTCGACTTTGCTCGAAGTGGTGGCTCCCTAAAAAAAACAAAGTAAAGGTCAGAGAGAAATCACCTTTTGTGACAAAAGAATTAAGGATAATGCTCTTAGTGATTTCCTGAGGCTTAAATCTCACCCTGGAGTGCCTGGACCTGAGGCGGCCGTCTGTACCACGGGCTCTGGGGCAAGATTCTCCACACTGGGGGCTGGCGAAGGAGCAGGGGAGGGAGCAGCAGAGTCTCTGGAGCTGGCACTGGCCCGATCAGACCCACTGTCCTTGGAAAACTTCACCTTAAATACAAAACAAACACAACAAACTTCAGTTCACACTTCACCAACCTTACAAGCAACTGGAACATCATGTAAGTAAGAAAAGGCCAAATGAAAGAGCAGATGAGGGAAAGATGTTGAAAATTGTTCACTGAGTGTTACCCGTCGAAGTTCTGCTTCAAAGATAAGAGTGCTTATAGACGGGACACGGTTGGGGACTCCCTTGGATCCATAAGCTAGGTTGGGTGGGATGACAATAAAACGGCGGCCTGCCTTCTTCATTCCCAGCATCCCTTCCTCCCAGCCCTGGTACCAGAAGAGAGATAGAGTGTTAATAACATAATAAGACAAAGATGAACATGATGCAATCACCATTTAGACTGCTCATCTAAAGTTAATATTTTTCTCAAAACACAAATGCCTTGACAAACATGAAAAAGGCCAACAGTTGGGAAGCCTGGACTGAAACGTACTTCTCAAAAATAGGCTGCCACAATACTTATACCATGGCCTTTTTCTTTATTCCATTTTAGTCATTTAGACAGGTCACTAGTTCGCTTCTGTAGCAGCCAGACCTACTTTGCATTCAGTTTTCACTTCTGATGTTGTAAGAGGAAGTAACATATCATAGCAGCATAGCTTGATAATCACTGACTCATGGTGCAATAATATTGAGGGGAACTACACCTGTAGAGATTTTGAGATGCCCTGCTTTCATATATGTTTGAAAAATATAAGAGTGTTTTGTATTCCTAAATAATGTTGAGGAAATAATGCAGCACTCGAATGGAAAAAAAAAAAATTCACCTCATGTTTGAGAAACTCTGCTGATCTATCAAATTTTTCTATTGCTCTTCATTACTTGCCACTTTATTGTAACCTATGTGTTTCTCTCCACGCCTAGATCCTGTAAGCATAATCACTCAGTTATTTCAGTGATCTCATGGGTCGGTGGGTTGTTGTTTTGAACTGATCCCCTGGAGTTAACCTACTCCCAAACAGTTTAGCCGTGCAGCAGAGGTGAGCCAGCTTTGTAAAGCAGACAAACCTGAGATAAGCCCAAACACAGCTGGAAAGGCCACTGATCTTGCTTTGTGATACTGGTCATAGGATGATAGATCAATGAAATGTTGATATCCTAACATTAGAGTAAAGAGTGGGATTCTGAAAGTCATCACGTACTGGAGCTGCAGTTAATTTAGCATTTATCAGCATGTCTACATATCAATGATTTCCCAAATTTTCATCTTGACATTATCAATATCACAATATGTCGATATAAGTAAGGATTTTGATTTTGATTTCAGCATCAGCCGGGCCTAATGAAACATGTGGGGTATAGTATGTATCACCAGAAATGCTGTTTGGATGGGGAACAGTGAGTTTTTTGGTGTTATAGCATAATCTTTGAAAATACCTTTAGATTTTTAAAAATGAATGAATCCAAGCAAAAACAAGAGGATACCACCAGTTTGAAATATAATGCTTATTTAGTACAGTGTGTTTTGACTCACTTTGATCACTTTTCCAGCTCCAACTTTCAGCCGTAGCAACTTGTCCTTGTTCTGGTTGGAGTCAAACATCTGGAATCATATTCAAGATGTAGTGAGTTGTGTGCCATCGGATCTAGAAATTCCACAGGAACAGGTGACAAGATAATGAAATTGACAAAATAACAATGGAAGTGTTTGACCTGTCCGATGGCATAGTTCTGCAGGAGCCAGCCTGTATACACCACTTCCAGAGAGTCTCCGTTCTCCACCGCCTGGCCCTCACCAAGACTCAGATCCTGATAAACCACAGTATCTAAGGAGGGTGTGCTGTTCGCTTTCGCCAAACATACCTGATGCACATCAAGGGAAAGAAGCAAACATCTAATAAACAACGTAGCTCGTGCAATTTGGTGAAAGCTTGTATCTGATGTAGGTCAGAATGATAAAGGGGTTTTGAAGATTGATCGTGACACTTGGGGATTGGGACACACTTTGTTAATCAAACAATAATAATAAGCTTAGTGGTGGGTCTTCTCCTGTGCCACTTACCTCTTTGCAGAAGTCTGATGAATTTTTCTCAGATTCAAACATCAGGGACCAGTTCTGCCTCTGGTCATCATAAAAAGTGCAGTAATTGTTTGGTTGTACCTGCATGGGAGAAAGAAGATGTGGTCAGGAAGACAGAAGAGACAAGATGCTGAACACTTGAGCTAACAATGTATCATCTCATTTGCGTAGCTCCAAAGTCTACAAGTTATATATACTAGGATCTGTAGCGTAATGAACTTTGATATATTGTTCATGTTGTTGTGTTTACAAATATTTATCTACCCAGTGACACATTGATCTGGTCTGGAGTGGACTGCTGAACTTTGAACTTTCATTAAAATCAATGGATATATTTCAAAAGACAAGTCTGAATTTAAAGGGAAACTTTCAAGGTTTTATTTCATACTTTGATAATAGCTACTTTAAAATATATTTTTAAATAATATTTTTAAATTCGTCAATGCAGAACACTTCATATTATGAATATGTATATATTATGCATAATGTTTTTTTATTTTAAAAAGGGTTTGAAATCAAAATGTTTTGTTATTAAATTCATGTTGCCGTCTGCCTGTTATATCCCATCTCACAATTCATTTCTTTCTTGCTCTAAGTTTTACACTTTCCATTTTGTGATTACACTTTAATTCAGTCCAACCTGCGGTCAGGAAACAGGAGCTCTGATTGGCCAGCTGGCACACTTTATTTGTGCATGTGCGCATTTCCTCTTTTGCTTTGATCTCCAGCTGTTCCAGCAGATTGGCAGTTCAGAATTCCGACTGAAGAGGTGCTCAGTCAGCCAATAGAAACACTACTGTTTCCTCACAATTTTTTTATACCAGCACACTATAAACTGTAGCATCCCTCTAAGGCAATGTTTATATTTGTGATCACTCTGATCAGTATTTAGTTATTGCCTGCATAATCATCAGCATCATTTCCTTTGACGGGACTGAGTGTGGGAAAAGTTTTGTGGAACAGAAATGTAATGTGACCATGTCTTCAGAGATTCTGTTGCTTTTTTCAGTTTTAACCCGTTTATAATAGCTTTTTAATTTCATCATCATAATCAATTATAATATAAGATGTTAAAAAAGGTCCAGATTTGGAATTATTTGACATTATCAGTTCATGTTGTTACAGTACTGTGTAGTGTACACAAGAGTTTGGTTACTCCAAAAAGGACAGGGGCACTGGAATAATCATGATCTTACATGTAGCTCTCAGTGGCTGTCCTAGTGTACAGTATGTTGACAATATAGGGCAAAAAAACACAATCAGCTAAAAAACCTTACTCTCAAGATTGTATTTAAAAAGTGTATGTGATAGCTTTGAGGAAAAAATTTTTAGACCCAGAAATTCAAATATGCTTCCTTACTTCGTTAGCCTTCCCATCCATATGAAAAGTCCCCTGAACACCAAGTGTGATATTCCCTTAATGCCGGAGATTATCTGTTTTTTTAAATACATATTCAGCATCCTTGATGTCTCTACTCACCGTGAAAATAAAACCAACATGGATCTTGGCAGAGGTCACCTGTTTCTGCTGGCTCATGTACAGAAGCAGCTTGTACTGCAGCAAAGAAGAGGTGCATTATTCATAGAAATCAAAAGTCACATCAATAATCTCAAACAAGTGACCAGTTAGCAAAGTTCCAACCTCTTTTGTCATGTGGTTGCCTAGTACGGCTGCTCCCAGCTTGCCCTGCTTCACATACTGTCCGTTAATACTGTACATGGGACAAAAATAGAATAAAAGCTTTTCACTTGACTTGGTATAAGATGATTTGGGGAGTCGTGACTTGATTTATGTGAAAAGTTTTTCTTGTGGGGAGAGCAAGGTTAGAGCCCACAGACCTTTTACATTTAGAAAATACAAGAAAGCTGAAAACTTCAACAAAAAGCACCATTAAAGTAGTTCTAAAATATTAAAAACAGGGTCCTCACTATCTGAAGGTTTGGACTGCTGTGGCGAATAACACTGCAGGAGCTCCAGGCGGTGGAGCTGGTTTCTGGGCGGCTGTTGCTGTAAACGGACAAAGACATATTGAACTCAGCATCCACATCATGGCTGAAACTTGAAATCACTGGTGTGTCTGTTCTGATGGTCTCACCTGTATTGGAGTTTTTTCTGGGCTGTTTCGGTGCTGTATACTGAAATGACTCGTTTCCATTACTGGCTTCCTGGTCAAGTCCAAATAGGGATGCTAACTTGGCTCTGCAAGGAGATCAAGTGTGAACATCATATTGATACGGTTCTGTTTACCATGAAATGTATGATCCACTTTATGGTTACACTCATAAAATAACATTATCCTGGCCTTAGATATAAGATACAGTATGGCCTCTGACGCAGCACTGACTGTGCGGTCAGGCTCGCTCTGACTCACAAGGGTAGAGCTGCTCATACAAGCCTTTCTCTTCGTTTCAGGGATCTCAGGACTGTAGCAGCCTGCCACACTTCAACTGCTCTTTCACTTTCAAAACCATTTTAATCCACGCCAAGGTTTAAAAGTCAAGTACCAATGGGCTATATTATGTGCATCATGTCTGCACAAACCAAAAACACCCGAGCCTAAAGAAACATGTGGGGTACAGTATGTACCTGAGAAATCCTGTTTGGATGGGGAACAGTCAGCTTTTTGGTGCTAAAGCATAGTCTTTGATAATATCTTCTTTACAGCTCTCAAAACCATTTTAATCCACGTGAACGTTTAAAAGTCAAGCACACGATGGGCTATACTGGGTGTACAACTGCAGGGCTGCATCATTATTTCATTATCAATTAATCACAGTCTTCCCCAGCAGACTAATTGTGCTCAGCCTTTTGTTGGTCAAACTGATTCCCAGGTCAAGACTGAAATTTCATCCACAATATTTATGAAATTTGCATCAAAATATAAATCAGAGACAAGCAGCAACCAGCACACTTTTGATATTTTTTTCTTGACAAATGACTTAAATATTAATCAAAATCAGAACTGATGGTAGTTAATTTTCTGATGATTGACTAACGAGCAACAATTTTAGGGCAGAAACAACTATACCATTACTCCAACATTACATGGTGCAACATCATTACAACTACTATTTCAATCATAGGCACCAATCTCTTCGTTTTCAAGAGATGGGCTCAGACCCACGAGGCTAGACCAACATTTCTGTGGTTTCAAAACAAGGCAAGTCTTGAAAAACTGCCTGGCTAACTGTACAAACCCCTGGAACTCCTTCCACTGGTAATCATTGGCATCTCCCAGAATGGACATGTTGAAAGCCTTTAGGCCCTCATCCCCGGTGGTAAGGAACTGGGACGAGGAGGGGCAGTTTGTTTGCATATGTGAGTCAAAATCCTTCTAGTGTATGTTCCAGTGCTTGTATCCAGGTTACCCCAGTCCCCCGTACAGTCACACCAACGTGGTAGATTCAACAGCATAGCAGAAGATGAAACTGAGGAGCTCCTAGACTGAGGAAGGTAGGGATCCACTGAGCAGAAATGGGCTGTGGCAGGATCCTTCACCTTAACAGGCAGCATGTGAGAGGAATTAGCCGCCATAACACTCCTCCCTCCTGAGACGGCCCTACGCTGGCTGCTTATTCCACCAGCTCACACACACTGTGTTGCCATGACACAATGGTCATGCAGTGCCAGAAAATACAACACGACTGATTGTAAGTCTGAAAATGTGATGGAGAGGCCAGATGTATTAATAGTAACTGAATTTGTCTCATAACAAAAGGGCCACAGTTTGGACTCTTGAAAGATCTAATTTGCTTGTCAACAACACAACAACTTTCTTTTACCATCATTAACTTTATTATGTTCATCCACATCGGTTACTTAACTTGTCCCATTGCTATTGTCATTTCACTTATTTTATTAGGATGCTCTATTGTTGTATCCTATTTGTTGTATTGTGTTTTTCAGAATTTGGATGCTCTTTTATTATATGATATATATATATATATATATATTTGGCTATTGGAACAATCCTCCAAAAGAATTTCCTTTGTAATTAATAAAGATCTATCTTATCTTATTTTAAGATTTCCATTTTTAACCTATCCATTTAAATGTTTGAGTACTGGTTCTGAAACACTTCTGGTTAAGAAGACAGCAATGTAAAACCTCCAAACAGACAAAGTCAGGGGAGATATGAAGAGTGGGAGCAGACCAGAGATTCATCTGAAATCAGTGGAACTCAAGTGTCATCAGACATCTGGCAGTGCACTAATGCTCAACTTCCATACTAGGAAGGACTTTTATAAATATCAGAGGTCATTTTCAAATTCGCCGTTAATATGTTCTTCAAACAGAACTTCATTCATATTAAATCTCACTTTTTTGAAGTGATTCACAGTGATTCTCTTGGTACTTTATTGGATTACGTGCACAAAAAGAATTTTAAAACATATACTGAAATATGTGCTTCGTTGTGAAGAAATGCACTGAAATAAGAGGCCAACTTAGACATAATCACCAAGGCTTTACGTTAGTTTCTCAAAAGCATTGTCTACAAACAAGATCGCATTAAACTGCCACATATGAAATGTAATTCGGCCCATACAGGACAACAGCTAGCATAACCCTGGCTAAGCTAGTTAGCTCGCATTAGCAAACAAACTTACCCTCCTGTGGGAGACAAAAAGTCCCCGTCTTCATCATCTCCACCGAACATTCTCTCAGTTTGAAGCCTTAACTTATTAAATAAAACAATGCACAAACGATTTAGCAATTTTTACATGACTAGTTTTTTGAACTATGACTTCCCCTTCCTGTTTGTGGTACAATCAGCTGACTTTCCACCTGACCCGAATTCAATTAGTCCGAGCTACCACTAGAGGGCGGAAAAGACTATTACAGAATTTCAAGTGACCCCCCTGAAGGCAGTGGCTTTAAACAGGATTCAGACCAGGGGAAGAAGAACCCCAAGTCATCCTGAGATGAAGGTGCTGCTTAGTCATCATCAGGGTGTACACTGAGTGCAGTCAGCCTCTGATCTCACAGAAGGGTTTAAGGAGGAGAGAATCTATTAATTAATTGATATAGAATCAATCAAACGTATGGAGTACATAAGGCAATGGGATAAACAAAAAATGAATAAACAAATAAAAACAAAATTCCTATTGGGCATAAATTCTATTGGAGCTCACTTCTGGAAGAGGGAAATTGGAAATCATCCTGGATTTTGCCTCACGTTTTGTATTAAGTTTTGTATTCCTCCTAAGGTCAGAGAGGTTCAATTTAAAATTCATGAGAAAATCTATGGACTGAATCCTGAATCCTGAAATTCTAATGAAACAATTAACAATTATCTACAGTTATCTTTAAACATGTATCTATTTTCTTTTTCACTTCGCTTTTAATATGTTAATAATACATTTATTCTAATAACTCCAGAACATTTTTGTTTTACAGCATTTTATGAATATTTTTATATAAATAGTGTTGACTATGCCATCAACACTCTTTATTTTTTGTGTACTTGTTTTATGCCTGATGTGAGATGTTCACTTTCTTTATTGAAGTTTTTTTTTTTTTTTTTTAAAGTATTTTTTACCCAGAAAATTCCTAGATATATAAGGAAATTGAGAAGATATAGTGCCAGAGTAAAATAATGTGAGATGCAGTAGATCAGACAGATTTGTCTCAAACTCCTTTCAGTCATGTTTATCTTTAAAAACACGCAGTGGAGTCCATCAAAAGCAATTTTGGGGAAAACTAGTGACAAATTTCACCAAATGCAAATATTTTTTACTTATTCTGAGGCATTTCATATTTGCATGTCATGTGGAACAGAGAGAGAGGTGTGCTCCCGCCAACCTGTTATCAAATGTTTTCCTGTCATCATGGCAAAAATAGATCTCATTACATTCACATAAACACAGCTATATTTCCCACAGTCAATGTTAATTCAATCTAAGTCTCATGCCTTCCCTCTTTCCCAAGTTCATTTAAAGAGCTACATTGTTTGGCTGAACTCCAAATAGCATTTGATCTGTAATAACATTGTTTCAATCCTGGCAACACAGAGATCTAATACAACCTAATCTGATGTGCGACATGAGCATTGGTGTTTGAATGGACTCCACAATCACTGTGCTGGTTGTTGATGTATAACTTGGACAAATCCTATCCTGACCTCATCCTTTTCAATCCATCGTTCCTATATTTAATGTCCATGCTTGTTCTGAGTGAATGCTGCCATCTACTTTCCTATTCTAATGTTTTCTAATCCTTAGCTCTGAGATGCTGTTGGCATGCAGCACATTCAGCATCATTAGCTGTCGGTGATGGCTGTATCAGTGAGCACTTGTAATTATATTCTGTACAACTGGCAACACTGACAACAGCTCATTTTCTTCAGACAGCCTCATAGTTTATATGTACCACATTTCTATCCATACCAGCAGCATGGGACAGGCAAGGTAGGTCTGTCTGCCCTCCACTTTGGTCCAATATCTCAACACTGTTTCATGGATTTTCATGAGGTTTGGTTCAGATGTCCATAGTGCCCACATGATGAATCCTCGTGACTTTGGTGATCCCCTAAACCTTGCTCTAGTGCCACCATGAGAGTCCTAAAGTCCCCCCTTTCTAGCTCTCAAGTGATATTTTGAAACTCAACACTGAGCTGTCACATTGTATTCCTAAAATATAAGGTGAACACTTTACAGGATGCTCATAAAGCATTTTAATGCATTAAATGTAGATCATAAAAGAATTCAGATATAGCTGACAATTGACTGCAGCCGAATCAGCTCTTAGATGCAATCGTTGAAACTGCTTGTCACATCAGGGATTTTCCATGAGGTTTTAGCTTTATTTTTGTCCACCCTTTGCATTAAATTATTTGAATACTTAAAAGAATATTTGCTTAGTATAAGACATGATATGGAACTGAATGTAATTTTATGATTGATTTGAACTTAGAAGTAGTTGTTTAATGTGTTATCAGTATTTTATATCATGTATTTTGGTTCACTGTTCATGCAACACGTCCTTGGAGCAGTGACCTTGGAAGCAAATCCCATCACAGAGACAGCTATCTGTTTTAAAGGTAATAAAGTGTTATCTTTGTCATGCCACAGTTTGTTACTAACCCCCCTCGTTATGATGTCCCCTCGTCCCTCACAGCTCCCCATCAGTCAACACATACACACAGGACGATTAAATATAATCCATCTTCTTTACTCTCTTTCAGTATTTACACATGATCATTTTACAGCAATATTACTTTAGATTTATGGCATCTTAACCATCTTTTACCTATCAAAATATACAAAAATAAAACTGCATCTGTTTCTTCCTATATCACAACTGTCATCAGTCCATTTCTTTTGCTGCATGCTAGGAAGAGGTACACGATTTCCTGTTCCGCTTCGCTCGACGTGTGGCCGGAAATCGGATGAACTCAAAGTGTTTGCTTTGGTCCGTGTTGGGGAAGGGAGGTGGGCCCGTATGTAGCCTCTTGATGAAATGGACCTCTCTCTGGTTCTCCCTCGTCCTGGAGGCTTTGATGGGCCTCCCTTTCCTGGTGAAAGCCACATACCAGCCGTCATACTTGGCATTCTGGAAGGCTGTGTAATTGTTCTCCAGTACTATCTCTGTGAAGATACAATCCCTGCTCCTGCCGTTGGGCTGCGGGAGGAGACAGAAATGGTTTCTTCAAACAGAAGCATGCATTCTGATTCATTCACATACACATCAAACAAAAACTTCAGCATTAAACAGCTTTATTACCAAGACCTGTTTGGTGGTGCGAGTCTTTCCCTGAGTGTACTTATTCTCTATAAACAGACATTACAACAGCCACAGTTTCACACTTTCAGGACTTCTGAACCATGATGAGAAGAAGATTTATGACTTGTCATGTCAGCCAGATATGTGAATCCATCTTTTCCATTTCCATTAAGGAAGTGGAGAGTTGACATATGACCAAAGACACAGGCGGTGCAGAATGGGTGGGTACTTTCCCCTCGCTGCTGTCAGCCATGGCCAATAAGACTAAGCAACTGTCATTCAGTCCTCTGAGGATTCCTTTTTTCCAGCACATCATATCCTGGGGTGACTGACAAGTTATGAGACTGCAGTGACAATGGACTCGGGCTTTAGTGTGGGAGCTACAGTGTGTATTTCAGCGGCAGAGGTTGTAAGCCTTTGAAGCAGACCAACTCATGAATTACACTATTTTCATATGTGTTTAATTTCTGCATGTTTTTTCCAGTGGTACACTCTCTCTGTACACCCTCAGGGTATCTGTATGTTTTTGCAAACAGTACAAATTTTAAAATAAATGTTGCCATGTGAAAAGAAATCTCTCCTTATCGTACAAATATTAAAATTATTTCTTAATTTTCAATTTGCATCATAATTATTGCAAATATGTCACAGCACTGAGTCAAAACTAAAATGAATATAAGGTTTCAATATCTGCAGCCAATAGTCTTGCTTTCAAATTAAAGACATCCAGAGACGCATACTGTACCTTTCCAACAAGTTTCCCCTTCCGGTTCATGCAGAGGTAGCGCCCACTCTCTGCTCCTCTTATCCTCACTCGACTGCCAAAGGTGTCCGTCTCGACAAAAAGACGAGCTGCCAGAAAAAGAGAGGAGAAAGTCAAGGGGCTGAAGGGAAAAAAAACACAGTGAAGACAAAGAAGCGATACCATCAACCAGACTTGTTTTTTGTCTTTATCTTTAAATATATTTTTGTATTTTTAAGAGTACTGTCTAATATCCCATATACAAACTGTAGAGCATGCAGTTCCTTTGATAAATAGCAAATATTATTTAGGCTCGGCTCAAATGTCTTTCCATTGACTGTGACGCTCAAATGTGAAAACAGTACAGTCTCTATTTTAGAGCATTTACGGTCCACTATTTGTTCATGAAAGCTTCTGGTCTGCATTTATATCTCAAATACAGACAATGCAGTCAAGATGTCAAAATGCTTTTTGTGAATCGAGTCATTATGTTACCTCTTACTATACTAATTTCTGTCTATTTTGAATTAACAGAGCTCATGAATGGATTAAGTTGTTAAGCTGAAACTACAGACTGACAGTATGAACTGCTGAGTCAATTAAGAGCCTTGAGACACTCACTGGCCAAGGTAAGCCTCTGGAAATTATACCTCTAACACCTAATGATTAAACAAATGTTATCACTAAACATTAAAGAGCTTTATTGGAAGGACAATATACATTCTCAATTGAATTTGTCCTGCAGTCAATTACTGCCAATGGGCATTACAACAGCCTTGTGTATTGGGGCTATAGAGACAAAGGACCTGTCCTAATCAGCCGCTAATTTGCCAGACGATGGCTTCATGGATACAGCAGGGAAGCTGAATTAACATATAGGCCTGAAAACACTTCACAGAGGGAGGGACAAACCGGCTGGAGGTGAAACTGCTGGTTGTGCCTGAGGACATCAGTCCCCAACAGGGGCTTTGTGGCTATTCTGTCAGGGACCAGTGACCTGTATTTCATTTAATATATATATAGGTTTCACTGCAGATTTTACATTCTGACAGTTTGAGGCTGAATTACAATGAACTCTGTCATACTAGAGGTCTTCACTGGCCAATAGCCACTTTAAAATAAATAAATAAATAAAAGAATCTAAGTATCAGTCCAAACCAGTCCCACATTATCAAAGCATCCGATTTTCTGAGAATGACTTACTCAGTGATCTTTGAAAACTCAGTGAGTCCATAACCAGCTGAACATTCAAAGATTCTTCTAACTGTCAGGAAAAAAGATATTCCCTCCACTGTATGATAAGATAATTTTTACCACCTTCCTGAGTTGTGACTGCATTTCCAAATGCAAACAAAGATGGTGATTGTAAATCACATGTATCTCCTTGCTCAATTTGCAAAACATGAACAGAATTTTTAAAAACGTTTTATCATATCTTATCACTGTTTTATATCTATTTTTTATATTCTATATTTATTTTTTTTTTAAAAAAATGCTTGATTGTATTTTGCAAAAAGAGCAACGAAATGTCATTTCTGGTTGTCTGGATTTAAAAATGTGCAACTTGAGAAACACTTGAAATCTTTCTTATCTTGTTTTTAAACCTGTGGAGTTTATGAGGATTCTGCAAAACTCTTCAGAATGGGGGTGTTTTTAAAGATCAGTGCTATTGATTATTACAGAAAATGGGACTCTTGGCTCTGTGATTGCAGTGTAATGAGAGGCAAAAACTAGGGGTGGTCCAAACCTGCTTTTATCCCACATCAGAAAAACGATCTCACTGTATTTTATAAGTGCTTTGGTTGGAAGCATGCAGACTCGCTGTAGTTAAATACAGCAATCCTAAAATAAAGAAATCTGCAACTGGATCCTTGCGGAGCTCCACTGTTGGATGCACAACAAAAACGACCATATCCAGACGTGATGTGAGGAGTGGTGCAGGGCTCGGCTCTTACCGTACACGTTCCCATCGTCGGCCGTGGCGGTGACCCTCTTGCCCTGGATCTGGACGTGCTTCCCGCTGGTGCGACTGTAGAGCTGGTAGACCCGGACCTGTCTGCGGCTCAGCTGGTCCGTCACTGCGCCCTGCGTCCTCACATACTGCTTAAAATTAGGAGACGGGTGATTCTCCCCCTTTTTTATGCAAAGGGAAAAATAAAATACATAATTTTGTCTTTCTAATCTGGCATGAAGAAATGTAGAGCCAATTTTATAACAGCTTGCACAAACGGATTTTTTTTACCTATAGATGCTGAACAAATACAGTTAACTTTTAGTGTAACATTCAGAGGTGAGAAATTGCAGCTTGTTACTACAGAATAATGTACTCCTACTTTAGACCAAGTGTGTGTGTGCTTACCTGAGCATGGTACCAGAGCACGAAAAAATGAAACGATCTGCAGAAGCAACAATAGATCAAGTGTTATTAAGAGGTCATTCTGTGTCAGTCAGACAATCACACACAATCTATCGGTCGCCTTACATGTAAATACAGCGCTGGTTTATTCCATGCATTCTTCTTTTTATTTCATCCGATCAAGAATCCCGAGGCAGATAAATCACACAGAAATGGGGGTCAATAAATCCAAGCGAGTTCCCACTGTGTCGCATATGCACTCCTGACCTGTCCATCCACACAAA
The DNA here is from genome assembly GCA_037975185.1 of Centropyge bicolor. NCBI lineage: Eukaryota > Metazoa > Chordata > Actinopteri > Pomacanthidae > Centropyge > Centropyge bicolor. The sequence goes on along the minus strand of JBBMOC010000013.1, from coordinate 1,641,763 downwards.
CAAGGTCTACAAGCACCTGGGAGTCACATTCATCAAAAACCCGATCCAGCTGACTGAGTGCTGAGGAGCTCTTCAAAACATCCGCATACATCCATTATATAAAAAAGAGCTGCTTGGATTGGTCTTTACATGGCTGAGGGTCAGATGCGATGCGTTCAGATGCTCGGTGCACGTCTGCTTGGGTGGATTCCAGGTTTTGAAAAGCCCTCTGTCTCACCGGGATCAGGTTGCTCACTGGTTAAATGTTGAAAGGCAAAGTCCCTCCCTGAAATCTTTCTATTGTGGGTGGGCACAGAGACAGGACCCCTAATGATGATTTAATACGCAGACACAGTTTTTTTTTAAAGTAATTAATATTCGTTTAGATTTGCAAAAGTGAAAAAAGAAAAGTTAAATTGCAAGAAAATGAAACTGATTTTGGTTCAGCTTTCATTCAGGACTCTCCCTGTGTCTGCCTTTAATGTTGATCATTACTGTGGCAGTGTATTTAATAGTGGTAGCCTAATGGCACCTTATGGGTGTGGCAATTAGGTGTTAAAAAAAACAGCCACCACCACCACCCCCCTCCCCACGAACCTCACCTCCTACCACACTTCCCTTTTATCTTATGTTAACTGGCCACACTTCCACTTCATGTAAAAGGAGGTCAAAACAAATCATACAGACAAAAGATCTGTTTCATCTTTACATAATAGGCAGTCAGTGTCTCAAGATGAGCAGGATGCTGTCTCTCCTCTTCTTTAGAAAACAACTGATTACACAGAAGAAAGAGAGAAGAGAAGAAAGAAAAGAGAGAATAGCTGATGAAAATGTGCTTTTTTGGTAGCTGCTGAGTCCAGATGAGGCATAGTTTGTGTCCATGATCAACAGCGTAACATGAAGCTTCAAGTGCCTTCACATCGTACCCTTCTCACGTTCTCTTGACCCCACCACCACCATCACTCCTGTCTAGGGCAATAAAGTGATAAAATGCAGCAGTTAGGCATCTCTGACATGTTGGTCTGCTTCTGACTGGGTGACAGGAGCAGCTACTGATTCCACTTGTTGATGTCACTTCTTACTGGAAGACAACCAGCAGCCCATCAATCCATGCCATCAATCAGTTCTCCCCTTGTATCACAACAATCAATATTGTTTTAGTCAGAAACCTAAACAGATATTTAGTGATGTGCACTGAGAGACCCAGGTTGTGATTTAACAGCATGAACCATAGTTGTGTAAGTGTTTTCTATGGGGGAGACATCAACGTACAGTAACTGGTCTACAAAAGCCATGTCGCTATGTTGCAGCGACACACTTTCCATCATCTCAGAAATGCAGTCAAAAAAAAAAAAAAATGTGACAAACATGGCCATATCTAATTGGAACATGTCTGTAAAGTTAAAAATAAGAACAATTTGGAAAAGTAAATTTAACAACCTAATGAGTGATTAGTTGATTGATCTTTAGTTCTGTCTTGATAAAACACTAATGAAAACTAAGGTCAGAAATGTGCCTGTTCATAAACAATTCAATAGACTGTTTATGTGAACAATCCACTTATGTGCTATATGCAAAAAAAAAGTACATAAAAAGTCCTAATCTTCACATTTCTATATTACATATTACTGTATCCTTCTGTGTTTCCAGAAATGATGAGAGGTGTGCACTAATGTATGCCATCCTAAGTTGTAACTTCAGAACACTTTCAACAACAGGTCTGTTGCAAAGTGTAATTAAATCAATTAGCAAAGGTGCAGTTCCACTTAAGTGTCCCTGTAAGTCATTAAAGTGAACCAGCTGGCACTATAGGGTCCAAGATGGGCTCACCTGTATCGAGTGCAGTGTGATTCAGGTTACTGAGAATTATGGCTTAGTATGGCTTAAGTTATAACAAAATAAGCAGTCATGCTCCAAAGAAACAGTGAATAGAAAATAAATATGAATGGCTTAACCAGGGGATATATTCCGGCCATTTAAGGAGAGCCAACTATATTATCTTGTATGCTAAACTGAACTTAAAACTAACCTTAATAACAACATACATTGTGTTTAATAGCTACAGCAGCAGTGCTGGACATATTGTCATCCCCAGTGGCATGGAGGCTTTGCACTGGGTTTCAGTCTGACATTACACTGCAGCCCATGTTGGAGGCTGTTCTGTCATCCTTCAACAAGCAATGTATTTTGACATCAATCTGTTTTGGATTTCAAGTGGGAAACTTGGCCATGCTTTTTCATCGAATAAACAGAGATTTGATGTCTTGTTACAGGTACGTGTTGTACATGATCAGACTGTGTCCTGCTTTATATCCCCTACAGTCACTGTGTTTACATTATTTCATTTACTTTCTGATACAGAAGGACACATTTTCTTACAGAACTAGAGTTACATGCAGGTAACTTGTGTTATTTTTTTTGCGTCTCATTGCTGAATAGGAGACTACTGTTGTGTAATCCACATGTTCACTTCCATTCATTCACACACACAGAGCAGCGATCATAGTGAGCAGAGAGTTTGCAGTGTCCCCGCTTTGTTAAACGTTTTGTTACTAAAAAGGAGAAGACTACACAGAGTCTTTCTTTATCTTCCTTAATGTTGTCTTCACTTTCAACAAATTCTACTAGTATCTGAAACATCTAGGGGAAAACACAAGCAGCCAATAACAATGTACGGTTTCCACATGCAGCATCTCCATTGATACTACAGCATGTGAAGTTACAATAAAGAGTACCAAGTCATTTCTAAATGTAAATGCTGTGAGTGTAGAGTGTGCTTGCAGTAGCTGTTGTCACCACCTTAAAACACATAGATCATTGGCTTGCTGTGTTGTCAGCAATATGTTTTGGCAATGTGCAATAGAACAAAGAAAACAAGGTGATAGGGCCTCATGAAAAGCCACATTCCTTGCTCTCATAAAGCATATAAAAACATTTTGATCAGACACCAAGAGTGAAAATTTACTGGGAGCAAAAAAAACAAACAAACTTTCTAGCATTTAAATATTTTCCTAAATAGCCTTTTATGATCTTTAGTGCAAGGCAGAGCAAGTTAGCCTTCATGTCCTCCAGCTCCTCCTTGGGACTGACATTTTACTGACACTCTCAGTACGTTAATTAACAACATTTTCTCATTATGTTAATAGAAGACATGATCTGTTTGGCATTATGTCTCCTTCAAAATGTGTTTGCTGTTGCAAGTGAGTGGTATATAAATGCAGTTTCTAGGAGACAGGGTTGGATCCCCTGGTAAATCCAGAGCTTTGCCCTCAGTCTCTCTTCACCATGATAGTCCCATATACTGCCCACATTACTACACATGGCACATTGATCCACCTGTCAGTCAGGTCCCGTCTTGCCCTCACTCATGAGACAGTGTTGGTTGGTTGGACTGTCTGGCTATACAACACACTTTGGCCCAGGTCAACATACTCACCTGGGACTATTGGCTAGAATGCCATATTCATGACCCTCAGAGAGAGATGTCCCATTATTTTTGTGTCCTTTTTGTGACATTTCTTCATTTACCCATAAAACCTTTGGTGATGTTGATGCTCCACAGACAATGAATCCCCAAGAAACATCAAACAAGGAGCTAAAATATTTGAAGTGTGGTGATCCCCAGGCCTTTCTGTTCTGTTTCCTGGTCCCAGCAAGTGGAGAGAGTTCACCTCAACCAAAACTTACCTGTTAGCATACCTTTTGTTTGTTCTATATAGGGATATATAATGGGACATGGCTTGAGGCAAAATGTGTCCTGAACACCTTGGGCAACAACACAGATCCAGTCTCACACACTTCAACATCAGTCCAATACTTTGGTGTATGACCAAATACTCACACAACTAAGGGCATTGTCATCAGCCTCAGCTGTACTTTAGTGTGCTTCTGTTTAGTGCTGATTACCCACTATTAGCATGCTATCATCCTAAAGAGAGATGGTGAACTTTATACCGGCTAATAATCAGCATGTCAGCATTGTCATTGGTAGCATGTTAGCATGCTGGTGGTAGCATTTAGCTCAAAATACCACTGTGGCTTGAGTATGGCCTCACAGAGCTGCTAGCAGACTCTTCTTTCTCCATTTGTTTTTATTCATAAAACGGAAGGATGTAATGAAATTATTGCTCTGGTGTTCAGTCTGTGACAGATGTTGTATAATAAGATTTGGTTGGATAATCAAATGTGTATATGAGGCTGGAACTATGTGGTAGTTTGATTACAAACTACAGTTTATTTATTCCTAGGGCCTTCTTGTGGGTTAATCCAGCCGTGGACAGTACCATAAGTTTCTAAAATAAGATGAGGCTCTAGAGTTTTAAAAAACCACACAATCAGTTTTCTGTCAGTCTTTTGCATCTTAATGTTCATTTAAGGGCAAATGCACCTGATATTTCTTTAAGTCATTTCTTAGTTTACATAAGATAAGATAAGCTATACCTTTATTCGTCCCACAGTGGGGACATTTAGTAGTAAAATGAATATAAATACATGCAATTTATTTCTTCTTCATATTGGTGATCATATTGGTTACCATCCCCAGTTATGATGTACATAGTATAAATATTTAAATATGTCTTTGAAATGAAATGAATGATACAAATACATTTTGTAGTCTATTAAATATGGGGAGGGGAAAAATATGCTTTTCAGACTTTTGAGCAGTGGCCAAATTTTCCAACACTTCAAAACAGTGAAACCCATTTCCCATAGAGCTTGGAGCTACCTCGAGGCTACTGTAGCTCCAGTGACAAGTGAAAGGGGGACTGGTGGTCTCCAAACAGCTCTGACCACATCGTAAAAATCTCCGCCATAAAGAGCAACTGGCCACTCTTTCTGACCCTGCAAAAATAGAGGGAAGGGTTCAGAAAGTGGGTGGTCCCCTTTCCGAATGATCAAAAGACGAGAAAAGTAAAAAAGAAAAAAAGGAGGATTCACTTGGACGAGCAGCCTGCTCCTCATCAGCAGCAACGAGGCTTTTCTTGTCCTTCCCGAACCCACAATCAGCTCAGTCCTCACTGCCCTCAGTTAACTGATTCATCAGCCTGGGAATGTTACCCTTAAAATGTGAACATAACAGTCCTCTGTGATCGTACTTTGGGCACGTTTTTATGTAGATGAACACTTAAGTTATACGCGGGGAGTCGAAAATGTACAACTCTGTGCTTATTACAAAAGCTGCTGACCCTGAGGTATCGCCCTGCCATTTGCAAGCTGACCATTTGAGCTTGCCAAATTTGACACAGCTGACGCAGGCAATAAATTTGAACTAGTTTCCCCACCCCCTTTATCCATAATGAGTGCTGCCCTCCAAAGCCTTTGAACACACACACACACACACACACACACACACACACACACACACACACACACACTCATGCACAAATGCCAGCAATTCTAAAGTGCTAATCATGGGATAAAGTTGTATTATATGATGAAAGGCACGAACAATCTATAAAATCGTACGTCTGCAGAAGTGTGCAAATGTGTAATGATGTCTAAAAATGTAAAATTGCAGATTGGACTGATTTGTGTGAATAACAAGGGAGGATATGTGAGAGCTAACCGGTGACAGACAACATTATCAGGGTGACCAGACTGTGCAAATCCCGAGTCCCTAAGCGCTGGGTTGTCCGACAGGTGATACCCAAGTTGTTGATCCGTGATTAACACTCGCCAGTTGCAGACAGGCTCTGACTGCTTCATCTGCAGGCCAAGAAGCTGGGAAAGTCAGACTTCAAAACTAATAAAGTGACTCACACAACTGCCCTTCTCAGAGCCACAGACACTGAGAGAGAGGGAGGGTCTGGCATGGGGGGGTTACGAGGGGCAGTAATGAAAATAGCTGGACATCCAGCTACGCCGAGGCTACAGAGTCAGACAGGGCCCAGCATCTGTGTTATTTTTAAGGAGCAAAATGTCACTGAGCAATGAACATGCTCAAGGCGCATATCTAACAGGGTTAGATGCAAGGTCATGCCAAAGCCAGATCGCTTTCTGAAGACAGACGCTGTTGTAAATGGTAGTGACACACATGCTACCGCTTTGAAGTCGTAACCGAAGTTCCTGAGAAATTCACTGTTAGCTTTTAACTGATTGTCCTGGTATGCGCACATGTACCCCACTAGTTGTTTGCAGAAAGCAATAAACTATTTATATTATTATATACTGTATAGTCAGGGATACTCAACATGTAAAGTCTCTATATCTAAAGAAATGCCTTTTTTAAGTTCACTCTATTTACTGCTTATAAGAGTAGTAAGTTATGAATTAATATATTTTTATCCACTTTGATTACTCACAATTGCGTTACTCGCCACATCTGTTGTAGATATTTGGGATACTTGGACTCGCGCAAGAGGTTGAACAACATTGAACAGGGCCAGGAGCAAAAGCCTCCAACACCATTCAAAAATTCATATTTCCCAGTAGCTGCTGTACTGAACTGCATTGCATATGTGGATCTGCCGGGTCCATTTCAAGTGGAGGGTTTGGTGTTTTTGGTTGGTCTTTGTGTACATAGTAATCTGCTTTGAAATTACATACAAGTTAAGCGTTACATGTATTTGGGTCAACAGTTGAGTAATTAGTAACTTGAAAACACAAACACCTTTTTTTGTTACTATTGCATGCAAGAGCTACAAGCTAAAAAAAAAAAAAAAAAAGAACCACCACCTGACACTAACATAGATAAACCTGTGTGTGCACATGAAAACAGCAAGTTAGTCAGCTAACATGTTGATCAGGAAGTCAACTTGCTTTATAGTTTGATACAACAGCTACTGTACAGGGATTTCCAAAGGATTCATCTAAGTCCACAGTTTCCAAAAGTCTGCAATGGAGGCAATGAGGACAAAAGTACAAAAATGAGAATCATATTGACAATCAACAGTTTCCCTTTGACGGGTCTCGCTGTCAAAGAAATTTCTGACAGTTTGGAATGTGCACTTGTTTGCTTTCTAGCCAGGAGGTAAGAGAGACACTGGGCCTCATGCAAGAACGTTTTCGTATCCTTATCCCAATGTTCCAAGTTGTATTTAGCAAACTCTTAACTGAACCAATGCTTTTCCACTGTAGAGAAAGGCAGACTATCTGTACATGACAACAGGTCTGGACCACTCATAAATTTTGCTCATACGAGAGAAGAGAAAAAAATATTGTATTGTGTTTAAAAAATTTGAAACACAAGAAAAAAAGTTTTCTTAAATCACTCCCACGTGCCACATGGGAATTAATCTGTTCATCAAGTGGTTCTTACACGAGGCCCATTGTTGATTAGGTAGCTCATGTTTTGGATTTTTTGACCATCAGGAGCTCGACACAGTCTGCATGAAGCAAATCAGCATCAGACTGATTAGAAAGTTGCAGCTTTGATTTTGGCCAGCTGACTATGAATTGCCTTGAAAGAGAGCTTTAAACATACCTTTGGATGCCTTTCTGTGTGATTAAATTAATAATATTTCCTAAATTATTATGGCACTCATCTAGTATTATTGGCTGCACGACCCAGAAGCAGTAAGATATCGGACAGTATAACATATTTTTGTTCATTATGCTGCACTAGTTGCAACCTACACCTATTTTCACAAGAGATACTGTTGAGAATCTGTGGTCGGAGAAAAAAGCATGCAAACAATTTGACCTCTGAACACCAGCATTGGAAAACTGGCCATTTATTAGAAATTAGTTATGGATGGAAAAACATGTGACCTCCTGCTCCCAGAGGACACATCAGACCATTATATTTGACTGGTTTGGGATTTCAAGGACTCATTGATAGCCATTTTCAAGATTTATTCTGTCATCAGTTGACGGCAAGACTACAGACATATGTCGCTGATGTCACTGGGCCTTGCAGTCAAAACATATCTCAGACCCCATAGGAATTCTTCGGAGAGATCCTTTCAAACTAAGAAGAAGCATGTATACAGCTGAAGCCAGGAGGGAAGTTGTCTTTACCCCATAGGAGTAGTGGTCAATAGCACAAAAGCCTATGTAGAGTAAGACATGAAAGGGCACCAAACATACATTTTAAATATAAAAAAAAATGTGAAAATAACAACATAAAAAACACAGTAGCCTTTTATTATCAACCTAGTGTATTAAAAAGAAAATGTATTCCTCTTGTTTTTTCAATGACTGCTTGTGAATTTGCTGATTTATTCCAACCCGCATGGGGTGAAGAATGTTCACCCCTGGGTGCAAATTTACACACTGCCAGTCATCTTCACTGGCTGCTTCTCAATGGTTATATCGAACAGTGTTGGCCTGCACATAACAAATACATACATTTAATTTCACTTAATACAACGCATTAAAGGATTAATTTGTTTAGTCTTAATTTGGTGACATTGGTTTTTTTTGGTTTTACACCCTCTGAATAGAAAAGCTTTCTAAGCTTCAGAGCCTCTTAAACATCAGTATTTCTTGTTCCCATAAAAATCTAAAATATATGTCATTTTTTGTGTGATGCTCACGCTGCCTTTATGAATATTCTTCTCTGCAGAATATATTGTTGTATATATTGTGCCTACACAGAAGCATTTTTGTATTTTTATTTATTCCTGTGAAGTCCAACAACTTTGGCATCTTTTCCACACTTAATGTAATTTAATAAGCAAAAAAAAAAAGAATCATGAGCATTAACTATTATTGTTTATCAAATGAGAGAAACCTCTTGTTCGAAGCACAGTCCAAAATCCACAAATATTTTCACTTCGATATAAGATAAAGAAACATAGAAAAATCTCATTATGCAGAAGTGTTAACTTGTAGTCGTAATCCATGAAATGGAAATAGTTGCTGATTATTTTTCTGTTGATTGACTAATAGTTTAATGGGCTAAAAGTTTCAGCTGTATTACTGAGTGTATGCAATTCCTAAAAGTACACTTACATACATTGCGTACATTGTGTGTGCAGGAGCTTGTCTTTAACCCTTTATAGGACACTCTTTGAAATACTTTGAAATTCAAAAATTCAACCTTTAACCCGATAACAATGTGTTATTAGAGGACATAGCAAAACTTTATTTCTGTTGTAACATTTTTTGAAATTTTTCAGTGTGTTAAGTGTGCGGAAATTACCAAAAATAGTCACTTGCCTGATAAAGGGTTAAAGGGCCATATACTGCATGTGTGCACCGCAAGAAAAGACTTATTCTTTGTACTCATTAAAACAAACTGGTTCCCAAAATCTAACTGGAGGTGAACTGCTGTAGTTCCCCTGCCTAACATTTGTCTTCTCCAGAACAGCCCTCCCTCCCCCCAGCATGGCTGCCCTGGCTGGTCTGGTGAGAGCAGGGGCCCCCGGTAGTGAGCGCTGGGCCCCAGTCCCAGCTGGTGTGCTGTAGTGGAAGGCTTGATGTGGGGCTGCAGCAGCTGTCTGCTCCATCCGCCCCTTCCTGCTCTGATCTCTGCTCTGCAGTTCACACCTGATCAACAACGACTGCACTTCACACAGGAATTTTCCATTTTCTATTTTCTGTCATCCTCCATGGCTCACCCCCCACTACACAACCACCCCCAGACCAACAGCAAGACAAGTGGTGCCCTACAACTTAGTGGCTAGCGACAGTGACACCCAAACCAGTCAGTGACACAACAGCACGCCTGGTATTTCAGGCCCGCTTCTATGACTCAGTTGCTGTGGAGAAGAGTTACTTGTCCTCTATTGTTAATTAAAGCCACCAAGACAGTGAAAATGCTGTTCTACATTGTCAACGAGGAGACAGTATGGTGAGCTGAGGTATATGATTAAAAATGCTATGATTAACCATCAGTAGATCATTATCACATTCACTTTGAGAGATAAGAATAGTTACCCTAAACAAATATGCATTTAACTGAGAATTTTGTCAGTCTACATCTTTGGGTCTATATCCAGCATTTGACACTGTGTGCTTCTGATGCAAGTGACATGAAATCTACCAGAAACTACAGAGGCTCAATTTCATGTCAGAATAATTTTAATATCTAAAATGTAAAGACATTGGACTGTGGATGGTGGGTGTACGAAGCATCTCTCTTAGACACATGGCATGCTCTCCTGTCAGGGACCAAGCAGTGAGGCAACGAGGAACACAGGTGTTGGTTGGAAAGAAAGGGTTTTATTCACCCAAAAAGAAGCAAATAATATAAACCAAGTGTTCAAAATCAAGGTCTATAAAAAGAGGTCAACAAAACAATAACTGTACTCAAACTACAGCAACAAAAATGAGTGCTCACAAAAACTGACCCGAAACAATGAAACACAAGGGAACATATATACTGGTCTGGCCAAACCAATTAACACAAAAGGGAGAAACAAAATGGATGCCAACTAAAACTAATACAAAGGAAAACCTAAATAAACCCGAACCCCCCTCTGACATGGCTGGACATGGTCCGGCCTAATGACCTCGCCACAGGATTTAAGTGGTCCAGCCCCTTGGCCATGCCTTTTGCTTCCAGCCGACACGTCCCCACATGCAGCATGGTAACTCAAAGAACAAAGAAATGATTAATATAACAGCAAAAACAAAAAACTTATTCTGACCTTACAGAGTGAAAATGTGTGCACGCCATTTAAACAGTGTAAAGCCAAATGAAAAATAAAGAAATTATAAATCAAGTAAACTGTGATGTGGATTTGAATTGTTTTGTGAAGAGTGTTTGCAAATCAAACCTGTGTGGTGAACTGCAAATTAACATAACATGTACTGAAAGTAAGGTGAGTGTGTGCACCCTACCACCCAAAACTGTTCTGTGTGGCGTCTGCCATCACATCTCCCAAGGGTTAGTATTAGTTTCTTTTAACCATGCCCACATTTAAGCTTAACTAAGATACTTTTAGTTCCCTTAACATGACCAAACCTCAGCCACAGAGGCAGGAGGAAAAAACCCTCCTATGAGTCAGTTTGCAACAGCCTACTGGTGTTGTTCGAAAGGTCCTAACAGCTATTTTGTCATTTAGGAATGAGGACTTGTTGTCATCTCCAGATGTTACAGGATATTAGTGGGATATGATGCAAGAGACACTGTTCAAAAGTTCAGTGTAAAAATCTTTTTACAAAAAGCTTCATGATTGTTGAATTTTCCAACATGACCGAATTCCAACCTCTGAGATCCAATCATTGCTTTATAGGACAAGAAAACGCAATGTTTTATGGGTATTCACAATGAAAACACCAGTGAGTTAAAAGTGGGGCCATGTTCTTTCAGGCAGCAATGAAGTGATGAAATACAACCAAAGAAGTCTGAGTAACAGATCCATGAGTTTGAAGGGTCATCAACACTTCATCTGATTGCAAAGTGACTCAGTCAAGTGATGTTGGATGAACACAACGCTGTCTTCTTACCTGGCTGTGACCTCCATGAGAGCTGCCATCGGACCAGGTCAAACTCTCCTCGCATCTCGCCTCTCAAAGACTCCTTCACAGCCAGTGAGGGACTCAGGTTCAGTGGCCCTGCTAACTCTAGTGCTGGGGACACATCATAGAGTCACTCAGAAAGTCATCAGTCACATGTTCCACAGACATAGTGACATAAGCAAACAAGGCTGGTGCTACTTCAGCTAAGAGGAAGGAAAACTGCCATTACTCAGTGGTTGTGGTCATGTGGGGATCAAGACAAGCAAATGTCTTCTTATTCTGCTCTCTGTCTGTTGTATTCGGAATAAAATCATAATTCAGAGTAAGAAAGGAATGAATACATGCTACACCTACATTAAAACTTCTTTTCACAAGGTGAAACACTCTGAAAATTTTCTCTATGAAATGTCTTTTACCGACAGTTCTGCCTCAGGAATAAGTGTCTTACCTGTGTAGGAGGAGGGGTTCGGGCCAGGTGGTCATGGAGGGAGCAACGTAACAGGAAACTTTCAAAGACAGCACTTAAACACTTCAAAAAAACCTACAAGTGCATCTCTTGTTTCTGCTCACCTGCGAAGTCTCGACATCAAGCCCCAAGCAAGTTGCTACAGGACCCATCACTGAGGCTACAAGCGCAGAAGTGGCTTTAACACACCAGCGCTGATGGTTATTGTGTTAGCTGCCCTCCAATATCATCTCTGAATTGCTTCCATTTGGCCCTAACAGGACGGCATTAGCGCTCTCAGAAGGTTAGATCTCCCTTGAGTTGCCTGTGGTAAAGTTGCTTCTATCTGAGGGTGCTCTGATAACAGCATTTGATCTTGTTTAGTTGAGTGGAAAGCAAACACTGGTGAGGGTCAAAGATGTTTGCAGTGCTGCCATTAGCCCACTCAGTTGGGTCACAAGTGCATGAACTTATGAAGTGATGGCAGTGGAGATTCAAACAGGCGTTACCACACTATTATGCGGCAAATTGCTTTTTAATTACACTATAATAGAGGAAAGCCCATCAGCTACTGTGAGGACGATATATAAGTACAATATAAATGACAAGCAAGAAGAGGCAGTTTAAGGCGACATGCTGTGTCTGATTGAGTGGCTATGAGTTTTGTTCTTTAATTATTGGATTTAAAAAACACAAGAACTAGTTATTCTGCAGAATTGTTTTATTTTAGATTTGTAGTGAAACAATAAGACAACAGACATAACACATACAGCTGGGGCTAAAAAATAAGTAATGGAAGCATCAAGCCTATCCCAGAATATCCCCAGACCCTTAAGACCCACTAATCCAGACAATTGTAATAAAACCACAGGGGTTCCCTCAAATGTTGATTCATCCTAATGTCCTGATCAAAATGTTCCTGCAGGGATGCAGGACAGAGGATGGGCTCCCAGTAGGGCTCTCAGGTTCAGACAGGAGGCATCAGCAGACTGAGGGAGCAGTCAACAGCAGAGCAGAGATAAAGCCTGAGATCTGACAGCGGATACGGTTACATGGCACTTCTGATAGCTCCCAGCATTCCTGAGAAAATGTCTGCCTATACCTCACTTCAGCCCCCTCTCCCTCCATCTCTCTCAGGTTGGCGGGCTGAGCAGCAGACACAGGGGTGCACAGCAGGGTGTGTGTGTGTGTGTGTGTGTGTGTGTGTGTGTGTGTGTGTGTGTGTGTGTGTGTGTGTGTGTGTGTGTGTGTGCACGCAGTGATGGAAAAGCATCAGCCCCCTCCCCATAGCTCCCAGTATAGCTCCAGTCACACTCCAATTCAAACAGGAACAGCTCCCTGCTCTCAGGCCTGGGTGCAGACAGCAGGTCAGTCAGAGAGAAAAAATCTGACAGCCAAGGAAGAAGAAGATGTACAAGGAGAACCTCAAATCCATCAAGGCTGTCTGGAGTTGTTGGGGTTGCAGATAAAGCAATAGCTTCTATATAGCAGTGCTCAGATCTTTAAAAATCTAAAGCAAAAGTCTTAAAGTGTGTGAATACAGGGAACTGCAGGGAACTGTACTGCAAATGTCGTATTTCATAAAACATTATTTTTGATGATGTTAGCAGAGGTGGTCTCTTTCTGAAGAAGAGGTGGCTCACCCTGGAATAATTATCACATATCATACACCTATATGCACACAAACCGCACAAAGTCTGAACAGGAGGGAGACAAGAGGGAGTCGACTGTAATGAATGTGAGCAGAACAGTAGCTGACCTGGCTTTAAACTGTATGTAGTCTTGACTGACTGTTCACCTTCTCACCTGATCCTTGCTCTCTGTTTCTGTCTGTGCCGACTCCATCCTGCTCTCTCTCCTGGATCAAAGCCTTTCCTCCTGTGCTCGTGCTTGTCTCGTATCAGCAGCAGAACCTTGAGCATCCTCGCCACTGTCTGCAGTTTCAGGTTGGGTGCATTTAAAAAATAAAGATATTTGGCCTGAATTTCAGTTTGTGGTCAATGTCTGTCCATTATTGGTTTTAGATGGATGAATTACTCTTTTGGGAGGCTTTTATTGCACTCACAATGACATAATGAGTCGTTCTCTACTCAAGTAAGATTATGTTCACTTCACCACCCTCAGTGAAACACAGAGAGCAAAGTAGAGGAGAGAAGCAAGCATGACTGTAAATGGCAGCAAAACACTGTAAAGACTCTCATACTGAACTGAAACAAGTGTATAACATGAATAAAATATTTAGTTTCTTTTAGGGGGCAGTAGGGAAAAAAGATTATAATTGTAAATTATATGGTTGCTAAGATCCAATAAAGATGTGCTTGAGCAAGAATTTAAAATCACCAGTGATTACAGGGCCATTGTATTAGACTGACTTTAGCTAAGTGTACAAAATAAATCTTTTCATCACTATATAGCCTATGAAAAATGTTATACTCAACCGAACAAATGTTTTAAAGCCTCACCAAGTTATATTTCCATATTAAAAATAGATCAAATTGATCAACCCATATAATGTGAAGCTGCTGCTTATTGGGACAAACTCATCAAGAATAATGACCAACTAGGAAGTTTTTAGCTCTGTGGCATATTTTAATGTCTATCAAAGTTTGAGTGCTCATCAACCTGGTTTTCAACACAAGCAGAAGCAGCAGTTTTCTGTGGAAATACCTGCTCAGTTAAAGATAATGGAGCATTTATCAGTCACATATTTTTCTCAGGTGTTGGTGGTGATCAACACAGAGCAAACAGGTGAGTCAATATTGGATAAACATTCATCAGAAACATGGAAACATGACACCAAAAATGATTGTTTCTGCTAGTTGTATGAATAGGCAACTGGTAGCTAGCGTGTTCATCATAACAACTTTACAAGGTGATTATATGTCTATGTTGTGCAGACAAGACGACTATAATATTTGCAAGAGCAAAAACAAAGTGAATGTGGCCGCTCCATCTTTACCCACCTCTGACCGGCACATTGTCTTTAGAAAAATCATGCATTTCATGTCTCGACAGTTGTTTAAGCCCCCCAAAAAGTGTAGAAAAGGGAGAAAAATGCAGGACAGTTGTGAAATCCCCACACACGCATACATACACACCCTTTTTAACACATTCCGGAAGCTGCCGATGAATGACATCCTGTGAGGTACTGTATCCGCCAGGCCAACCCACCCACTGCAAATTCTGACCGCCTCATTACACAAGTGCACCTGAACCGTGAAAAGAAGGTGAAAATTAAGTCTACTTTGGGGCATTAAAAAAACCCGTGGCTTATCTCCCGGCTGGAACGATGCCTTCCCCTATCTGACACACAAGGAGGCAGGGAAGCTGTCCTGAATGGGAAACAACATAGGCCTTTACAAAGGCCTGTTAGAAACAATTAGTCTTGAGTGCCAGGGTTTTGATTTGACCGTCTAATTGCCGGTTCAGGGTTGAGAGAGTGTGTGAGGTGGCTGGGAAGGCCGGGGAGCTGTGAGGGCCCTGGGGGAAAGCCGCTGTTACACAATAGCAGCCTTTATTTCACATTCAGCTTCTACAAAGTGGGTGTGCTCAAATCCCACATTCAGACCTTACAAGAAAAGTCATTCATATTGAAAAGGTGGGTACAACACTGTTTCAGGTGCCTCCCGTCTACTTCCCACCCTTACCCCACCTTCCTGAAAAAGTGGGAAAAAACACTATTATATTATATTATAGTTTTTTCCTATACATATGAACAAAGTAGAGGGGGAACCTGATCCCGGTCATGATCACCTCCGAATCCTTCACTGGCACTCCTTTCAATGGGCTTGCTTTTCACAGACCAAATTGACTAGGATACCATTCCTGACTGCAGTATGTGTGAGTGATGAGTGGTTGACACAAATAACAGTAGGCTAGGCCATGCATGTAAAAGGATGGGACTGTGCTACAGGATTACAGGAGCCTCATCCACGGTGGTTTGAGCCCCATACTTTCACCTCCTAACATGGCTGGGATTTCACATCCCCCACGCTCTGTTTTAAGAAGTCCATCCTCACATACCAAATCCCCCCCACTCTTAAATATCACCTGCTTTCTGCTCCTTTAACCACCTCAATAGGCATTCCTTCGTGCAGTTTACAGGAGTCTGTTGTGCACAGGTAAAAAGAGAAAAAACTCTTTCAAAACAAAGGTGAAGCAATCCATGCAAGTTGTAACTGCAACCACAGGAACACTGGACGAGAACAACGCTTTACTACTAAAGAGATGCATTAGCAGACTCAAGTAATAATAATGATATTGATAATAGTAATAATGTACTCACCAGTTACTTGCCTAGATCTGAATCTGATCTCAAAAGACTCTCAGACGCTGCAAGAATTATGAGCAAACAGATAACCAGGCAGTTTTGAAACAAACCTCCAGGTTGATCAAACTTCTTCAGAAGAGAAAACAAAGGCAGCGAACTGTAAAATTATTACCAAATTGTTGAAAACTGACTTCACTATGACGATCATAGTTTCCGCACTGTTTCTGTATGAGGGATCCTATCAGGGATTATTACCTACACTTTCAGTTTTACCAACAAATAAAGTAGTGTTGAAAACAAACTCACTTTTTTAAAGGACAGGCAAAGGATTCGGCAAGATTGGTTTGTTTAAAGATGTTTTCTTCTAATCAAACACTGTTATGATCATGTTCATCGCGTGTTCATTGAGGTCTAAGAAAAATGTTGCATGTATTTCCTTCTTATCCATATTATGTTGGGTTTTTGTTTTTTTTATCAAAGTCTGCTTGCTGGAAGTCTTCTCCTTCCTCTTCCCTGCCTTCTCTAGAAGGGGGCCCACTCATAAAAACATTGATCCATAGTTCAACTTGTGGTCAAAAACTCCACAGAATACTCATATGAGGCAGTAGGAGCTCACCCTATCACTACAGGTGTTTAGTACATTTAAAAAGAAATCAACAATTCAAAGTGAATTAAATATATTGGATCATGACTAAATCTTTTAGCAGTGGAGCTCCTCACTGGCGACACACAGCTATTCGTTGCTTACTCAAAGTCCAATATTTAGCACAAATACATGCAGGGGGAAAATGAATTGCCAAAAATTTCCATGCCATGAAAAAAATCCCTTTGATACCTATGAGCTGATGCCATGTTTTCAAACAGTTTGGGAACCACTGGTTAAGATATAGTAATCTCTCTATGACCCTCATGATTATCTGGCTGCTCATGTTTTTTGCCCAGTCTGACTTTGTTGTAGGGATGTCACTATGCTCCCGGATCTCAACAATGACTGTGGCGAGCACAGTGTTGTAACTGTTATTCCTGATAGAAATGATGGCTGAAACTACAAAAAGATGTCCCATGCTGTCATTGTTTCATTTACCGTCCCAGTACAAGCTCCTTACTAATTACTACCCCTATTACTTGACTGTAATTAAATTACTGTCACATTAACCTTCAATTACCTCAAAGATAATCTCATCCCGGTTTTCTCTGTGTTTTCAAGCAGACCAAATGCAACCCGAGGTGTGCTGCATTCACATTCATCAGAGAAAACCCTAAATTTCTCCATCACCCCAGTTGACGGAGAAGGTCACTTCAAAGCAGGGACTGAGTCACAGGGGCAATAGAAGCCTGGGACCGACAAATGCACCAGTTGTAAAACTTAACAAGGTGTGAATGCCCTCTGTGTGCCCTGATTCTCCAGTATGCAAGGACAGCCTGTGGAAGTTCTTAGGGTCTGTAGCACACTGCAAAAAATGTTGATTTTGGCTATTTGTTGTCTTTTCAGTCAGAATGAACTACAACTGACAATACAAGGCAACAATGCTCAAAGGACGTGTTCACCCAAGTGAGACAAAGATACTGGAGATGCAGTTCAATCCACATTTGGAATCACACAATTTACATCTATTTACATACATTAAACCAAGCTTTTGATCTATCTGATGCTCTGATGAAGGTCTTGCATATTGAAAGATCGACTAAATGGATGTTAACTGATCAGATGGAACGCTCAATAGATGTCAACTGATCACATTTAATCATCAATTCACACCCTAGGGTGTCCTGAAGACCATTTTTATTTACAGTGATGGTGAAACTACGCCAATACCCATCTTCAAGGAATAGCTGGTCACAGCTACTTTCTTGTTGTCGATCACATTTCTGTGTTTACCTCCTGATTTCAATTCACATCAAGTAGATCATACAAAATGAATGAGACGTTGATTGCAAGCATTAAAAGCAACTCTGTATTGACTTGGCTTTTAAAATATGGCTGTTGTAGACTACTATCCAGGTGCTATCACAATTACAGCTATAGCTACATCATTTGGGAAAACCACATTTTTGTGGACAGCTTGCAAAAAGTTAAGTTGGTTACGTTTAAGAGTTTGGTCTGGTTCCCCTTAGTTTTAGCAAGACTATGAGTTTAAAACCATCTTTGATACTGTAATGCTTATTATAAATAAAGCCAAATTGTAAGACAGATTCAATTAATTTGAATGTCATTTTGATGATAGCATTGGACGAAAAGTCACAAAAGTTTATAAAGACCACGAATGTGTGAATTGCATTGTAATCCATTCAGCAGCTCTCAAGATATTTCACTCTGATCTACAAATGACAGGGTCATAGTGGTATTAGAAGAAAAGTCAGGCAATCATGAAAGTCAGTGAGATTCAACCTCTGGGGACCATGGAAATTTGTACATTACATGGCAATCCATCCCATAGCTGTTGAAATATTTCAGTCTGGACCAGAGTGGTGGATGTACCGTCAGACAAACAGTACCCTCCCTAGAAACATCCTGATTGGGGCACAGTGCACAATTTCTTCTACATATAATAAAGAAAAGAATGGATTTATTTTTGTATACACCTGGAGATCAGGCTCAGCAAGGCCAACCAATGCTGAAAACAGCATCACATGAAATAAATGGTGAAATTTTGTCTTTTTCTTCAATAGATCAAAGATTTTAGGTTATGTTTCAAAACTTTGCAAGATAACAGCAACTGTGGCCATAAACATTGCTAGATAAAGGTTCATGATAAAACATAGTGTAACACAAGCAGAGAAGAGTAATCAATTAACTGACTCAGTACTGTCAGTACAACAGCAGTCTCTGTAGAAATAGATCTATCTCTATCTAAGTTTGCAAACATTAGTTGACTTTAACCATTCTAACTTATGGGTAATACAGGACCAATTTAGGCCTGTAGCAGCATAAGTCCTAAGTAGGCTATATCAACTTGAGCATGGATGCTTATGGCAGACTTAAGACTTGTGAATACAAGTTTTCATGTGCAGGTGGAAATGTGTTATTTCTTCTCTCTAAAGTTACATACAATGGTCTTGTTGTTAGAAAAATAACTAAATGGGCTTCCATGACAAGCTGAGGTTGACTTTTTACAGTGTAGCAGTTCTCTGGGGGATGAGTGAGTGTTTGGACCACTAGGCCTGGACACTTCTGATTTATCTGTGCATTTCAGAATTATGTTGCCGACCTCTTCACCTGACTGCCATTTGTGTCCCCCCCCCAAGTTCTGTTCAGGCAATCACCCCCACCCCCCCAAACCCTACAAACCACAGAGAATGCCGCCCACCACGAGCTGCAGTGTCATCTACAGTTCGGTACACACACATACACAATTAGTTGAGAATGACTTGTAGTAATACTAATAATAGTCATACAGCCAATAAGGTTGGATTTGATTCAATTTAGATCTTAGTCTCCTCAGGAAAGTGTCTTTGAAGTGGTCAATCCATTTTTCAAAGTCTAATATTATGTTGTATTGTGTTGTGTATTAAAACATATCTGAATTAAATGAATGACAAGATAATGGTCAGGGTTAAAGCTGTAACACATTACTACACGACTGCACACATCTACTTATCATCAAGCGTTTATTATATGTCGGGTGATAACAAAAGTCTGCAGTGCACAGAATGACCAGCAATGCCTTTGTGTTCAACTGTTGATGTGAATGCAGTCAATTTACCTCTGCAGCAAAAAGGTCACTAAAACCATACAACATTTACTATAAATTGTGCTGAAATGTTTCAGTTTTTGTATAATTTTAGTTTTTGTTATGTTTTTTTGTAATGTATTGTCAGTTTATGTTCTTCCAGTATTTTGTAAGAACAGTTGTGACATTCTGTATTATGTGTGTAATGCAGTTGGACATTAGAGAAATCAAGCTAAAATCTGTAAACCATCAGAAATTAGACTATAGTACCCTCTAGTGGATAAAAAGAGTTAAGGCAAGAAAGTTTCAGAAATTAGAATTTAGATATGAACTTCAATCTAGTAACACAGAGTATATGACAAGCATTAAATTGTATAACAGGGTTAATTTTAATGCTTAATCACCTAGCAGTATAAGAACATCATTTATTTAAAAGAGTCAAAGACGATCATTGTACCCTGCTCATGTGCTGCCTTGCTCAGCTCCACGCTGCAGTTAGCACTGTGTGACACTGAGCTGGTTTAGGATGAAGTGGTTTGAACTAAAATGGAAAAGTAGATTGTGGAAATAATGCCAATCATGGAGGGAGGAGACTCAGAAATTCACAGAGGTGGACTTTATGAAGACACAATCAAAATCAAAATAACCAGTTTTTCTCCCAGAATTTGCAGAATGTCAGTCTGCTTAAAGTGAGACAGACTGACCACCTCTGTTTGGCTCTTGGGAAGACTTTTGTATTTCCGTGGCAGATTTATTTATTTTTTGTTTTGTTTTGTTTTGTTTTTTAAGTATTGTTGGTCAATCAGCTGATAAATAGTATAAGTTGAATTGTTGAATTGAAATTCCAGTCTTGAGCTTGTGTCTGAAGAGAAAGTGAGGCCCTGCTCCACTGTGTCTGTAACATTGTGTTAGCTGCCAGAGGAGGATGAGCTTCCATTCCATCCTCTGACACAGCAAACAGTCATCTTGTATTATAAAGTGTTATGTCATCATTACGTGGATATCTTTTTGATTTCAGTGTAGAAAAACCCATACTCAATTGTACCCATAGTCAAATAATCTGCTTTCATTTCATAATGTTACAGTATTCAGAATATATTTCTTTTTTTTTTTTTTTTTTTTTGCTTTTTCATAATGCCAGCCTAGAACGAAAAAAGACCTGTCACCTTTTGCTCTTTGCAGAATTACAATCAAACACAGTTGTGATAACTCTGAATGAAGCAGATAACGTTAGTGGCTGTTCATTTTGATGCTGAGTCATAAACTAGGTGACAACCTTGCTAGACACTCTGATATAGAAGCGTATGCATCCTGATTAAGCTAAATAAATAAAAGCTTAGGATGTTATTTTCTGTGTCTACAGCAGCAGCTTGGTTGATTCAGAATGACTCTGACATTGTTACAGATACAAACTGGTTTGGTAGCAGTCATAGATCTTGCTATCTTAAGAGGCAGGGGGCACGTGATTGGTGAGAGGGTGGTGACGATGGCTACCATGAAAAGTGACATTAGATAGAAAATGTTGTAATGACATCTGACATAAAATATGAAATGACATGAATTAAATGTGTCATTGGGGGGAAATGCCATTATGAATTAAAAACATTGAATTTTGAAATGAATATTTACATTTAGAAATCTGAATGAAACTCTGATAATAAGAATAATTAAATAACATTTCATTACATTTATTTTAAATTTGACAACAAATGATTTATATTTATATTTTACACACATTTTTTCATGTGTCCATTTACTTGATATCGATTTATTTAATGTTGCTCCTTATGCCACAGGCAGGAAAACAACTTCCACCTTCAATAAAGGCCTATCCATCAAACTGTATAGAGTGAACTATTACAAATAAAGTCATCAAATCAATACCAATTAATCACTTAAGAG
Source organism: Centropyge bicolor (assembly GCA_037975185.1). Classification (NCBI taxonomy): domain Eukaryota; kingdom Metazoa; phylum Chordata; class Actinopteri; family Pomacanthidae; genus Centropyge; species Centropyge bicolor. The sequence continues at coordinate 1,620,147 of JBBMOC010000013.1, read as the reverse complement.
CTGAGTGGATCCTGAAGTGCTTGTATACATGCTGTCCAATGAACTAAAGGATACTTCCTTTGACCAAGATATTAAACTTTCTGTCCTTCATAATGCACACAGAGCACTGTGTTTGCACAAAATCACACCACAATAAGTACATTGTCTTTTAATTCCATATAGAGATATGTAAAACTCCTGATCATGAATTTCTTATGAGGAACTGACTTGTGAGCTGACTGAGATGAATCCAGTTGGTAGCTGTAGTGTGCCCATAGCTGCAGGCGTGGGTGCGTGCAGGAGTGAGAGGAAGTGGTGACATCTTACCGTGCAAAAGAAAAGCTCAGGCCAAACCCACAGCCATTCAATGCTTAATGCATGCCCTTTATTTCTGTCCCTTTCTTCGTTGACAGCTCAGTGTTGGGAGCCTCGGAGCACACAGGAGCACCGCAGCATCCAGGATGACTCTTCAGTGCTCCCACACCATCCCTGCAGCCGTGCTGCTCATAGTGGCTGTAGTTGGGATTCTGCTGCTGGTCCTTCCGGTCAAAGAGATTGAGATGTCTCCTGAAAATATGGTAAAGAAAAGAATTATTGTATGTATCATATCATAATTGGTGCATCCAAAAGGTTTAAGGATAACTGCCTGTGATTAAATTAAATATTAGTAATGATAGTAGTAGTAGTAGTAGTAGTAGTAGTATGGATGCACCTGTTAACTAATATTTTTAAATGTGCCAATTAATTTTTTTATTTTTGTACAGGTTGATTCTGGTATGCCTTGTGGTTGTTCTACTGTATTAGGGACTGTATGAAATTTATTGAACGTTCTAGTTCTTCTGTTTACCTGTGGCATGTTCCAAACAGGTCTTTTGTTGCTCCTGTACTTGTTTGAAATGTGTTGCTGCCATCCAATTCAGAATAAGCAGATATTTACCAAAAAGAAAAACACTGAAGTAGAAACATTAAGTATATTGTCTTTGTGCTGTTTTAATTGAGCACATGTCAAAAAAGGATGAACTAATTATCACATTGATGTTTTGTATCTGTTTTACACAATGTGCCATTTTTTGGAATCTGGGTTTTAGTTAAAAGTTGAATAAATAGTTACATTAAAAAAGGCATCTCTTACTAGATTAGATCTGGTTTGCCTTGTGTAGAGGACACCAGTTCTCTATCCACATTAAAGTTTTATTGATTGCAACATCGCTGCTTCAACTCTGGCGGGCGACCTTTGTTGTAAGTCATGCTCCTTTTCTTTCGTCCCATTTTCTGTCTGCTTCTTCATCTCACTCTGGTCAACAAAGACAAACATATCTTTAAAAGATGTTCTATGAATATGAAAATGTTTAAATTTTAAAAAGGCATTTCAGTTTATTCTATTATTACACTGGTGGGAAGGGAGTTGCACTCTTTTCAACCAAGTAAAGACGAGGGTTGAAAGAAACCATGAATTACCATGGGGAGGGCCTTGTGAAACAGAGGGTTCAGCCCCCCTTCACCAACCCCCTATTTTTTGTGTTGTCCCGTTGTGATACAAACACTGTGTAAATGTAAATAGTTTCCCTGACGTAATAAATGTCACTACTCACAGATAAGCTATAATAAAATATAGTCAGTTTACAAGTAGTTTGATAGATCAGATATAATATATCAAATATAAGCATTTCAGTTGTTGCTGAACAACCACTCAGCTTCAGCCTCATATCTCCTGATCTGAAATGCTTCCCATGAACCCTGGATCTCTTACCTTACATTCCCCGACAAGATGTCAACTCAAAGGTTAACAGGTGTTTTTCAGGGGGAAGGGATGTTCAGCACCAAAGACTAGAGTGGGAGATAAAAGATGTTTTTAGAGATTCTTTGTGAGAACGTATTCATGTGCTCTTCCTTTTGTGAGCACGGTGGCCAATTTTCAAAAGGGCACATAAATTAATATCATTCTGTCATATGCTGCCTTTGCTTGTTCAATAATACTTGAATAGGATGTAATGCTTTGAAGTTGTTGAGCCCACAAAGAAGGACAAAGCCAACATTGATGAATGAATTAAGACAATTCACTAAAGGTCTTTGCTTTGAACACATCCTATTAATGCCACAGCAAAGTGCAAACACAGCAAGCCTTCACAAGTTGTCCAAAATATGGAGTGGTTACAACTGCTAATACAAATGCCTCAGTAAACAAAATGTGCACCTACAATGATATTTCACACCAGTTTTCTTTTAAGCGTAGTCAGTGAACCTGTGTTATCAGAGGTGCACTGAGGTGTTCCATATTAGGTCAATATAATACATCAGCAAAGCAATATATTGTTCACCTTCTCAGCCGTATTATTAATAGCTAAAATGAGGTACTAAAGGCTTGCAGTATGTTCTGCCACTATGTTGTATGTTTCTGACATTTCATGCTCTGTCTGTTTCAGTATGGAATCATTATAGATGCGGGCTCATCCCACACCGCCATGTACATCTACAAATGGCCAGCTGACAAGCAAAATGACACTGGTATTGTTACCCAGCACAGCGAGTGTCATGTACATGGTGAGCTGGAGCTGTGCAGACAGTTTTGGTTGAATTTTGAGATCTCTGAAACTTTCATCACAATACAGTATTCACAGCATTCAAAAATTCAGCACTGCCATAGTAAAAAATTGGCATGTGTTTTTTTGTTCTTCGCTGAACCGACCCTTTAACCTCAGACTGTCCTGGTGGTCAAGACACTCACTTTCACTTCCACAATGCCATCCTACATAAACCCTTCCAATAACTTTATCAGAACATTGAAAAAGCAATGTCAAAACACTATGGCTTATGCAAGACTCTTGTTCATGACTGGTCTGCTCCCTCACTTCCTCTTCTGGCCTTGGTTTGTTTTCAGAGGTTCCTTAGACACGCCAACCAGAACCTTTGGGTCATGCATCCCTTAAAAAAGAGAAGTAAATTTTTTTAGAAGGTCAGGTTGAGTTCTTTTTAAGCAGAACTACTTTCTCTTTTTGTCTAGGTGGAGGGATCTCCAGCTATGCTGGGGTTCGTGGGGGTGCCGCAAGAAGTCTGGAGGCCTGTCTGGAACAAGCCATGAAGGATGTCCCAAAATTCAGGCACCACCAAACTCCACTGTCTCTGGGAGCAACTGCAGGCATGAGGCTCTTGAAGTCAGTACAATTTCCCATTAAGACAGGATATTACACAACTGGACTAATCAATTAATGCATTAAAATGGATTTTTGGAAGTAATGTAGTTTCATTCTTAATAGCATGGTCAATGCCACAGAGTCCCAGCGAGTACTGAAGGAAGTGGCAAACAAACTGCGGTCTTACCCTTTCAAATTCAAGGAGGCAACCATCCTGAGTGGACAGGAGGAAGGGGTGTATGGCTGGGTCACTGTCAACTACTTACTTGAAAACTTTGTCAAGGTGAGCTCTGACTTTTCTGCTTTAAAACACTGTGCTTTCTCCTCACACAAAGTCACAAGGGGAATAATCCACCTGAAAGTGCTTCAATATTGTTACAATGAACCCCCTACAGGATGGAATTGTAGTATATTGGGCGTATCAAAACAGACATACAAGTAATCACATACAAGACGAAAATGCAACACACATGTCAGAACAGAAGAAGTAGCCAAGACAGACTAGTGCAGATGTGCTCATCCAGAAACAGAGGTTAGAACATTTCTACCTTTCTGGAGCGTTGATGCAGATCAGTGCTGGTAAATTAGAGAAGAACAGTGGTCTATCCTGACACACTGACACGCTTGATGCACATCAAGATGCTGTCGTCATGTGGGTCATAGAAAACAATAGGTGCGGGTGTGTGATGGGCTTCATATGCTGCTTGTGTTAAGAAACAGACACGCTCCAAACTGCTACCTTAGTGAAGCCCACATTTGCAGTGTTTACAAGTAGTCGGATCCCTGCTTGTGTGACATGTTTCTAGTAACTATCACACTGCCTGCAGTGGTGCACTAATACAAATAATAAGGTAATCAAGTTGAGTGATATAAAATGTATTTTTTTGATGATTTGTGTCTGGTAAAAGGAAGCAGCATTTTCTAATTACTGACAAAAGCGTATGATATGCAATATTCATGTTGACAATGTCAGATATGCACAGTTAATCAGTGTCAATAGTGGAGATTCTACCACAACTGTGTTGTGGTTGGACCTGAGAACACACCGATTCCTGCACGTCACACATTTCTTCATGCTTGTTGATTATTGCTTATCCTAAAACCAGCTTATGGTTTGTTCTAAATACCGCTTTGAAAAGGTTTTGGGAAAATGTGCATCAAAGTCAAGTGTACTTTGTGCAGTGTTTGAAAGCAGGTGCTCAGTGTAGTACTATGGCAGACCTTTTGCCTAACATGTTAGTTTAAATTTTTACTAAACACAAAGTACAGCTGAGACTGATAGCAACTGGAAATTTTGGTGACATTCGATAAAACATCAGGAGAACTTGTTAGGATTCCTCGTCCGGGGAAACATGAAGTCCAGCACAAGACTTTGTAGTATCTCAGCATATAGTAGATGTTGTGATACTTCATTGAATGAGTGAACATTTGACCTACTGGTGATTTCAAAAGTTAGAGGCTCATCAACATCATAAGACATTCTGGGAAAACATGAATGAATAAATGAATTAAATGTCTTTGGTTGGATGTTATCCTCTAAGTAAACTTTATTCAGTGCTGGAATATTTCTGTTGTCCTACATCAATTCAAATGTTTATGTCTTGACATGTGCTTTTTGCCTCTCAGTATGGTTTTGTCGGGCGTTGGCTGAATCCAGGCAGAGAGACAATCGGAGCTTTAGATTTGGGTGGAGCTTCCACTCAGATTACTTTTGCGACCTCGGACACAGTGGAGGACAACAATAATGTGATGGAACTGAAGCTTTATGGACAGACCTACAGACTGTACACCCACAGCTTCCTGTGCTACGGCCAAAACCAGTTCCTGAGAAAACTGCTGGCTCATCTCATCACGGTACTGTTACATATGACAGGATGTTCATGATTTCTGGTTAAGGATTCTTTTTCTTCTTGACAACCAGAGAGGCCACAGAGGTCAAGATCAGCTAAAAAGCACCACTCCTGGACCTCAGTCATTGTCTTGTTGCAGTAAACCTGCCAGCGAGGATTGTTGAACTGCAATGTTGAAGTGCACCACATTCACCTAAATCTTTTAACATTTTGAAATCTATTTAATCTCTTTCTTGCTGAGACTTTGATGAGAAGATCAATACTATTCTATTGTCTATCCACTGACTATGAAGCTGGAGCCGAGCTGTTTTCAGTCTTGATACTAAACCAAGTTACTGGCAGCGTCATGATTTTATATAGCAGACAGACATGAATGTTTTCATCTAACTCTTGACAAAAAACACAAATAAGCATACAAATGTTGAAAATATCGAAACAGTCTATTAGTTGGGAAATGATCTGGGGCTTAAGTGCTACAAAATGCACTGTATTATTTGGAATTGGATTGATTGGATTTCTCAAAAAGTTGTAGATAAGGCTGGCAAAGTGAATGTCTAAACTTTATGTAAATATGTGCTTTTAACTGAAATATGTATGTGAGTGCACATAAGGAGTATAAATATATAAACCACTGAAATTGCTAGTAAATCGTGAACTTTGACCTATTCTACGATTTATTTTGACTCATATACATAGTGGAAAGGTGTGTCAGATGCTTCACTTTTCTCCATATTTAGCACAAGAATGTTTCACTTTGATCTTTTTTGCCTCTTCCAGATTCAAGGTGTGAAGAAGCAAGTGTCCCATCCTTGCTATCCACAACATTTCAACATATCTATCAAGCTGGGGGAGGATGTCTTTGATTCTCCTTGTACTAAGAGTTACAGACCAGCCCAGTTTGATCCCCAGATGTCTGTGTCAGTAGTGGGCACAGGAGATTACCAGAACTGCCTGGACAACGTAAAGAGAATGTTCTCCTTTGACAACTGCTCTTTCTCCAAGTGCTCCTTCGACGGAGTCTTTCAGCCCAGTGTGAGAGGAAGCTTCATGGTGAGGGAGTCTTTCAGACAGGGACAGCAACAACCTTTAGCTGAAGGGGGAAAAAGTTATCAGATCAAACATTTTATGTTCACAATTGTTCTTCTTTGTTTGTTATTTAAACTTTTGGATTTCATATTTTTTCATAAGTCTGAAGATTTTTTTCTGGTCTAAATATTATCAAGGTTGGAAAGATACCTTATCATACACAATAACCTGCAACCACACAACTTTTTTCAACATTTTAAGGGAGTGACAACTTCTTTCTTGAGTTTCTTGTTCGATATTCTTCTTGAATTTTTTTGCTTTTTCTTTGTGCAAAGCTCATGATTATATTTAAAGGAATTTTAAAAAGTTCTTGCCCATGTTACTGCCCCACCATAATCGTAGATAAACTGTGGCTTTCACCCATACCCCATCACAAAACTGGAACATGGATTAACAGCAACGGTGCTTCTCTCCAGGTTTGGTGCCATTGCCTGGGAGGAGGCCCTGCTTTATAGGCTGCAGCATGATTGCTATGCTCTGCAAGATGGAAACTGATATGTTTCACTGGCTATTATTAGCCATGCTAACAGCATAGTTCTAGGGATGTCAGTCATTCTGTTCATTTTGGTCCAGACTGACATATCTCACCAACTACAGAAAGCTGTAGTACTTGGGTTTTTGACCGAATATGTGTGGCACTAATCAGCCTCAGCTGTACATACCTGTGAAATATCAGCATGTTAGCGTTGTCATCGTAAGCATGTTAGAATGCTGACATCACAGCTTCATAGAGCCACTATTGTTAGATCAGCCTACTGTAAATCCCCCTGCCCAGAGTTCGGTATACCCTTGTATATGCACCACTTTACTCTTCCATCAACAGCCATAGCAGTGCAGAAGGCAAGCCTTTAAACCATTTACTCAAAATGTCCATTGCTGTTGAATGTACTGTGGTGGTGCCAACTTGGACATGAAGGAAGCTGGGAGTGACCCTGGATGATGAACCGTCACTCTCACCAAACATGGTAGCAGTAGCTTCTATAGATTCCTCCTGTACAACATCAGAAGGATCCAGTCTTTCCCCACACATGCATACACTTCAAGACTCTACAAGACAATTTTTGACATCTAGCTCTTCTTCCTTTTGAGCTTGAATGCAATAATTGTCCTTTAAGTCACTTTGAACAAAAGCCTCTGCCAAATGAATGTAATGGGAAAAAAACGGAATGGAATGCAGAAATCTGTCATCATTCCTTAGGGATCTTACAAATGTTTCTTTAATAGACAATATTTTGTAACCCAGCCAGTGTCAGTTATTTTGTTATCATTCAAATGAATTTCAACCTGTACCAACCAACAGTACTCAGTGCTCAGCTTTCAGTTATTTCAGCATGTTTTCAAAGCTGTTTTTCTGAAAACTAATCTTCCCCCGTTCAGGAAGAGTGTGTGAATCTGGATTGACTCAGTATCTCCTCTTCTCCACAGGCATTCTCTGCCTTCTTCTTCGCTCAGAACTACATCAACCGTCTCACCAGCATCCCCATCACGTTCCCCAGTCAACTGATGGAGGCAAACCGACTCATTTGCAACATGAGCATCTCTGAGGTACTCTCTATCATACAGTTCTCTCAACCTAGCCCCTAATAATTAAGGGTTCAGTGATGATAGAAACGATGAAAAGGATTAAAATTTGAATCACAAATAAAAATCCTAACCCACTATATTTCCACTCACAGATGGCTGAAAAAACAAAGCAGCCAGAGAAATTCTTGAAGAATGTCTGTGCCATGTCCAATTTCGTCCAGGTCCTCTTAACACAGGGCTATGGTTTTGATGAGCTCTCCCTCCCTTCCATCTCTTTTCAGAAAAAGGTCAGGAGTACAGGAAATAAACATATTTGTTCATCATTTGCTGGGAAATGATTGATACCTAACAAGAGCACTGTCTGCTCCACTGAAGCTTGTTCATGGTATGTTGGGATTTCAGTCAGTTCCCTCTTGTGTTTTGCAGGTAGGAGGAGCATCTCTAGGCTGGGCTTTGGGATACATGCTGAGTCAGAGTAACATGGTACCAGCAGAGAGACTTGGACTGATGAAGGCTCTGCCCTCAGGGCCCTGGGCTGGCATTCTCTTCCTATTCATCGCCCTCCTCCTCATTGCACTGGGATACCTACTGATAATCTACAGAAACACAAGAGCTAAAGAAGGCATGGTGTAAGAACAATTGGGTGAAACACCTCCTAGTCCAATTCATTATCTCACATGCACATATCCATCTAAAACTTTCTCTTGAAAAAAATTGCAAGAACAATTTAGATTTTTTTTTTGTCACACTTTACTGTGTTTGGACATGAAAGTGAAATCAACAAAGCAGTGATATGTCCTGCACAATTTTCTTTGCAAATCCACAAACTTCCTTGCATCCATGCGTGTAAAATTAAAAAACAGACTATACTGTGTTTTTTGTAAATGTCTCATTTCCTATGTAATATTACAACCACTTTGAATGACCACATTTGTGCATCGCTGTCTCTGTTTTCTACTTATTATGACAGAAACAGCTCACATGTGCTTCAGAAGATGCAAAGAATAACATATTTCATATCCCAGTGAGTCCTCAGCTGTGGTCATAGTATCTGTTTCTGTTAGTCACACCCTGTCAATTTAGATTTGTCACATTTAATTCTTGCATGACTTAAGATATAACCATCCCAGTGCTTATAAAAAAAATTAAAAATTGTAAATTTCTCCACTGTGGGACAAATAAAGGTATATCTTAAAATCATTTGAAGACAATAAATATTGATTAAACATTTCTGTGGAACCTTGTTCGAAAACGCTTTTATAATCATGATTCACAAATAAAAACACTCCTAATTAGCGAAAGTTCAGCATTACAGTTTTTTTCTATTGGTTTGGCTCATTTCTTGAAACAGAAATTATATTCTCAAAACAACGTGGACAATCCTCCAAACTGCTTGGCAATTGTTCACAACAGAATGGAATTTCTTCATTTCTTCAAATTGCAAATGTCTTAGTACATGTCTCAATGTCTCAGTACATCTTTGCAAATGATTAAGCACAGGTAGCCTACAGTTAGCACAATGTCCAAGTGAATAGATCTTGTTGATCGAAACTGATTGTCAGATTCTCAGTCTAATGGTCATTCTTTCCAGAACATGTCAGCATCATTTCATCGTATAAGTCATCACATGCAAAATAGTCTGTTCAATTGTCAAAATGAGTAGAAGAACATAATACCATGAATACCATATATGAATCTCTTGGAACATTTGATAAACTGATTCCTTGACAGTCAGGTGAAACTAGAACTTGACAAATGAAAGAGTAGTTTCACACACACACAGAAGCTCCTCATCTTATTGGTCCACCTTTATTCTGATTTGATCCCTGAAAATGAGAGAGGTCTCGTAGGGCCTTACCTACCAAACTATGTCACTGTGTGGGACAATGTGAATTTCCACCGTGGCTCATCAGGGCCTGGTTCACTACGCATCCAAGGATGGTCATGGTCTTCCTACCACCTTATTCTGCTTTCCTTAGAGCAGAGTTTTTTTCCGCTTGGAAGTGGAGAGTGTCTGAGCATCAGGCTCCAAATCAGAGCTCCCTGCTTCATGCAATGGACACTGCGTGTGAAGATATCACAGGAGATCAGTGTCGGCGATGGTTGCCACATGCACACCGTTTTTTCCGTTGTTGCATCGCAAGAGAGAATATATGCTGGGATGTGGATGAGAATCCGTGGCCAGACAGACAGCAGCATGTGGATGGCCAGGAGGGTGAGGAGGACGGTGGCCAGGAGAGGGAGGGTGAAGACAGCAACCAATGAGGAAGTGTTGTGAAGCTCCAGCTTTATTTACAGCACTATAGGCTACATATAATTTTCCTTGTTTTTTGTTTATGTGTTTATATTACAGTCTATTATGCTGTATACGTCATTGTGCTTCAAATGTATGGAAGTTACTTTATGTGTGTAAATGATAATGGTTACCATTTCTTTGGCATCCTGTTTTTCAGTTTTATACACAATTGTATTCTGTTAGCTATACAAAAACAAACTAGTACAGTAACCATTTCATTGAAGGACTGGGAGAGGTGGACATGAGGGATATTTCAATGCTCCTCTGCCATAGTGACAAAACACCTAAACATTTCGACCTGCAGTGCTTACACAATGCCAAAGGGACGATGCATTTTGGGGGCACTGACTATTTGCATGGCAAAGAAATTTAGTTTTGACACATGAGTGAACTGTTTTGGGAGAGATATGAGCTTTTTGCTGGTGAACCATGTTGTTGTGCTGAACCATCCAGGTTATTTTGGCAAGAGAACCAAGAGTGTTGAGAACGTCCGGTCTGTTTCAAGAAATGAGCCAAAGCAATTGAGAAGGATCTTTGCATTTTGGGGGCACTGACTAAATATATGGCAAAGGAACTTAGTTTTGACACATGAGTGAACAGTTTTGAAAGAGATATGGGCTTTTGGTGTTGTGCTGAACTGTAAGACTGTTTTGCCAAATGATCTTAGAGCTTAGAGAATGTAATTTCTGTTTCAAGAAATGAGCCAAACCAATGGGAAAAAACTGTAAGGTTTGCATGTCCTCTTTTTCCCACAGAGCCTGAACGTAGCGCGGAACATTTTCCTCGCTAGTGTTTCTGACGGACTGTTTACGGAGTCGTAACACAGGAAGTTTGCGTTGACAGTGAAGAGAAAAATGTGTCGGTTTGTTTTGTAGCAAGCGGCTATCTTTTCGGTTACATCATCTCATGTTCGGATACTTTCCTGACACAGAAGAGTTGCAGTGGATGATTAAACAGACAGGAAGATGTTTTCGGGGCTGCCTGAACTCGGGATATCCAACGGCGAGGATCTCAAAGAAACTCTCACCAACTGCACCGAGCCTCTGAAAGCCATTGATCAGTTTCAGGTAGCGTTACAGGCGGGTTGTTTGTTGAACACCATACTCCTGCTAGTTATGAAACTATGTTCTCCAATACACACATATCGAGAAGTAGCCTACACATGATGCGCTTTACTTACAAGTATACTCTGCACCTTAGCGCTGTTACTGTTAGCTGAAAGACAAAAGTAACAAATTGGGACGCAATGTGCAACTACTTTTCGATAGTCTGTAAAGCCAATTCAGCTACTAAAAGTGGTAATGTGTTGTGATTTTGCGAGATAATATCCTTGGCAGTATTAGTAAGTCACCTCATTGATAGCAATGGCCTGATTAGTTTCGAGCGAATTGGCCAAACCTTCGCAGACGCGCGGGATTCTGAGTGAATAACTGATGAAGAGGACACGTTCCGATTGTAGACTGCATGAAAGGGTCCGATGCGAGTGGCATTACAGCAACTGAGTAGTGATGTGTCGGTCGCGAACGAACCGGTACAAAGAGCCGGCTCTTTGAAGTGAACGGCTCGAGCCGATACATGTCATTGAGTGAGCCGTTCTTCCCGCCTCGCTCAAGCGCTGGCAACAAAGAGTGGTTATACGTAGTGATTGAGTAGTCTCTGCACCAATGGGCGGTCGCTGAGAACCATGACGCAATCAAACTGGGACTCCACACACACACACCACACACACGCGCGCAATTCAGTTTGCTGAATGCGAAGTGAGCAACTAGCATGCGATCGGTGGACAGACAGACAACGGTGAGAAAGATTTAAAATGAAAAGAAGCAGTATTTGGTCACACTTCAGTCATGTTGATCATGCGAAGGCAGAATGCTTATTTCACACAGTAGGCTATTGTTATTATTACCATGAGGACACATTTGTTAAGACTGTGTGTTTGGATAAAAAGACAAACTAAATGAGAAAAAAACATTGATAAACCCTGGTGCTTTGTAAAACATAAATAATGTATAGGTTGTTAATTAGTTCTTTGGATGGCGTTAGATTGGCCTATCAATTGATTGCAATTACTTAAATTCAATACTACACAATTAATTGTGTGCCCTGCTAATTTTCCTCCATGGGGCCATGGTAGGATCACGTCGTTGTCAATGCAATGTTACAAGCCAAAATAGTGCAAATTACACTGGGTGGGAACTTATAGGCCTAGTTTAAAAAAGAGCCATTTCAGAGCCAAAAGAGCCGGCTCAGTAAGGTGAGCCGAGCCAAATGTACCGGATCACCAAGAAGAGCCGAAATTCCCATCACTACAACTGAGAGTTATGAGAGATATCTAACCTGTTAAGAAAGAAATTTCCAGTCTACAGCAGCAAAGAGGATAGAGCCGAAAAATATTAGAAAAAGCAATATAAAAGTATAAAAGGTATTAACCACTTAACTAGAGGAAGTATAACATTAGTATTAAAAAAATAATAAACAAGGCTAAAAAGTATTAACAAATTAAGAAAGAGAAATATAAAAAATATAAATATGGAAACAATATATACTATAGGGACAGGACAGTTGAATTTTACAGTGAGATATAATGAAATATTGCACAGTGAACTCTAATGTTCTCAATATTATCCAAACTATTTTATGTCTCTAGGTCTAGGCTAGTCTGTTTGGTGAATTATTGCTAGTTCATAAAAGCCACAAGCAAAAACCCCAGAGAGTCAAAACAGGGGAATATTTATTATAATTTGCAACAGTATCAAGAACAGAAAGAATTACTGCTACTGCCGACTACTGCTTGGTGGTTTTTTACATTTATGTGTTGAAATTATTATTATTATGATTGAAGCATAGTTTTTTCACAAGGTTGTTATTTTTAAGATGACCCCTATAATGTCTAGCTTTCAGTTTCATGTTTAGATATTCATATTCATCTAAGATCTAATAATTGTTTGTGTGTAGGCAGATTTTCATCTCTGCATGCAGTCAATTCACCCGCAAACACTTATTTAATTCTTAAATATAACATTTTAAAATAAAATCATTTTTGTTCCTAGTAATAATTTCAGTCAAAGTGAGTCAGAGGGACTGCATGAGACAGTCCTTAAATACAGTGAGGTTTGGTAGGCCATTATATTTCACATGTTCTACAAGAATTTACAGGTGTGTGAGATGTCTTTAGTCTTGTTTTACCATTGCAAATATGAAAGGGAACATTTATTCATTTGGGTCTGAGTTGCAGCTAGAATTAACCCCTGATGATGTTACATGACTGCAGATGGAAAATGGCATCCTGCTGCCAACCCTCCAGTCTGCTCTGCCCTTTCTCGACCTCCATGGAACACCTCGGCTGGAGTTTCACCAGTCTGTCTTTGACGAGCTTCGAGAAAAGCTGATGGAGCGAGTCGCCATCATTGCAGAGGGCAAGGAAGAGGACAGGTGCGTCATGGGTTGTTTTCAACTTTGAATAATGTTTTCTGAAGGAACCAGCTTGGATGCTATTGTGCTTTGTTTTCCTTCAATGTACTTACAGATATGGAAAACTTGAAGAGCTGCTGGAGAAGAGCTTTCCCCTTGTCAAAATGCCGTCCATTCAGCCAGTAGTGATGCAGGTGCTGAAGCATCTACCCAAGGCAAGTGGTTTTATGACCTTCCTCCATGTTGGCCTGCTTAGCAGACCAGGCTCCATATGAAGTATTAGTATTTTGTCTTCACTAGGAGTCCAGTTGACTGCACAAATATCCACCGATGTGGTCATTCTCTTTAAAATACCGATTTTACTTTTTAATTCAGTGATGACCATAAAATGAGCCTTATGTACACTTTTTTTTTCATTTGGTTACACACCTTTATCTATAATGAGTTCGCTCTGCTAATGTGCTTACTGTGTGAAGAGTTTTTAAAGTGAACAGAGAGATGGCTGCAAACAATTAAAAAACAAAAACTAAGTGTGTATTGTGATTGATAATAATATATTGTATGCTTAAGGAGCTATCAAACAAATTGAGGTCGGAAAAGCCCATTTGTGGTCTGATGAATGCCTTCAACATGCTGCCTTTTCCAACTTCATCAGTAGTGCAGTGGCTGTCCATGTGGTGCAGAGTTGTGCAAGATTTTAATTTTTTGTTATGCTTTTCAATAACACTGATGTGATGTGACACATTAACCTGCAGCAGCAGACTGAGTGTGAGCATGTCTCAGTGACTTACGAGTTCTCTGAACTGCCACTAGCTTATTGCAAGCATGTCAGTAGGTATGTATGTCGGTTGATACATAACCATAGAGTAGAATACAGAAATGCTAAGCTAAGTTCGAGAAGATGTAGAAATGATGTTCCCATAACATAGCTTATCCACCAGACAGACAGACAGACAGACAGAGTACTTTATTAATCCCTTTGGGAGGTTCCCTCCAGGAAATTGACCAGAGGTCACTGGCAAATTAATATCTCCTGCTCAGAATGTATGGTAGTATCCATCAAATTTTTAAAAATCTTAATCTTCTAATCTTTTTTATCTTATGCTCCCTCCTTCAGGTGCCAGAGAAGAAACTGAAGCTGGTGATGGCTGACAAGGAGCTGTACAAGGTGTGTGCTGTGGAGGTGAAAAGGCAGATCTGGCAGGACAACCAAGCTCTGTTTGGGGATGAAGTCTCACCCCTCCTAAAGCAGTACATTGTAGAGAAGGAGGCAGCTCTATTCAGTAGCGACCTTTCCATCCTGCACAATTTTTTCAGCCCTTCTCCCAAAACACGACGCCAAGGCGAGGTGAGTCATAGTCATCAGGTTAGATGTCTAATAAACACCAGTCTTTGAGACACAACTCCCTGTGTAGGATGATGGCATTGTTGTTAAGCTCTTCTGCTGTTGTAGGTGGTCCTAAAACTGACCCAGATGATTGGAAAGAACGTGAAGCTGTATGACATGGTGCTCCAGTTTTTACGAACACTTTTCCTGCGAACACGAAATGTCCACTACTGCACACTGAGAGCAGAGCTGCTGATGTCTCTTCATGACCTGGACATCAGTGAGATATGCTCTGTTGACCCCTGCCATAAGGTAAGGACAAAAGCAGTGATGGTGATTCAGTTTTGTAATGCTGTTTCATGTGTGTTACATGTTTTTCCTTGTTTGTGTTTCTGTTATGTGCTGTGACAGTTCACTTGGTGTTTAGACGCCTGCATCCGTGAGAAGTTTGTGGATGGCAAGCGAGCCAGAGAGCTGCAAGGTTTCCTTGATGGAGTGAAGAAAGGACAAGAGCAAGTCCTCGGGTAATAGATGCAAGCGTGCTTTGAGTATGTGAACAGAGCTGTTATCTGTAATGAATGGATGAATTCATCTTTGGAGTTTTTGTCCATTCCAGGGACCTGTCCATGATCCTGTGTGATCCATTTGCTTGTAACACCCTGGTCCTGAGTATCATGAGAAACCTGCAGGAGCTGCTGAGTCAGGATGCTTTACCCAGGGTGAGTATACTGTCTTTGGATGCAGTATACACAGCCATGCTGGTGGTGTCATGTCATGATGTGGCAAGAAACAGCAAAGAGAAGGATGTCCTAGCATGCAAACATGGATGTAAACAATGCTGTTTTAAAACATTCAAAAAAGCAGTTTTACAAATGTCTTATTAGAAAGGAAATGTAATCAACATGTCTGTGTGACCTCAGTAAAATCACTGATGTGTTTTGCTGAGTAAAACTGAATGTAAGTGTAAACAGTGACAATATAGCGGCAACACCAGGCACAACTAGTCTTCAGTAACCCCCAACACACTGCTATACACCGTTATAAATGGATTTGTGCAGTGCATTTATTAGTTGCTCAACACTAGTTTACGAGTTGATGTCTGGGCTAAAAGCAGCCTTTGAATGGATATTATCAGTTGCAATAACTAAGCTAATATTGAGTTGAATTTTGGCTTACATCGTTTAAACCAATGGCAACAACACTACAGAAAGAGAAATATTTCATTGATTGCTGGTTTTGCATAAAGCATCCTCAGCCAACAATCTAGTCCAAACAGTAAGTGCAGTCTTTACAGTCTGTGTGAGCTATTACACACTGGTTAATGCAGTCATTTACTGTCTGTTTGCATATTTCCATGTCTATTGTTTAAATGCTGTATACTAGCTCTAAAAGACTGTAACATAGCATCAAGACTATTCGTGCCATGTACATGTGCAATAGACTGTATTGTGTTACTGAATTATTTGTTTTTCAAATGACAGCTACTGTTACTAAAAGGCAGAGAGGTTTTCTTTGCTTTCGCTGTGGAGTCCCCTCACACACACACGCCCTGTTGAATCAACAGAATGTCAAGTAGTTGTGTGTGTGTTTGTGAACAGGACAGTCCAGACCTGATGCTGCTGCTGAGGATGCTGTCACTAGGTCAAGGCGCGTGGGACATGATTGACAGCCAGGTCTTTAAAGAGCCTCGTTTGGTATGTCACCTCACATGTATCCGTGCATCAGGTTTTTAAATCACTGCTAAAATCTCAGTGTAAATAGTTCAAAATGGAGTCATTTTCATTGGCCTTGTATTAAAGCTGTCAGTTGTCTTCCCCTTTGCCCACTCTCAGGATTTGGAGGTGGTGACCCGCTTCCTGCCTGCCATGATGTCAGTGGTTGTTGATGATCACACCTTTACTGTGGAACAGAAGCTTCCCAGTGAAGAGAAGAGTTCGCTGTCATACCCCACCACCCTGCCAGACGCCTTCAACAGGTAAAGCAGAAGAAAGGGGGACATAATATTACCTCTTAATAGAAAGTTGTTTTTGTGAATGGCAGTGTCTTAAGAGGGTTTTTTTCTACTTTTGGGTGGTTGGGTTGGCACTAATCTCACATTGGGATAGATCAACAGGAAATAGATTAGCTTCTATAAAGTGACACAACAGTGTCACAATAAAAAGTGGTGTCCGCTGGGTCCTGATGCAAATGATGTGATTTTTTTTTTTTTTTGGTGAAATTGCTCCGTCTGCAGTAATCCTCTCTAGGGTTAGCAGTAGAAACAGTGTTGGTGTTTTCTGACATTTTCTGACAAAGGAATAACTGGCAGCTTAACCCTTTCACTTACTGTTTTTTCATTGCTTCCATTTATCTACCTTATCTTATCTTATTTGCTTAAAATGTGTATGTATTACACATTTTACCAACAACCAGGACTTTTTGAAAATAAAGAGAAATGTGAATCATTGCATTCAAGATTCATGATGGATAATATGTAGAATTTAGGTTTGCTCAGAAAGGTCCAGTCATAAAATGAATGAATCCATGGGAAATGTGAAGATGCCAAATATGACAGTTTATGACAGCAGCAAAACTGACCAACAAGAGGTTTTATGTGGAGCTGGTAGCAACTATGGGTTGAAAAGTGCATCATAATCAATGAATAACACAGATGTAAAGTGAGAAAAGACGACAACAACAAACCTTCACGATGATTTATTACCTTTATTCAGCTTTTACTCAACTCAAAATAGGCACAAATCTTTCTGTCTTGACAAGGGCCAAGTTATTTATAAAAGCGTCATAACCAAGAGAATGGTAATGCTGCTTTACATTATCAGGTGAAAAGTCGAAGGTAAGGTAATTGTATATGTCTTCCTTCATGTCAGAGAGGAATACAACTAGACATGATGTACATGTGCTGATTAGCACAGCATCAGATTGACTAGCTGGTACCTCACTGGGACTGATGGGAGTCATTTTTAGCAGGACTGATAGGTTCATTTATTATTTAAATTGTCATTAGCTGGAGCTATGGTATGTTCCTTATCTCTTACCTTATTTTTTTCCTCAGTTTCCTTTGGACGTCAAGCAACTTGTTTCATATTGAATACATTGTTTTTTATTTGTTGGTGTTACATGTCACTATCTATGTTTTGGATCATAGCATGACTGCTGGAATTTCAAGGCTTTCTATGTAATGCTCCTTACTTTCACCATGTTTTTTTTCTCTGAAATGTCTAATATGAATCATGGAAAAGTGAGAAGAATTTTGGTTGTGACTGTTGTTTTTGCTTCCTCTCAGGTACCTGCAGGAGAACAGAGTGGCCTGTGAAATGGGTCTCTACTACGTCCTCCACATTGCCAAACTGAGGAACAAGAACGCCTTACAGAGGTTACTCCCTGCTCTGAGTGAGTATCGCTCTTCCTCTGAATCCTGAAAGTCCTAAAATATCAGAAACCATATTATTCAAACCTTTGTGAAGATTGCAACCCTAACCCAAGTGCAGAAACATCTTCTTTTTTTTCAACACAATTGAGCCTCACATTTAATCTTGTTGAGCACTATTGTCAAGTGGCAGTTTCTCAGTATCCTGAAGTTGTGTAAAACTAAGCACTGGATTTCTGCTGTTCCCCCGCAGCTGAGACCTATAATGACATGGCATTTGGTGACATCTTCCTGCACCTGCTGACTGGACACCTCACCCTGCTCTCTGATGAGTTTGGAACAGAAGAGTTTTGTTCAGTTGTCTTTGATGGCTTCCTTCTTACTTCTTTTTCAAGGTAGGTTTATTCTTGTTGATCCTAACTGCATGCCCATAGTCAGTGTAGTCTGCTTCATGAAGTTCCAAATCACATTAGTGCAATGTCAGCATGGAACATAAAGTGATCTGTAAAAGACGCAATTGTTCAATTGCCCCCAAATTGGTACACACACAGAGCATTTGACGCTGGGCCCAAACATCTCTGGCATGTCTCCTGACAGTTTTTGCTTCTGTCTGAATATTTTGCAGCAAAGAGAATGTCCACAGACACACCCTTCGGATGTTGCTGCATCTACACCACAAGGTGTTGCCATCTTACATGGAAATCTTGAAGAAAACTCTTGAACCTCCAAAACAGGTTGGCTTTATTTCTGCATTCAGTTTTCGTACTTTGAACTGGACTTGAGTTGTAGTGATTGGTAGAATCAGTCTCTCTATACTACAGCCCCACATTGGCATTTGAGTCTGAAGCCCTAATTTAGAGCAGCATCTATTTGTGTAGGGGGGCTGGGGTGATTTCAGTATCAACTTCTTGGATCAGTAATTTAAATCATGTTTTAAATTACTTCTCTGAAATTTGAGAATTGTCATCTCTGACCTCATTCCAAATTACAACCTTGATTACCTGCTGTTTTGGCAAAGTGGTTGTTCCTCCAATTAAAATGATCAACTAGAAAAGCACTCGAAGAGCGCAGACCTCCGCCAAGCAGCGGTTCCCCTAGCCCCTATCTCGCAATGATAAAGAATCCTTTAAAAAATTCCTGGTTCCAGACGGTGATCCGGATCACCTCCAAAATTTAATCTCCTTGGCGGAGGTTATGTTTTTGCCAGCACTGGTTTGTTTGTTTGTTTGTTTGTTTGTTTGCAACATAACTCAAAAAGTTATGGACAGATTTTAATGGAATTTTCAGGAAATATCCTTTCTGGGACAAGGAACAAATGATTAAATTTTGGAGGTGATCCGGAAAACCGCCATTACGGAAATGTCGATTTTCGGGTATAACTATTAAACTAAAAATGATATCAAATGTGATTCCAATTTCTAATGTTATGTTTTTATGGTCCAGGAATCCATTGAAATAGATAAATCAAAGGCAGGACTATTATTTTGGGGTGTAAGTCACAATAAGCTGGGCGAACTGTGCTGCTTGGCGGAGGTCTGCGCTCTCCGAGTGCTTTTCTAGTTAAATTACAGCTCAATAATTGTAGGTAAATGATACTAATATCAAAAATTTATACGAAGTCCACCAGTAATGAAAGTCACATGCTTTTTCCAAGCATATTACTATTTATTGCAGTAGCAGTTCATGTAATTTGCCAGCAGCCGATGTAACATGTAACATTAAGCCAGTGTGATTAGGGCTTTAGACTGGGAAAGCCATGGAAAACATTTGCCTGTTGTCACCTACCTAACAAACCTGTACGTTAACATCACAGGTGGAGGGGAGCATCACAGCCACAGCCAAAATTATTTGATTGAAATTAGTTATTACAGTTATTTCCTCTCTGGTTGATGTTAATATTATTCAGTCCAATAATTCAAGTGCACTTAACCTGGAAAACAGGATGGTACAAATTTCCATACATATTTAGCGGGTTGAAAACATAATTAATTATGATATTAATAAAGATATTTTATAATATTGAAATTATAATATGACAAATATTTTCACTGTTTCACGATGAATAAATCTACATCCAGTCTGTGATCAGGACTCTTAAATTCCTACATTAAGCAGCTCTTATTCTTATTCTTATTCTTTAAATGATAAGTGTGCTGCTACTTCCACCTCTGTTTGTCATTTTTCTCTTATAAGCTGCATATCTTGAAACAGCATCTAGCCACAATTGGCCAAGAGATTGGCCAGAGTGTCACCTGACACTAGAGTGGACAGCAGTTGTAAACTCCTCCAAAAGCTTTCTCTTGAACTTGCTCTGCCTCACACTGTTTTCACTCTACATACATCATTTTATCATCGAGCCATAGGAGAAAAAAGGGAAACGGTAGAAAGCAGCATGGTGGCTGGTGTCAATGTTACGACTCAATGCCGACTGCACAGTGTAATGACCTCAGAAGGCTTTTTTTAAGGTAAAGGTTTTCAGGGTACAGGAAATGTATTATATCAGTGAGGGTCCTCATAAGTATAGAAGTACAATTGTGTTTGTTTTTTCAATGACAGTTTAGCATTAGAGCTTTAAAACAAAGCAAATGTATACAGTACATGACAAAAGCACTTATGTTTTGCATGTACCGTGTATTGCATATATGTACTGACACTGATGTGATGCTGTGCCTGGTGACCACAGAGCAGTGAGCCGGTGAAGGAGCTGTACACCCAGCTGACAGAGAAGCTGGAGGCCCAGAAGAAGAGCCCTCCACCACTAGAAGAAACCCCATCCCTGGATCTGGGACTGCACCCAGTGACCGTCCCCACCACTGCATCAACCCCAGCTACGCCTCTCTGAGGCACATTTCTCTATCAGTGACTGACTGTAAATACAGCCACCAGTTTGGCTTGTGAATTTTGAAAAAAGACTGAAGATTTTACATTATTGTTTGTTATATGATTATTCATGGAGGTTTATTTTCTTTAGATGTCCTGCTCTGACAGTGTCGTCCAGGGGGTGGTGGGGGAGGAGGTCATTGCTTTTTTTTTTTTTTTTTTGCTTTTCTAAGCTTTGTGCTCTGCATTATTGTCTAAATACAGAGTATTTTCATATGTAATTTGGCTATCAGTGTGTTACATTTGAGTTGTGTCAGTAGTGCAACAAACCTGTAAATAAATTAGGATTTAGACATACCGAGTGGTGTTAATGTGTTCCAGGCAAAGTGACAAGAAGTGACAGATCTTATGCAACACCTCTATGCAGTTTCTGTCACTTCAATAGAAGCACTTGACCTTGTTGGGCAACTCCCTTCATAACCACACAACACACATGGGAAGTGTGAGCGAGACACTGTTAGTGTGTTTTACTGGGCTGAAAATACTGAAGACAGCTTCAGCACTGGTAAGATCTTTTCAAATTCTATATGAGCAATCATATAGCAGAGGCATTTTACCTGCCATATCATTCAGTGTCTATATGGACATGAGATACTAGCATACCTAAAAAAAACTGAATCTGATGATACTTTTGAGTACACTAAAGGATGTAGTATTTTGTAGGTTTTTCAGAATTGATTTGGCATATACTCTTATTACAGTATATTAGAAAGTGACAGGAAACTTCACTTGGGGTTCACAAGTACTTTTGTGTGGTGTCTATATTGGTCAATTTACATACAGAATACAAGTTATGCATCTCTTATCTGTTACTTAGTTCCCCAATGATACTAAGAGCAGGAACTGATTTCTCTGCAAAGAGCGACGAAACAGCACATGATCACAATGAGTGTAGATGCTCAAAGTAACATAATAAGTAAGTAAAAAAACTTGGAAATCCATACAACATAATGCAACCCAAATGACACAAATTCCACTATCCAAAGGGAAAAATATGTATGTTGAAGCAGCTCTGACACAGCCTCAGCAAAGACTGAACAATAGAGGCATCATAAGGTAGTATTTATTTCATTGGATTGAATTCTATTTTACATGTGTAAATGTAAAATGTAAATCTATTTAACTGTGTTGAGCCCAACTCCTGTGTAACCTTTCCATGGTCCTGAATGATCCCATGATGCATATTTACAGTTTTTCTCAGTCGCTTTGGTGCATCTCTCACATCACTATTAACATTTGCATAACAGTTAGTGCATTTCTCAAAACAATTAGTACAAACTGCAAAACCTAGTTGATAACCTGCAAAAGTGCCTCACTTGCTCAAAATGGATTGTTCATTCCTCAAAAGCAAGTATTCATGTCAATGAAAGTGTCAGTGTCAACAAAATGAAAAGTCCCAACACCATTGTTTATGAACAAGACAGTCAAATGGCTTAGTCATGTTTTCATTATGACAGTTTACTCACTGTACAGTACTTACTTACTGTAAGTGTTTTCAAATGCAAAAAGGCAGATCTTGGCAACACTACTTGAAAATGCTCAAGACAGTACTATACACTGTTTGCACAGCCATTTGAAAACGACAGTAAAGTTACACATTACTGTATTTAGTGAGGTAACTGAGAACAAGACACTGAATACATATGTTTCACATTTTACTGCACATGCTCTTTGCAATTCTAATGTGTTCAAAGCATTGTGCAAAAGAAAAATACACATGTATTTACAACAAACATGAGAAACTGCCTTAGAGCTGTGCACAACTGTAAACAATATTGCAGTACATATTGGAACTGAACATACAACATACACAGTACTGCAAATCATTCAAGCACATGCTGCAAACCACTGTACAGATCTGAGTGGTGAAAACACACATTACCCCAAACAACATACTTGTTCAGATGGTCTCCAGTTAGACCCCTGTCATTCTCAAGGATTATGTCCCTGTAAAGAGTGTATAAAACAGTCAGCAGATGTTGTGTGTTGTATGGACCAAGATGGGGGATATGAGTGAGGACGCCATTTTCTGAGATGGCTGACACACAGTGTAACATTCCCTCCTCATTGGCCTGGGACATCTGTGGCTGCTCTCTGTCCAATACAATCCCTTCCACACTGTCTACCTTTTGCCAGATTGAAACCCGCCTCAGGAATAAAATGATAAAGAAATGTATCAAATTTGCTTGACAGATTTTGACAACTAGTTCAACATTTTTGTATGTAATGACTCAAGCAATGAAATGAGGACTATTAGTTTTATAGGGAATGACTATTCAGCATTCATTAGTATAGTTCATTTTGACTGACATGACATAAGCAAATGATAATGTTATAAAACAGCAGAAAATTGTATGAAAGCAACTCATGCATGTCCAAAGGATTTGCAATTTGTTGGAAAGAATGAGAAACTGCAACTATAATGGCCACAAATGACTAAATGTTGTGGAGGTTGAACTAACAGTTATGAGAACTTTAATTCTGATCAGAGAAATGCACCAAAGCGACTGAGAAAAACTGTAAACATGTTTCTTTGGCTTCATTATGACACGGTGCATATCTGGCTCGGACCTTCCTCACAGCCATGTGTTCCTGCCTAACCAGATTGGATCATGTGATGCTACATGTTTGCTTCAAGATGAATAGGACAAATAGAGATTTCTTAACAGGACAAAACAAGAATTGTTTGGATTTGCAAGTAGCACTTAGTAAAAAAGTTTCAAGTGATACACACTATCCTCTCCCTCCACTTGGATGGCTTAGTTACTTTCACTATACTTGTTTTTAATGAGGAATTCCATCAATTAGTGTAACTGTCATGTACGACTCAGCCTGTGAAAACCTGGTACAAGCTTGACAAAAAGTCAGGCTACCTCTTCCAATGACTTTATGAAAGTATAGGCACGAAAAATGCATCTCAGTTCCTTCACAGTACCAGGAAGGGAAAGTAAGTTTTCATGCTTGAGGAGAGAAGGTCCTTGAGCGAGTGTTAAAAAAAAAGGTCAACATGGAGTTAAATGTAAACGTTCATTGGTAGAACTAGAGGAAAGGTTCCAGGTTCTCTAAGTCAAAAGATGAATGTAAACCTCTGAAGACAAAAACACCCACAGCAGATTTCATGGAGGTCTGGCCCTTATCTTTCATAATAAGAAAGACATTGTAGCCTAAAAGTCAGAAGCTCTGCCAGTTTCACTTTACTAGTTTACTAGTTTCACTTTGTTTGAATGATTATTATTTAAATCACTGTTAAATTGCAGTAACATTTGTCTGTAGGTTCATTTCTACAAGTGACCCCTTTTACACCAGCCCTGGAAATGCTTATTATTAACATTTCAATTAGAAGTCACTTTAAGTTAAATTACAGGCTGAAATTACAGACCAACAAAAAAAGTGAGAAAAAGGTGAAATTAAAAACAAGATACCAAAAGTTTACCCAAAAAGACATTGGAATTACGATACCAGCCATACCTTCCTAATTATGAAAAACAGGAGGAAAGAGGAGTAAACAAAACAGCAGGTCTCCCCTACAGAACGTCCTGGCAACAAGTTAAAAAAAACAAAACAGAAAAGAACATCAAATAGTTAACCTGTTAACTACAATCTAATAGCAGGACTGTTACCTTTCAGACATTTAGCTGACAGCAACATAGAAATGAGCCATGAGTCTGGACACAGATGGGCTCAGACTGCAGCTTCCCCGCCCTGCCTGCACACAGCCCCACGTGGCTGCAGGAAGCCAGCTTTTGTCAATTTCCTCACTGTGGCACGAATAAAGGTTGATCTTATCTTATCATAAGCCAACAGCATGACCACATAAAAGAGGACGTGAAACTGAGAGCAGCCAGCCTGAGGAGCAAGGCGGCACAAACAAGTTTTAACATTTGCAATGTCACATGGAGGCATGTACACCGGCCTAAAACAAGCAGGCCAATTGGAAATGCATGGGTAAATATGTACTGCATTTACATAAAACCGATGACATCACCAGGGTTTTTTTTTTTTTGGACTACTGTATATAGCTATGCACCAAAGTCCATAAGAGCATTATAGGAAGGTTTTCTATTGTACAACTGTACTATTACAGTAAAATATTGGATTTCCTTAATACATTTCTCTCAGAATATAACAACAACACTGTAGAAAATATCAGTCTTTGACTCTGTTCTGTACTTTTTGAAAGTAAAGCCATTAATAGTATTTCTTTTCTTGCTTGATTAATTCAATTAACACAATTCCAGACACAACACAGTGAATTTGCAAAACATAAAAAGGCAACTTTATTGTCTTCCCATCCTTGACACAATGCACAATTTCTAGAGCTCCAAAATAGTGGAGCCTTGGCTAATGAATTTGAATCTATTTTTATTTTTGTTAATTTTGTATCTATTTTTGTCTTTTTACCTATTATATTTCTTAACTAAATATTTGTGTAATTCAATCACAAACTGCACTGTTAGTGTTGTTGCAATAGTAAATCTGTTGGGAGATCCATTTTTAATATGAAGTTTGTTTGTTTTCTAAAAATGCATATAATCTGTTTATTGATCTAACAAGAAAAAGGTTGCTTTTGTGATATATGATTCTGTGCTTTTCCCACAGGTGTAAGAAACAGAAGATCCTTGAAATGATGATGCCTCTGGTGGTTTCCTCGCAGCTTATGAACAGCAGCAATGACTCTGGATCGTGCCTGGGGGACTCCCAGCACGTGTCCATCACCACCCTAATGTGCATAGTCTTCTTGCTGGGCTTCCTCCTAAACACCTTCAGCCTCTGGGTCTTCTGCTGCCGGCTGCCCTGCTGGACCTGTGGAACCACGCTGCAGTTCCACCTGGCCCTGAGCGACGCCATCGTCACCCCGGTCACTCCCATGATGGCGGTGAACTTTGCCGTGGGCAACAACTGGCCCTTTGGTCGGCTGCTGTGCCAAGTCAAGATTGCCCTGCTCAGTTCACATTTCTCCGGCAGCATCATATTCCTAACTCTCATCAGCATCCATCGGTACACAGCCGTGGTGCACTTCAACAGAAGCTCCTGCATGAAACAAAGGAACTTTGTCAGGAAACTGTGTGCAGGAGTTTGGTCTGTGCTACTGATCCAGGCTCTGATCTATGCTTTCATGCTTCCTCCAAGTACAGAGGGCAGCCACAGTCAATGCCTGTCCATCCACCAGAGGAACCTGACAGACACGTATTTTATCATTAACTTCATCCTGTTCATCTTTGGGTTTCTACTCCCTTTCCTCGTGTCAGCTGTTTGCTATGGCCGTCTGGCGAACACCTTAAATCAGCTCAACATTAACACAGCCAAAGGTCTGAAAGTCAAGATGAAGTCTCAGAGGATGGTAGGCTTGTGCCTGCTGATATTTGGGCTGTGCTTCCTGCCTCTGAATGTGGTACGAACTGTGGGAGTGGTACTGAAAAAATTCTACCCACAACAATGCCGTGCTCTTATGCAGATCGAGACGGCATATTATGCATCCTTAATTTTTGCAGGAGTGAACAGCTGCCTGGATCCACTGTTGTACTGTTACGGTTCACAAAACTTTCGAAATGCATTCCAGTCTTTCAGAATTGGACAGGTAGAGAGTCCAAACAGAAATGATTCAGAAATGACTCCAAATCAGTGACACAGAGTCATGCACTATAACCGAGTGTGACCGATTCTTGAGGCCAAGGATTCAATGTTTGTGGAAAGACCAAGTTTAGATTAGGTGACAGTGAACCAGTGTTGTATTTATAATTCCAATTTCTTTGTGTTCAACAACCTGAGGTGCCCCAGGCCCTGCTTTCTCACCCAGATACCATGTCCTTTTGTGATTTAAATTGTGATGTCTAGACATCTTAAACCTTCCACCTGGATACAAAGCCCTGCCCCCGTGCCGATACCTGCAGCAGACATGAGTGTGAAGCATACCTGAGGGGGCGTTCCTCAGTTGTAAATGTTTAGGCCTCCCCATGTTCAGGCTCTTTCTTCATTCTGACCGCTCGTTTGTTGACCTTTTCTTTGCAAAGTAAATTTAAAAAAAAAAAACCTTGCTGGCCGGCAGAGAACTCTATTTCATTCTTCACCAGTAGCAGAGAATTTCCACAACACTTGCAAGCAAAGAAGATTTCCAAACAGGTTATACTGACTGACACCCTCAATTTGATAAGCTCAGCATCACATACCCGTCTTTGATTTATTTGATCAATATTTCCTAATTTTATGACAACCCTCTTTTCTGGAAAGGTTAATCTTTTTCATACCAGAGTTCTGCACAGGCCTTAAATGGATATAAGAAAACATGAGGCAGCATAAAGCATGATATAAAGACTCAAAGAAGACTTTTTCTTCATTTCAACCATTGCTAATTGCTTGTTGGGCCAATGCAACTTCCCACTGGGCATTGTCTGTCACTCAGCACATGGCACAGATTGATGCAGATGTTTGGCACAGTCAGACAAAAAGAGCCATGGGGAGCTGTTTGGCTTCAGTATCTTGCCCGAGGACTGCAGGGGGCCAGGGATCAACCTGCCTACCTCCTGAGCCACAGCTGCCACAGTGCGTAGTAGAATCCCTACTGTTTGCTTATGACATCAGATGGTTGAAGGGCCATCTCCTGTTGCCATCATTTCCCTTAATTACCCATGGATGTTAGCTTCATTTAACTAAATAAAATTTTAAGTAAATGTATGATTTCAGAATTCTCATTTTTGACCTCTCCCACCCACAGATTTGAAGTTGCATTCATTTACCCTTATAGATATCAACTGCAATGCATACCATAAATATCAGCCTAATGGTAGCATTGCAGGAAAAAAATCATGGGGGTCACCAAAGTCACTATCATCTGGGAACCATGAATGCTTTGAAAAAATTTGGTATCTATCAGGTAGCAACCTTTCAGTTGAAAAGTGAAATGTTTCACTTGTTGATGGTGCTAGCTAGAGGATCACCAAGGACATTAGGATTCATCCACTGGGGGCCATGAATGTCTGCACTACATTTTTTGAAGAAGGCAAAATGTTACCATACCAATATAAAGAAAGCATTGTGGTGCTACAGAGATGCCCCGGCCTACAAATCATAGTCTCCAGGTGTAAAGGAACATACTTGTTCCCCTCAAAGGTGTTTATGTAAAACACTGTGACTGAACAACAAGAGAATAACCATGCACCTCCCGAATCATGGCTCCAATCAACCAGCAGATTACCTGAGGCCACCTCAGCCTGCAGTCATACTGAGTGATACTGAGTCATACTGGTGAGTGAGCATCTTTAAATCTACCCAAACTACTTTATAGGTCCCTGTGAGGGGAAGTTTCTCTCACCTCCATTTTCTTGCATTTTTTCTTGCAAAATACTGGATAGTTTAATCTCTTCAAACCTGGAACGCTATCAGATTCAGATGAAACAATCTAAGAGGTCAAGTGAGAAGGGGTTGCCCATCACAACTCAGGAATGGGTTCAACTTGTGTTGGAAAAAAATGGTTCTGTAAATCTGAGAGATTAAAACAGGGCTCACCAAAAGTGAGAATCATACCCCTAGATCAGTGATTCCCAACCTATGGGCCGAAGGTATTGCAAGTGGGCCGCCAAATCATTTCCAAAATATTTTGACTTTTGTGTGGGGGTGGGAAGAGTGTAATTATATAAAAATAAACAGAATAATGTCCTTAATGTTAAAAATCAGTTACATTTAAAATTATATTATAGATGTTCAAATATTCTTTTTATTATTAGTTTGTTTTGTTTTTAGAAATGAGAGATAGGGGCCGGGCCATTTTGCAGTGGGACCGCATTACACTTGACCTGTTTATGAAGCTGAGGGTTGAAACTGCAGTATAAACACGGACAGCTGGCTAGCAACAGGGAGAATAAAAAGAAAAGAGAGAGAGGAGACTGGTGAGTATTAGCGCTGGGATTTTTTTGGACAGGCACAGTAGCTGAACTGTTGATGTCAAATTGTTATGTATAAGAATGCATTTCTCTGTTTTTGATATTTGATTATATTTGATGTCAAATTGTTATTTATGAGAATGCATTTCTCTGTTGTTGAAGGATAGTGTTTTTTATTAATCATTTGTTAATTAGCTTGTTACATACAGCCCCTTATTTGTAATTTCTGATATTTGTGTGGTGCTGAAGCACAGCTCCTTGAATGACGGGTTTGTGTGTGTGTGGTGTCGGAACATGTTACAGATGATATGTTTGTGACTGTTCAGCTTCCATCTGGTTTCTATTGTATTCAGTTCAGTCCTTTATGTTTCATCTTCAATAAAAAAGCGCTCTGTTTTTTTGAGACTTAAAAGTGGGCCCTGAGTTGGAAAAGGTTGGGAACCACTGCCCTAGATCAACGAGCCTGCTGATAACTATCCTTCACCACTGAGATTCGACAGCACCCTCTTGTGGTCAGAGTTATATGTTCACCATGTGCAACTCTGTGCACGTGCATGGGCAACACTGGACCCTAAAAGCACTGAGAGCATTTTATAAACAGTAGATTTGGTGTCATTATTAAATGTTCAATAAAGAATAACAGTTGGACATGATCAGTCTATTGTGACATCACAAGTGGAAATGTAAAAAACTAAACAACCCTAAATCAAAAACCCTTTATTGTGACTGTCATGGTTTTGGTCTGTTGTGTTTTTTCTACTTTATCAGGCACAGCTTCAGTGGCTGGGGGCGTGGTCTTCAGGGCCTGGGGCTCTCCACTCTCACAGCTATATAAAATTTCACCACATTAGTGGCAGCTTAAGACTCCTCTCAATCTGCCAGACTGTCCCTTTCAATGTCCCCTGTTTTCCAGAG
This sequence comes from Centropyge bicolor, assembly GCA_037975185.1. NCBI lineage: Eukaryota > Metazoa > Chordata > Actinopteri > Pomacanthidae > Centropyge > Centropyge bicolor. The sequence continues at coordinate 1,590,504 of JBBMOC010000013.1, read as the reverse complement.
CTTTGTGCTTTTCACCGGTGTCTTTAGCATTTCTAATTTCTCATGTTTTTACACACTACTAGTTCATCAATGTAGCTAATATGAGTTTTTAAACTTCCAAATGTTCAATTGTGATGTCACAATAGACTGAAAATTTCCAACAAAGATCACTAGCTGGAATGGACATTTGCAACCATATGTTGCCATTCAGTTTCAGTTTGCCATTCATGGATGACACTTTTACTTGATAAGGGTCAGGTCCAGACTGGATCTGGTCTTAATCTGCAGTCCTTTCTGTTTTATGGACCCAAACAGAAGCAAAAAGCTTTACATTCTTGTTGGCGCAGCCCTGGGCAACCATGGTCCCATAATGCCTTGGCTCAGCGTGAGAAGAATATGTGTAGAGTGATGGAAAGCTGCAGCCTGTCCCAGTTCACACTGAGCAACAGGTGTGTTTGCAGTGCATTCCCGAACACAAGCAGTTCACAAACTTGTTCAATAATAATTACATCTGAGCCTATATCACATTATCCCATTCCAAGAGACTCACCAACGATCTACTATTCTGTTTTTACTGTCTTGTAGTTGAAGAGTTTCAATGTGTTGTTTTAAATCATTTAGGAATCCAGGAAAGTTTGGTGTGGATCTACTCAAATTACACCTGTGAATATGAAATTTAATTCGGTTCAATTTTATTTGTTTTCGTGTTTGCAATTCAAAATGAAATTTTTACATTCAATGACAATGTTATAGTTACTTTTACTCAACATACAGTCCGCCATGTGATTCCAAAAGCTATTGGAACAGGTACAATGGAAAAATACGTGTACAACAGATTCTATGTCGTCATTATAGGAAGTACTTAGCTGTAGCTGGTTCGTTTGTTTCATCCTGGAGAGGCCCGTGACATCACGAGAAGGGGTGGGGCTGTGGATGCGCGTTGTCGGCGGTGCGCACAGGTGAGCTGCAGTCTCGCTGAGAATCGGCCAAAACATGGGGAAGCTTCAGGACTTTGCGATCACGCTGGACAAGAACAAAGTGGTTTACAGTCCGGGAGAGTCCATCTCTGGAAGCGTCACCTTCAAGCTGGGTCAGCCGCTGCAGTGTAAAGGTAAGAGTCCTCTCAAAGGGACGCTGTTTGTCCAATATATGCGCACCTGTCGGGAAAACGACGCCAAACAAGGAAGTAGCAGATTCAGCCGAGATAACGTGGGTTGACATTTAGGCCATTGGCACTATGAGTTCACTTCGTCCTATATGAAGATAATATTGATCTATCTATCTGTCTGTGGTTGGTAAAATGGACTTTATTTATTCTAAGTAATTTCACTATAATATTCCTGTAATATTTCTACAGATGCATTCTGGGATTCCATGAGAGACGGTAATGGGACCTAACTGAACATTTGGGTGTTGTTCTGTCTTGTATAACCATGATCTTAAAGACAGGGTTGAGATTCATGAGTCCAAGTCTCCTCCTCCCATAGAAGTATGAGACATCACACACAAACACTGACTCCTAACTTAATGTCAAAGTCATTTGTTTAAATATTCCATTTATTCAGTTATCTGTCCACTTACATATTCTCTACATTTTAACTTCCATCATCAACTCATCACCCTTCATGAATTATAATCATGTTTTCTGTTCTGTGACATTACATTTTTCAGATAACCCAATATGTTTTAAATGGTGTATTTAGTCTAAGAAGTAGGAGAACCAGTAAAAGGACACTCAGTTTTTAAGGTCAGAGACACATGGTTGCCATAGAAAAAGGACTTTGAACATGGTCATAAATAGGGAAATAAATACACTTGTATTTGAATATTAGCCTAAAATAATTCAAACATGAATATATTGAGTCTAACAAATATTATAAATGGCCTATAAGATATTCAACAATATGGGATGTAAACTCCCCCCTAGTTCTGAAAACCATCAAACTCCCTGAAAAATTAGAGAGGACATTACCTCAGTTTCCTCAATGGAAGCTTCAGCCCTGCAGAGAGCGGAAGTGTTTATTACCTTCTGTGACATGGACATCTATTATATGAGTTTCTCAGGGTTCTTCCTTGATGCACATGCAGTCTGTTTGTGCACTGTCTTGTGTTCTATAGTGTGAATGAGAGGCCAGAAAGATGTTGGAGGTTTAGTTTCAGACACTAGGATCAAGTAGCCAACAGGTGTTGACTGCAGTTATTGCTGGGACAAAAGAACTTTGGTTTATCATAGTCACTACTCATTTGTTGGCAGTAAATCACATCTCACTATAGATATAAGTAGTACTGCAGCTGACAGTTGTTCATTTTCCATTATTCTGACAGTTATTTTCTTGATTCATGGTTCATAAAGCACCAGATAACAGTTAAAATGCTCAGTTCATTTTGCTTTGTCCAACCAGCTCAAAATCAAGAGTATTAATTTACTGTAATGTAAGAGAAGGAAAAGCAACACATTCTCATATTTGAAAACCTCAAACTGTCAAATATTTGGTATTTTTGCACAAATAAGGATTTAAATGAATGAGCAATTAAAATAGTTACAATTACATTTTGTCACAACACGAATTGATTTATTGACAAATTGTTGCTGCTCTAAATTGAAGTGGTGTTTAAACAAGTGGTCTATCAATGGATCAATCATTCAACAGAAAGTGAATCCGCAGCTCATTGAAAAAACTGAGGAGTTGAATCAATTATTAAGCAATAATGCTGAACCTTTTCTTGGTCCAGCCTCTCTACTGAAGCAAAAATGGGCTTTAAAAAACATGCCTGTTTTCTTCAATCCAATCAAATCCAGATAGGGAGTTCAGCAGCTCATCTGAACTAGTTTTTCTTGGATCACTTGACTGTCAGGATGATTGGGCAGAGGTCAGACTGATTCTGCTTGATTACCTGAATGTTAAAGTTAGAACTTTTCATCTTGAATTTTGGTATCCGAATTTCGCCAATAAAATTTTAAAAATGCTGGACACAGTTTAGATAGCTAGATTTCATCATTTCAAAAAAGCGATTTAAACCATGATTTTCAAAGTGAAAAATTAACATGTTATAAGCTTTTATACAGTATTCAGTAATATTTAAATTTTAGTTTCAGTTGTGGTAAATCGTGGTTAATAAGAAACAATTCGTTATGGCCTCTCTTAGCTTCCTTACTTCCTAAATATGAGGATTTGCCACTGAATATCTTAAGGTTTTGAACTGGACAACAAAAGCAATTTAAATGCAAGAAATTTCTGATGTTGTTTCTGTATGCAAAACACTCAACTTAATTGAAAAAAAAGTTATTTGCTCTAAACTTGATCATACCCATGGGAAGACAGGGCATGCTCGACCACCTTTATCAGGTATAAACTAAAGGAGGTCAAACTGGAGAAAGGAACACAAACTGGAAAAGCAAGTGAATGGCACTTTCCATTCACAGCAACATCTCATCTAAATGTTCTTTTGAAATTCAAGATCTCAAAGGCTTTGCTGTGACTAATGATAGAGAGAACACACTTGTCAGTGTCTGTGAACGTCTTGGGAGCAGCTTTTATGTGTTTGAGAGTTTCTGTTTGAATGCCTACGCCGTCTGTTTACATTCCTCTACAGGTAGAACTGGTCAGACTGTCAACTTCATGCTGCCGCCTCCCAGGAAATAAACCCTCTCACTAAGCAACCCTTTAAATCACTGATGGATTATGAAGTGGGCTAGGCCCTGAGATAAGAGACACATTACTGTGCAAACACTGACATTACGTGAAAAGTCAAATGTATGTCAGTCATTGTTATACACTTGGGACATGATAAGATGAAGTCACTAAAGGACTGTTTCAGATTGTGTAATGAAGAGCAAAATGAATCTTGGGTTTTAAAGTGTGTAGTTTATAGACTTAAAATACTTATATTTTATTGGATCCCATGATTTACAATGAACCTGCACAGAGCCCTGACCTCAGCCCCGTCTGTCATCATTGTTGGACCTCACTCAGACACAGCAGCATTAGCAGACACTGTAGTCCTTCCCAGTTCTCAAACAGTAGTCTGTAGTCGACCTCATAAACATAGAATATTTATCAGGTGACACTCTGTATGTCAGCCTAATGAACCCTGACTAACTCATAATCTTCAAAATATTTGCAGTGAAATAAATAGTGCCAGAAATCCAAAGGAAGTGCTCATAGAATTGAGAGTACAAGATCAGCTGGAGATTCATGCTGTTCCAGTCTGTGTTAAAGAAGAAATATGAGGTGGAATAGGTTTTGAAGTGAAATATTATAATCTCAAGTGCATTTCACTGCTGAGGATTGGGAAAAAGACAAGCAAATAAAAAAGACATTTCAAATGGAGCATTGTACAGATGTCAGTCTCGCAACCTTAAGGCTGTAATTAAGTCTACTTCATTACTTAATGGCCAATTTAACCTCAACAACACTGTAACAATTACAGCACTGTGAGAGTGCAAGGTTTCCTATCACTTCTCTCTTTCTCTGGGAATCAATATGACACTGATGCTTTTTTAGTTGTGTCCAGGAAATGACTCATGACATTGTTTGTTTATGAGTGTTTTAGCCTGCAGCTGCTTAGAAATGTCTCTGTGGCTAACACCTTCAATGCACTGTGGGTTTGTTCTTATCTGCAGCCGTCAAAGTGAACTGCAATGGTTTCTGTGGCATCACCAATAAGGTAAATGACATGGCATGGATGGTGGAGGAACAGTACTTCAACAGCACTGTCTCTGTTGCAGACAAAGGTAACTACAAGAACTACAAAACTGTGTCACAATACATAAGGTGAAAAAACTAGGCACACACTCAAATTTCACATCAACGGGACAATTTTATTTTCTCTTTACATTGTGGAAAAAGTAGCTAGTGTGGTAAAAACACACTGTAGTGCAAAGACTGTAGTGGTGAAGGTTCCCATTTTCCACTGTGGACAGTGCATGCACCCCTGAGGCTTATCTGCCTGCTGGGAAACAGCAGGGTGATTGTTACCGTTTCCACTGATGGATGTTATCTGTGCTCTCTGTGTCCCACACAGGAACTCTGAAACAGGGAGAGCACACTTTTCCCTTCAAGTTCCTCATACCAGGTGAGAGCGTGGAGTGATGAGATGAGCACTTGTCACTGCACATTCTTTCCTCTGTGTGTGTGTGTTGTCCTCACATCTCGCAGCCTGGCAGACAATATGTCCTGGCATGTTGATATTTACCCTAATTCTCTCATGGTTCAGCAGCAGTTAGGATGGGACTCTCATCACATCATTCACTGGGGATTGTGAGTGCAGTGTGAAACATTGCATTGGTTTTCAGAATTAGTTCGAACCAGCCCAACGTATTGCACCAAAGCAGTATTATGAACCTGACAATTTTCACATTTAAATTGCTACTCTTTGACATTAACAATGATTTGAATGACCTTCTAATCCCAGTGACTGTTTCACTCTCACTTGTGTCATTAACAGCAGCAGGCAATTTTTTTTATTGAAAAACTCACTCTACATGTGTACGTCTCATTCCTTAATGGATTTTTAGTTTGTTGAGCAACACACATATTTTTGTCATATTGCTTTTCATTGACTGAGCTTTACTGTGAAATATAGTGTTTTCATAGAGGTCTGGATTGTTTGGGAGGCCTACAAATTTAGTGTGACTTAGTTTGACCAGATGAAGTGGTGTATGGGATCTGAATAAGCTGTTGCCTGATCCTCTGACTGCTTGTGTTTCTTAACCTGTGCTGCAGTGATATTGGAGTGTTTCATGTTGTCCTAGATCTCAACAATTGCTAATTACAGTGTTATTGTAACTGAAAGAAATGCGTATGCTAGAGCCAATCTGTAATTTCCTTCAGGTTTATTGTTGGTTGTGTTTGAAATGGTTTCCTCATTTTATAATGTGTTTGTTATGTCGTCCCTTCATTTGATGTTCAACAAAGCTGAAAATTGCTCTGCTATTGAACTCCACTGGGTTGAATAATAATTTGACACAATGTCATTTTGTATAATTTTTGGCAATTCGTCTAAGAGTTCGAAACAACCTGGAAAAGTCGCCCTCATCAGTTCTAGTAATGGCTGCTGTCACCGTGTCAAAGGTTCTTCCTTTGTTCTCTACAGTCTATGGTTCCTTCCCATTGAAGTGTTTGTTTTAGATATACAGAATGAGAACTGTTATTGAAAATGTAGGTCTCTGGTGCAACGGATTCTCCTCAAGATCTCCCTTCAGTTTCCAGCACCATGTCAAATGATGTCAGCAGGAGTCAGTTTGTTTCCACTTACTCATTATGATACAATCAGAGAGCACTCCCTGATGACATCAGCACATTTCTGGTGAACTTTTAGACAACAATAGAGTGATGTTGACTGTGGCCAAACCACAGATACTGAAATATTTGATTATGTAATATTTCCTCCCCTATATTTCTTATGAGTGGTTTAAAAATCACCACAGAACTGATATTTATCAGATAATGAAAATTCAAGTTGGATCACAAAACATTGTGGTGTGATGAAATTATGAAATAATTAAATTAATAACTTGTGATGACAAAAAAATGTCCTTGAAGACATTTAGATAATCCATTCTGCTTTAAATACAGAAACAATTAAAAAAAATTTGGAACTTTAAAAAATTTTTTTTTTAGCTTTTATTTTGGTAGGCATTTTTTTTGGCACTTTCATGAGTCTTGGAGAATGGGACACCTTGTCCCTTGCTCTCTGTCACACATTACTGTTACACACTGTTACCATAGTTAATTATAATGGGCTCTCATGCACAAAAGACCACAGCCGGCCCTTGTGTTTAGCCTTTGTTAGGCGATTTATCTGCTGGAGTCCTACTGAATTTTTCCAGGTAAAGCCTTCTCCACAACACAGAAACACAAAAGTAACCCGACCGGTCTTTTTACTTGTGAATCTAAGTCTGTCATTTGAAACGTGTTTGTGCTTTCACCACTAGAGCGCCTGCAGGTGTATCAGGATGCTTCTCTGGAGTGTTGATTTCATGTTTGCATGCAAAATCAGGAAAACAACTGGTCATTTGTTCTTAAAGGCTATGGAATAAGAAAACTGGGGAATAAGGATCTTTTTTGTGACAGTAGAACATTGCCTTCGTATATACTGTGAGAAGGAAATCTCAGCTATTGTACAACATGGTCAAAGTGTCTTTTACACTTAAATCTTAAATGCTGTTATAACAGTAAGTCTGTTTTTACTGTTGTGTAAGAAAACTAATGCAAATTGTCTATTTTCTTCAGAGTCCGCTCCGACATCCTTTGAAGGCAACTATGGCAGGATCGTTTACAGAGTGAGGGCTTTTATTGACACACCGCGATTTTCCAAAGACTACAACACAGAGAAAGCCTTCTTCCTGCTACGCCTTCTAAACCTGAATGAACTGCCAGACATATGGGTGAGACATGTGTGTATATGTTTGAGTGGCTAGACAATACACAAGGTTGATATTTGTCTTCAGAGTTCAAAATCACACCCACCAGCACCTAAACAAGTCATCATGAGCCCCTTACCAATTTCAATACCATTTTACTGAAGTGAATTTACAGAAAAAAATAAATGCAAAAATACACATTACTTTTAAATAAATGTTATAGTATTTAAAAGCAAAATGATTGGAAGTGTCTTGGTACATTATTCCTGAGACATGGGTTGTGAATCCCTTATTGAATTCATCTGTTGTCACCTGAATGCTTAGTTTCTAACCTATAAGCCAAAGGTTTAATTGAGATCTGTCCTTTTTATTGGTAAGGAAGATAGAAGCACTACTGTGTTGAATGTCATTTTTGTTCATAATTCATATCAATCCTGATAATGAGATGAGCAGTAGAAGATATGAAATGGTGACAAATAAGTAGTTGACACATTGAAATAACAGTAGAGTACTGCTTTGGCATACTTTATTCTTCATCAGCTCCTGATGCAGACCTCTAGCATTTAGAGCAGTTTATCTTGGTATGATATGAATGTAACTGGGAGACTCCAACAGCTGACATGAATGTGAAGCAGCCAGTATTTTTCACTATAGAAAAGTTGTGACTCCATTGGTCTCAAACTACAAAAACACATAGTCAACTTGCATTATTAAGGTGATTTTACAAAGCCAGGCCTCTTTTAACTCACAAACAGACACTAACTTGCAGAGAGCACATAACCAGTGTCACTCTGGACTGTTAGCAAGTAACGGTCAAAGACTCACAGAGACTGATAGTACCTCATGATCTAACTTGGAATCTAATGAGGAAAGAAAACAAATATGTATATTAGAATTCTGAACGACTCCTTTAAGAAACATCTATGTCAGTCTTGATGACTCCTTAACGTTATAACACTGTCCTCCTCCATGCAGGGAACCTGTTCATCCGCAGTGACCCAGCAGTTCACCTACATGCTGATGAAGACAGGCACGGTGGTTCTGAAGGCCCAGACTGACATGAAGGGCTATACACCAGGCCAGATCATCCAGGTGATGGCCAACATTCACAACCAATCTGGGAAGACCACCGGCAACATGGCGGCCAGCCTGATGCAGGTAAACAGTTTTTGCATCTTGGACCAAACCTCCAAATCTCTGAATGTGTTCTCCAATAGTCCCATCATAGGTTATCACTGCATGTTAATGTAGCATTTCATTGAAAACCCTGCCTTCTCATAACTGAAGAAGTATGCCTAACAGGTAATCTTCACTGAGAAGTAGATCAGAAAACCATAACAGGTAGCTAAAAGTTTTGTAGAGCTGCAGAGTTTGGTTGATATGCTCACATGGTTAATTGTAACAGATTCAGTGTGAACAAGGTTGGAATGATTCTTTAAATGTCTTATTATATTAAATCACTGTCAACATATCCCATTAAAAGACCCAGCTCAGCAATATGGTGGTCACCTTTTCCTGCTGAAGACTTCAGTCTTCAACAAATATATAGTTTCATTCAGCCAGTGCAGCGGTGTGGCTCCTTGAGATTTATGGTTTTTTTGACAAGAAGAAGATGTATCAGCCTTTGGATAGACACAAATACACACACTGGGCTTGTTAGTAAGATGCATTCATTGTTGCTTGGGGTCTTTCTGTGGGATTTGTTTACAAAATAAAAGAATAATGGCAGATATAAAGTGAATTGAAGGAGACTTTTCTGTGTGTCTGCTGGGTGTGCTAATACAATAGCCATGTTCATTTTATAGGGTGATTATATGCTAATGCTTAGAATTTAAGTTTCTGAAATGTCTCTCATGAATGAGACAGCAGCTGATTCTTTGTCTGTTGGTATGAAGCACAGGAACAAATCATTTTAATTCTATTTACTTATATTTATGTTTTATTTTGGCTGCCTTGGGAGGCACTTGAGAAATTGTGTTCCTCAGTCACCTTATACTAAGTCCAGTTTGTCCATGTGTGTTTTCAGAGAGTGACCTATGAGACAAAGAGGCCCACCCATGATGTGAGGACAATTGCGGAGGTGGAGGGCGGTGTGGTGAAGGCCGGCAAGGAGGTGGAGTGGAAAGAGCAGATCATTGTTCCTCCTCTTCCTCAGTCCTGCCTCACTGGGTGTGATCTTATAAAGATCGAATATTTTGTCAAAGTAAGATATGCTCCTCCTCTCTTACTCTATCAGCAGTGTTGTCTCTTGATGTGGTCATTTTGTTATATCTATTGTTGGGGATCAACTTAATGGGCAATTTGGCTATCGATAAGAATTAATAATTATTAGAAATAATTATTCATTATATTAAATAATAGGATCTGATATACATCAGATCACCTCGGGGCACCACCCTCAACAGTACACTGCCTTACACAGGGCACCGTGATATTGGGAAAATGATAGCCGCTTCGTTGTTACAGTTTCATAAAATGAAGGATTTCGGAATTCTTGGCGGAGCAGAGGTTGGTATCATTCACTCTTGTACAACATTAAAGACACAACGTGTATATTCACAAGCATTTATTACCAATAATAAAAGCAATATTAACATACACATACTAATCTAACATGTACTGTATACAAGTGTGTGTGTGTGTATGTGTGTGTGTGTGTGTGTGTGTGTGTGTGTGTGAGTGACTAAACAAAATGGCTGATCAAGAAGGTGTCAGGCCGCAAGGCCGAGACAAAAGGCAGGCTACGCACAAGATGGCCGACTCTAAGGATGCTGCTGGGGGAGGGAGAGTGCGTTTTTGGTTAAGCCTGTGTGCCTAAGTGTAAAATGTGTGTGATAGAGGGTGCCAGGTTAGTAAAGAGAAGTGTAGTATGCAAACCCTGTGTCAGTGTGAAGCATAGCTAACATCAATTTACAGTTGGTGAACTAATCCTCCTATCATCACATCAATGAATCTCAATGACAAATTGAATTAACACATGTACATGAAAGTCAAACAGTCTTTTGCTTAGCTATGTTTAGCTTAGCTTGTCTAACTATCAATGCCCAGTGTAGTTACCAGTCCTTTGAGGGAGATGAAGCTTGTTAGCTGGGGATCCTGCAGTTGTGGAGGATCCGAGCTGAGTTGCAGACTTTGGTTGTCCAGGTCAGATGAAGCTGGTTGCTCTTTGATTACAGTTAGCAGCTCTGTGCCAACTGGTTTTGTCGTTCCTTGTTGAAGTCAGCAAGCAGGCTCGTGTTGCAGCTGCTGGTGGGAGAACCTTCTTTGTAGGTTCTTTTCTTGTTTAGGTGTGACTGCCGTGAGCAGGCCACACTGAGAGCTGGTTTCTGCTCCCTTTTTGGAGCTTTGAGGACAAGCTACTGCCTCCTTGGCAGAGCTGGAGAGAAGAGCCGGGAGCTCCTGCGTCCTTGCAGGGCTGAAGAGACAGAGGTCTTGCCTCTTTGGCAGACCGAAGAGAGAGAGCGGGCAGCTCCTGCCTCCTTGCAGGGCTGAGGAGAAAGAGGTCTTGCCTCTTCGGCAGACTGACGAGAAAAAGTAAAATCAGTTGAGGAGGGGGCTTGGAGATGGGTCCAGCTGGAGTTAACACCTAGTTGTTAACAGGAAGACTGTGGGGGCTGGGCTCCCTTGCCCCTCACACGAGACATGAGACAGACCCTGAGCTGGAATGTCTTATCTCACCTGGTGTTTTACGTCACACAATGAACAAACTCATCTGTGGACTTTTAGTGGTCCCAACACTATCTATTGTTCTAACCACTGTCATTTTTGCACATCCTTTTGTACAAAGGTATAAATTCCATGCCTGAAAGGAGCTTAGGTTTGACATTTTATTGGCGTAATTATCAAATCAATACAATTGTTGTTAGATCATGTGATAGTGAAAGGAATTGTAACAACTCCTTGGTGAAATGTTTCTGTTGCTTTTTGAATGATCATATGCAAAAGAAAAACACAGAAAGGGATTCTTCTGAACTCTTGAACTCAATGTAACTGATCGAGGGTGAATTCTTGTGGACTTTTGGTAGATTGCTGTCCAGAGTGGTTGCTCTAACACATTCTGTAGCTTTCTTCATTATTCACATGTTTAGGATTCTAAACAATACAGTGTCTAATAGACAACAACTGAAAGAGAATGAAAATTAGCTTGAGTGTAAATTCAGAATTTTCTCAGTGACTCTCAGTAATGCTGTCTTTTTCTCTGATTAATCAGGTGTGTCTAAAGTCTCCAGAAGTCCAGTTGACGTTACCTATCCACATTGGGAATGTCTCACTAGACAAAAAACAACATCCATCAAAAAAAGCATCTCCTCCGTCCTCTGCTACAGCTGAGAATACACCAGCCTCTACCTCCGCTCCTGACACTTCCACCTCTGTCACAAACCCCACACTGCCCCCACGCCCTGCCCCAAAACCCGCTCCTCGTCCCGCGCCTCGCGCCAGGGTGTCCTCCTATAATTCCCCCAGCGCTCCTCCAGCTGAGTGCCACCTGGGAGCAGAGGGTGGGACTCCAGTTAATGATGGCTACCCCAACAAGCGCCAGTCTCAGCTGGTGTCACCTAATGCTTTTAGCTATGCCCCTGGCCTCTTTTTCTCCCAGAACCAGCAGCACAATGGGCCCGGCACCACACCCAGCGAGCCCTCGTTCAGTGGGTCCACAGGGCCCACAGCACCTTACCCCCCTGAGGGTGCTAGCTCCATGCCAACACCACTCATCATGCCTCCAAACTACAGTGCCTCGGAATATCCACAAGGTCAGTTGGGACATGCTGTTGGGTCTTCTCGTCTCTGGTCATGAATATAGACTGGAATAGAGAAAAGAAGGCTGCAGTTTAGACTGACTTTAACACTTATTTATCATCTTTAACACATACGCACATTTCTTCAATAGGCTCTATCAGCAAATTGCAACAAACAGGGCTAACCTGCTGTAGAGCAGCCTCAGTTCAGATGTTCAACATATATCAAAATATCTAAACAGACAAGATATTAATTAAGTCACTGAAAACAATAGTCTGTATTCTGTTAGATCCCGACATGGACAAACGTACTATAGTGAGATGACAAGACATATTGAACACAGAGGGACATTTTTACAGATCTGTATAATGACATTACTTCCCTAGCAGTATAGCACAGATACATAGACGTATGTATGCTCAGTGGCCACTTTCTATATTGCACCTGCCTATGAGCTTAACAGTATATATGCAGTTAAATGAATTCTTCTCTGATGGTGTCACAAAGCCTGAACATTATAAGCTTTGTAACGGTCGAATTTATGGCAAATGGTGTTGGATTTCACAAGATTTTACTATAAAGTGACCATTCAATGTAATTACAGAAAGCCTTTGTATCAATGTTAATTGCTGCAGTCGCAGCATTGATCAGAGGTCGACAGTCCCAGGTTCACCTGTCAACATATGTAAGGGTCCTTGAGCAAGACGCCGAATTCCAAGTTCCTCCTGATGGTTAGGCCACTCAGACATATTGTAAAGCACTTTGGACAGCAGCACTACAGTATATAAATGCAGTCTATACAAAAAAAAAAACCGAAAACACCCTGCACCATTTTTTATCTGTACACTGAAATGATACTGTAATCTGTGTTACTGTACACTCATTATGCTTGTATTGCATTCATGTATTCAGTATTCATTTTCTTTCTCACAGCCACTGTGGACTACTTAGTGGTAGTGGTACCCACAAGAATTAGTCACAGGAATGGGGCAAACTCCAAAAACACTCTTTCCTACATTTCTCATAATATGGATATTTTTACTTTGACTCTGTGCCATGTTGTAATTTCCACTGGGGATGGTGGGTCCCCCTCACATTCATATTTTTTCAGCTTCATTTTTTCTGTGAAGTCTCCCTGAAAAGTGTCCTCTTACTGTCCAGCCACCATAATCCAGATAAAAGATGTGAAGAATTGATATAGGAGTTGAAAAATGTTGACATATGCTTGTCTAAGTCACCTGCCGTGAGCTCAAAGCAATAAGCTTAAGGAGCAGCAGTGACTAGTGCAGTGAATGCTTTGAGGACTTATTTCGCTCTCAGTTTTGCCTCTCAGGCTACATATAGGCGGCCCTATCTGAGTGGTGAAGGTTGGTGGGGCTGTATGCAGCCTTAAAGGAATACCCACAGACATTACTCAGGGCTGATGTGCTACTGCTAATTTTTTATTCAGGTAAAAAAAAAGAATCATTTGATATTTTTATTGAGTTAAAATTCTCCTGAAAAGAGAATAGAACATCACTCAAAGACAAAATAGCAAAGCACAGAGGTAGGTCTTTCGTCATTCAGAAAGTACTAGAAACTACAAATGATTTAGGTAGGCTCAGTCAATTAATGATACAGAGGTTTACATAGAATTTATATCACAATGTCTCATTTGTAAGGTATTACAACCTCAATTATAATAATTATATTACAACCTTTCTATTACAGAGGCTCCACCTTCCTATGATGAGAGTTGCAACACATGAAGTGGATGAAGGAGCAGCAGCCTCCTGGGTGACCATCAATTCTCTCTGATGTCAAACAAAATGTTGAACTAAAACTGCCTGTCATGAAGCATGTTGATGCATTGACAAATTAAGAGTCTTGCCACTTTTATAGGTTGCAGCTGGCTTGAGTTTTTTTTTCAGTCTTGGCCCTGAGATTTTGTATAAGTTTCAAGCTTTTTTCTAAATGTCAGAGAATGAGCTTTTTGAATTGAGATGAGAGTGAAGTGTACTCTGACTGTTGCCCAGTGAACAAGGACCTTCACTAATATAAGGGAGGTTATTCTATCCTTCATAACAGCCACAATCCAATCAACACAGCCTTTTTAGAATATATTTTTGATGTACTTTTAGCACTTTGAGTAAAAGGAAAGATTTTTTTATTTGCTGTTCTTTGTACAGAAACAGGAGTTATGTTTTTAATTGTGGGTTATTTAGATGGCATCTGTGATGTCAAGAATGAAAGTTTGATGTATAAAAACCTGACAAAACAAACCGTGTACATTAGCATTTAGTCTTTATATCTTAATTTTTTTCAAAAGCCACATAAGAATATAACCCGCAGAGTTTTTATTCAAGGTGGAATCATTTTTGTGCTTCTGGCATATTTTTCATTTATTTTTAGTTTGAATATTTTCGACTAGATAAAATCGTTTGTTTGGAAAGATCTTTTTTATTTGGCCTTTGATCAGGAGTTCATTTTTGTCACGATTATGAACAATCCAGGTATTGTTGGTGCAAATTGTCCACATATAGCTTTGCAAGAATATAATGCATGATCCACTCTTAAGATTTCTGTCTTGTTTGCCATTTTACTTCCATGTCCTTTAACTGTGTTGCAATGACTTTAGACGTCCTTAGAGCAGCAGTGTTGTGTGGTATTTTCTTCTTCCCCTGATGAACATGTGTTGGTTCTCTACATGCCAGACATCCTTTCTGTCTGAATTCCTTTAACAGTTGTACCATAGTGCATCATCTCTGTCATTGGAGGTCTTCTGTTTGCCCTCCTTGATGTAGTTCATGTCATCGATGTTAATCAGAGTTCTGTGAATAAGTATTCATATTTCTTGATCAAGTTATCCAAATCCAAACATGAAGAAAGACATTATTTATTTATTTTGTTTTGAGTGTTTCCCAACTGTTGTCTGGATTCCAATAAATGTGTTAAAAACCACTTGTGTCAAATTGTTTCATACTTCGGACTTTGGCAGTATGTTGAATTCTGCCTCAGCCTACAACAACAGTAAAATGCTGCTTCCATATTGATGCATCAGTGCCAACAATCTAATAATGTCATATGCAATAATATATAAGTCAAATGGGCTAATGTACATGTTGCTGATAATACTTTTGTACATTTTCATAAATGTGTTTTTTGAAGGATGGACTTTTAATTGTAATTGATTTTTTTACATCTATATATTGATACTTTTACTTGAGTAAAAGATGTGAATACTTCTTCCACCACTATATGCTGTTTTGTATTTAACAATCTGTGTCCATTAGAGTTCAAAGCTCACAATTGAAGTAGTTCACAGTGTACAAGGAAAACTGTTCATTCAGATAAGTAGTTACTTAGGTGATGGATCCATCATTGTCAGTCACAGTGAACAATTGTACATAGTGCAGATGTCGAACCATGCCACTCTCTGGCCAAATCAGTGTATTGCAGCCACATGCTGGTGACAGAAATAATATACAGACAGACAGAGTACTTTATTAATCCCTTTGGGAGGTTCCCTCCGGGAAATTGGCAATATAAAATTGGTAATATAGTAATAGTAGTATAGTAAAGGCAATATACAATTTTTACAAGTTTACTGACCATTTGGGGTATTTACCCATTTTTTAAATTTACCCATATTTCTTTCTTAGTGTAATTATCATTATTGGAATTTGTTTGTTAGATATGTTCTCAGTTGTATTAAAAGAATGGCTCTGTGAAGCTTGTTCAAACTTTAGCATAGGGTGAAGAATGTTTTGTTTTTTTTTAATTATATATAATGATTAAATTAGTTGTGTCGAATAAAATCACTTGCCAGCAAAAAGTAGCCTACATTTGGACCTCAAACATCATATCTTATTTCAAATTTTTTCTTACACTTACACATAATTAGTTTAATTTTTTCTACTAGTTTTTGTAATAGTGAGATTACAAAAATAACAACCCATGAGCCTCTTCTCATTAACTAAATGAATGAACAAATAAATACAACTTGGCGCCAAATCATCAGACAAAGCCAAGAGAGTTCACTCTTAACTACTTCCGTTTTCGCTTTAATCTCGTTAATTAAGTAACCCCCAAAACTACTCCTATCGTAATTGTCAAATTTAGCAAACTTCGCGTCTAAAGTCGCTAGCGTCGACTCTTCTGTGTTCGGTAGCTACAACAATCTGACCGGGGAAGTCTTTCGGTCAGGACCAGAGGCAGGACATGACAGAAGCGCACTCAGCGCGCATGGATCGCTATGACAGCAGGTCACGTGTTGAACGGGTAAGGGCGGAAGTGGAAACTCTTGTCTTCCTGTCCCGTCCCTCCCCACTTTTGCTCGGATACAGATAACTCACACTAACTGTAGCAGGTAGGATGAAATTGTGTTACTTCAACTTTTTCACCATGGCCTCGTTTTAATACTTGGTCATGTTTATAAATTGTTAACGTTCTGTCATATGACTCCGTGCTAGGACCGCTGCTCCACCGGACTGAGCTTTGCTTTTCCTCTCTTCCATCTTTTGTCATGAAAAGATGTGATAACTTTTGTTTTGGTGCCTTAACTATTCATCAATTTGCATGTGAAGTGTTACAAAGATGCACAAACTGTATATAGTGATGAGTAATGAAAGATTCCTCATGTAGTTCTGTACTTTGCAACAAATTGTGCCCTCTGACTTGATGTTTTAAATGCTGAAGGAGCCTAAAACTTGTTTTCAGTTCTCAGGAGTTGCTGAGGTCCTCTCAGCCCCACTGGCTTCAACAATCGGCCCCTCAGGATAGCAATGGATGCCAGTGAAGGGCCTGGACCAGGCAGAAGAGCCTCCAGTCTCTCCTCTGGGACACCAATGGGTGCCAAGGTACAAGCCGCACAAAGGCCCAAAGTAAAGATAACTCCCTTCCACAGCTCCCCCATAGTCAGCAGTGATGGAGCTCTTCGCAGGAAACCACCAGGGGCAGCTTCTGAGAATCCACTGGCATCTCCTGGCAGCCTGTTTCGGGGCTCACCTGGTCTGCTGACTCCTCTACCTGTCAGAGAGAGACTTGCTTCTGCTGCTGCTGCTGCTGGTGCTGCTGCTGCTGCTGCAGGGAGCTCTGTGGAACAAACTCCCACTTCAGGCTCTGTACTCGCTGCAACAGCAGCTAAAGCACAGGCAAGTCCTCTTATAGTCAAGGAAATACCGATGAGTGTTTGAGGAGTAATTCCATATGAAATGTTTACCAAATGACTCAGATCATTTTTTAAGACCCAATGAGAATTTCAGTTTCTTCTCCTGTTCACCAGTAGATTTTCAGTGATAACAATACAGAAGAAGTTTAGGTCATATGGTGGAAAATCATTTATTGACTTGTGCATGGACTATCAAACTTTGAAACAAAAAAACAAAACCAAAAAATTGTACGAATGCTCAATAAGTCAAGAACTTCCAACTCAGCCCTTCATGGTAAAAAGGGTCAGGAAGTGGAAATTCTTAAGGTAATGTGATTTGGTCTTTGACCTTTTATATTCACTAAATCAAATCACAGATTATTATGCTGTATTAATGCTATAACATGCATTCAGTATGCTCCATGTGATTTAATTTAAGTCTATTTGATGATTAAGGCTTAACTATTATATGAAGACTAAGTGCAGACCAGGGTGTTTGTGTGTGTGTGTGTGTGTGTGTGTGTGTGTGTGTGTATTGCTCAAAGAGGAATTGTGTAATGGCTGACATGCTGTGATTTTTCAATTGCTTTCACTTTACTAAATCCAACATATAAGGTATTTTGATCTTTTGAAATATGAAAGCACAATTTGTCAAATCATATTTCTAATTAGAAGTGGACCAGCCCTCCGTTGTATTGCATTGAACACTCCTTTAGCGGAAATATTTGTTAACTTTAACTGCTTGCATGTCGAATACTGAGACATTTCCCTGATATTTGTATTCTAGCTGGTTAAAAAAAAAATCATTAATACACAGGATAATAATTAGTGGAAGTGGAAGATGTTGGCCCAATATGAATATCATTTAAGCCTTCATATTAGTATACATATTAGGGTTGCAATGGTATGACATTTTCACTGTACTACGAGCGTAAATATCACGGTATTACCCAAATTTTCTTCGTATTAATATTGCTTGCATTTACAATGACCCATAAAGGAATAAAACACAAAGATTTTTCTGGTTGAACAACAGCTTTATTATAATTTCACAAAAGGCTATGTCCTGACAGAAGTTAAGCTTAATGTAGACTTGAAAGTTTCTTTTCATAACACTAATACTGTAGAATTCACTACCATAGATAAACAAATGTACATGTTACACTAACTATTTTCATACCATGGTAAACTGGTATACCCCTACAACCCTAATGCGTATATTGCTTCTATGAATTTAATTGTACTAATTGGTTTGTTCTTTACTTTTTCATGTATTGCATAAAAGAGAAGGTATCTTGTCTTCTTGCCTCCGAAGCCTCCTGGCCGGAAAGGACCAAAGTCGAGCCTGACAGACTCACTGAAGTCGGAGCCACCAGCTACAACAGCTCTACACCACAGCCAGAAAAACAAAGGCAACGAGAGGAGAGATGTCTCCACTTCCATTAAACCTCAGTCAGGTTAGATGATCCTTTCTTTTCTTTTGCAAACTTCATTATTTTGAATCTAACTTTTAAATACACCTGATGGAAAGGAGATTACAAAAGAGCTATGTATAGAAATGTGTCCAGACAATTGTTGCATTGGACAAAAACACAACATTTTAAAAAATATGTTGTGCAGTTTCAGTGATTCATGTTAGTGTATTGTATTACTGTAGTAATCCCATTTAACCTTGTGCTTCTTAAGATTACATGTATTATTATTATTACTATTATTATTATTATTGTTGTTATCAAAAGTGTTTTTTTTCTTCTTTTTTTATTGTTTGGCTTTGTATGTGTATATGTATGCATATGTGTATGTATTTATTTCACTTCACATCATTCTTTTGACCCTGTACTGTGTTGCATTTTCCTGTTAGCTGATAAATCTCCTTATTTTCAAGCTTCAAATTTCATTTTGGGATTAATATTTTTTAATGATTAATATGATCATCCTCCTAATTCTTAATGAAATGAGTGTAAAAAAGTATTAAAAGTCTTTTTCTCATTGGCAGAGTTTCTATATTAATAGCACATTAAACTGAGTAAATGTTAAAGAGTCTTTTGATGTTCTGATTCACCTATGAATTACTGTGCTGTTTTAAAAATGTCTTTGTTTTAATTAGAATACCAGTATTGTTGACAGTTATAGGCCATTAATGCGTATCATGTTTACAGTGATTAATCAAATCATACTGCCTGTGATAACAGCTTTCCATGCGGTGATAATCAGTTCAACTACAAACTTAGGCCTTGATGTAACATGTAGTCTCCAAGGTTATTTCCTGGTGATGACTTCTGGCCTCATCTGACCTCACTCTGTGTGTTTTATCTAGCTGTGAAGAGGAAGAAGAGGAAGATGGGAATGTACAACCTGGTCCCAAAGAAGAAGGCCAAGGCCCTTAAACAGCAGGAGAAGGCAGGTCCATTTTTGTTTATTGCTGTGTGTCACTTGTTCACTTTGTGTAGGCACTATGTTAGTGTATAAGCTACATGGTACCTGAGCATTAGTGACATGCTGGTTTCATGCTGTGGCATATGCCGTTAGATCAACAGCAGTATATGCAAATGAACCAAACAGTCACTCTTATGTTTCAGCACCAATACACACCTGACCTATCTGACCAGAGACTCTCTGGGCTAAATGCAACACGAACACTGCAGCAGTTTGAACTGGGATTGTTCATTTAACTACAAAAAGGTTCTGTCGTCATAACAATTTGAAACATTGCTCTTTTCACATACAGTTTTTCACAAGGGGACTTTAACGGAAGCAGACCTTAATGTCAGGTTCCTGCCTTCTAATCAGGATTGACAAATGATTTAAACATGTGGACTGTTCATGGTATGTAATATGACATGGACAGTTGAAGACACAACATTTTTTCATCTACATATTAGAAAAAAGTGACAGCATAGTCTAAACATGTGTAGTAAGTGACCAATTTTCAAAAGAAGACGTCTGAGTCAGTCTTTCTCCTGAAACCTTTACATATCCCTCTCCTCTCAAACCTTCAATAATAGCAACAGATGTGCATCATAAATGGCAAAACAATATTTGACAAAAAAAGTTATTACCAGTAGCTGACTACAGTATTTGACAGTGAAAACATGCTTTTCTTTCCTTCCACAATAAAATCCCGTTAGCCATATACTGTGTGTGATGTTTAAATAAATTACATTTGTGTTATCTTAATCCACTTGTTCTTTTTGTTTTATGCTGTAAAAGCTACAAATGTCATGTATTTTAAAGTGACACTCAAGAAGTCTTGATAACTTTAGATTTTGCCCAAAGTATGTACGTGGATGGAGTACTAATACATACAAATGGCATTCCTTTGTTTTCAATCAGAAAGAGGTGTCCACAGCCAGTTTGCAGAAAAACCAAACAGAAACAGATGAGAAACCAGTGATTCTACCAGAGACTCTGAAGGCGAGAGAGCCGCCAGTCACCAAAAGAGAATCGGTGGTGGAGGTGGAACCTGGAGAGGGCAGCAATGTTGAATATACGGAGCTGACTTTAGACTGTCTGGATTTGAAAGCTCAGGAGGAGCTGCTCTCACCTCCCCTGTCTGGTGATAACTGCATCTCACTGTCTGATTTGACTTCATTAAACTTAGATCACCATTTCTTCAGAATAAACTTTTATTCAGACAGGTCTGTTTCTTGGTGTGATGTCTCATAAAAATAATGGAATGTGTATGTGCAGGTGTAGCAGCGAGTGCTGATGTGACAGAAACAGACCTGGCTGAAGAGTTACCACTGTGCTGCTGTCGTATGGAGACTCCTCACAGTGGAGGGAGCCTGTACACACTGGATCAGACCTGCATGGCCACAGAAAGCACAGATGGAATGGTAAAGACCTGTATAGATCTATAAAAGGGGGGATCCAGAAAAGGGCTTTATATAAATCTTTTGATGGGTACGTTTAGTATGGATCCACAAACATCAACTGTAAGAGCAGTAGAGCAAGTTATTTCTGAGAACACCTACTTTTCTCCACAGCTGAGTCGTTGCCAGAGGCGAGTCTTGAAGCAAGAAATGATGCGACCCTCCAACACAGTTCATCTGCTGGTTCTGTGTGAGGATCACCGCGCCGGCATGGTTAAGCACCAGTGCTGCCCCGGCTGTGGACTCTTCTGCAGAGCGGTGAGGGGAAACAAAGCACCCACACACTGTAGACACTTTGAGGTCTGACATTAGTGCAGTACTGTACTGATTTGGGTTGAAATATGAATGCATTGAAAATGGACTTATTAGGATTACACTGGTTATCTAAGAGAATATTTCAAGTGAAACTCCTTACCAAGAAGCATTTTGGTGAGGTTTGGCACAGTCATGGAGGAATAATGCAACATCATACCAATACCTTTATTTTCTCGTCTCCTTTTCCTTCAGCATTTTATTACTTTTTCTTCACCTTCATTGTCTCTTGTCTTTTTCTTTGCTTCTCTTCTTTGTCTCCATCTTGTAAACATTCCTGTTTTCTAATCTTTAACCTTCTTTTGCCTGTTTCTATGTCCAATTTAAGTAAGGCCCAACGTTTCCCCTGTCCATCCCACAGGGCACCTTCATGGAGTGCAGGCCGTACGGCAGCATCTCCCACCGCTTTCACCGTGACTGCGCCTCCATCTTGAAGGATCACAAGTTTTGCCCCCATTGCGGAGAAGATGCCAGCGGGGCAAAGGAGGTCACCGTGCCGAAGGTTAACCCGTCGCCCTCTGTACCAAGATCGAACCCAGGGCCGTCACTTCCTGTTGTGCCCACTGTGGCCACCCTTCCATCAGTACCAAACACGCCTGCTGTTCCACAGATACTCAGAGCTAAAAAGACGAGTGAGCCACAGAGGAGCAGAGACGAGAGCCCGAGCAGGTAACACAGGGCCGATGCTGCTTATGTCATCTCATCTTCTCACATAGAGAATTCCAATTTATTTCAGCTCAGATCAATTGAAAAACATACAGCTTGCTTTCTGTCTGCAGATTAAAGGGCGAGGCTGTGTGCGCTGCAGATAGCTTACCAAAAGAGTCACTGGAAACCATCCTGATGGCACTGGATGATGAGAAGTAAGGATAACCATCAAATATGTTGTCATCAGTGTGCAGAGTGAGAGTTTGCACTTTCACAATAATATATATTTTTGTCTTTTTAGCTTGAAACCAAAGAAAGTGAAGTACCCCACCAGACAGCTGTACATCTCTGCAAAACAAGGAGAACTCCAGAAGGTCATTCATCTCCTAGGTAACTCAAGCATGTTATGTCACAGAAAGTGACTTCAGTCACAATAACTCAGTATATGTATTATCACATTTATATACCAAACTTTGTTCATTGCAGTTGATGGGAAGGACCCCAACTTTTTGATGGAGGGCCAAAACAAACGAACCCCTCTTCATGCAGCAGCTGCTGAGGGTCACCATGAGATCTGCCACATGCTGGTCCAGGTGAGGAGACCTGTGGCTTCGCTACAAGATGCATCATATTTATCTAGTGTCTTAGGGCAGTGGCTTCTAAAAGTCTGAGACCACAATGAACATCTGTAATATTTTCACATATATCTGGAAAACATTTAAAAACACAGTTATACTCATTCAAGTAACTCAACTTGCAGCCAGTGACCCTCTGTTAAAAATATATTTGTGCCTCAAGTTTCCAGCAGATCATTGCTTACTGTGTAACATTGTGATAGAGGGAAACATGACATCAGAACGAAGTGAAAGTGTCAGAAGTCAAATTGTTATTCTAATTATAGAAAGGCTTTCCCAGCATCAAATCATTGATAGGCTAAAAGGGGCACTGCATGAATGCTTTGCACTGGATCAGTTGTATCCAAAGTACAATGAGGCAAACCAAAAGGTAGTGCATCAATCTGACTGTGAAACATGGTGGTGGGAATATTCAAGTCTGGGGATGTTTTGCCTGTTCTGGAGTTGGACACCTAAACCAAACTGACTTCACCCTGACGAAGGAGAAGCACCACTCCCTTCTTTAGAGACATGCTGTCCCCTCTGGTTGGAGAAGGATTCATACTGCAGCAGGACAATGTCCTGTCCTCAAATCTGCTGCTACTGAACTACTCGAAGACCAGAGAGGACCAAGGAGTCCTGACTGTCATGGACTTAACTCCACAGTCCCCTGGCATCAACCCCACTGAACATTTACTGAGGCACTTGAAACCTCTGAGGGCCCAACATTGTGTGACATCACAAGAAGGTCTTTGGAGCATTGGCAAGTCATGCTCGAATAACATTGGACATCAGGTTTCGCACAAACTTGTGGGGTCCATGCAAGCTCAAATCCATGCTGCCATTAAAGCAAAAGAGGGAAGAGATACTTTTATTTTGACTTAATTTTTTTCCATACATAACTTATACATATTTGCATGCATATATACTGATAGCTTAGTCAACTGTGTAATTGTCCACACACATACGCACACACTATATATACTTTATGTCTAGAAACATGAAGCCTAGGGGGAAAAAAAAATATTTTTTTTGTATTTTGATTTTGCATTTTGATTGATTCAGTCACTGCCTAATGCTCCAAACAGGACATGTCAGGAAACTAAAATACATCTTCATTATTTGTTCATTGCAGATGAGAATGTTGTAAACAGTGATCTCACACTCCTTCCCAGATTTAATCCATCTCCTCCGGAAAGCAACTGTAGGACTCTTCCTTCCTGTTTTAAAGCTGCAGTAGGCAGCAATCATCACCTGTAACCAAAATACCTGTTGTACCCAGAAATCCTGTTGTGTGATGTCAGTGTCTCAATTAGTGATGTTGGGATGCTGTGCATATGTTTGTGCCCTCATAGGCTGGAGCCAACCTGGACATGTTTGATGAGGAGCAGAGAACACCACTGATGGTGGCCTGTGAAAACAACCATCTGGACACAGTGAAGTACCTGCTGCGAGCCGGAGCAGCTGTCAGCCACAAGGTGAGTCAGCACACACTAAGCCAGTTGGATCATCTGAGTGTTAGCTGCTTCTTCATTCATCTCAGTCCACTCTCACTCTGTCACCTGCTGCCACTGCTCAGTCCTTTTGTACTACTATTTTTAAAATCACAACATTGATACTATCATTTTTACCTCCTGAAAAACATATTGTTAGTGTTTGATTTATGATTTAGCAGCCTACTATGAGTATCATATGGCAACATAACAAGACAATGAAACAGAAATGTATCCATTTAGGCCCACATGTCCACCAACCGGAAGGTTGGCCGGTGGTTCGATCCCTGGTCCCTGCTCTATAATGCGTGCAACTAAAGGAAACTAATTATTTTTTGGTGATGCCGTGTCAGCTGTACAATAAATATTTTTTTTTGTGTCAAGTCCATTAATACGCCCACTATTGCTTAGACTGCTAAATTTATTCTGATGTTTTTGTCTGCTGATTTGCAGCAGTGCTTGAACCTGAAGTTTATCTTTTTACCTTTTGGTAGCATTTGGAAGTCTCACAACATGCACCTCCTCGTGCACAGGGTGGCAGTCATCAGGCTGAAATTAGTGATTTAAGACAAATTTGTGCAGTTACGACAGTTTCTTGAATCCAACTTGGAACACTTATACAAAGAAAGATTTAGGATGAAAATATGAAAATGTTCTTGCATGAGGCCCCATGAGCCCAAAGATGAGCGATAAGGGACAGTTACCAATACCCTGATTTCAAAAAAGTTGTGAACTATGTAAAAGTAATTAATAAAAACAAAATGCCATCATTTGGTCTTCCTAAGGTAACAGAGAGTAATATTCTTTATACAATTATGTGTTTCACAAAGGGGTGAACCGCTCCTATTTTTAAGGATGCCCTTGTTGGACACATTTCTCTTGTTCCAATGTCTGTCCATTGTCTTTTCACCCACAAGTTTTAACTCATGAGAAGAAGCCATCCAGAAGCCAGTGACATACCCTTTCATTTGGACTTAAATGCTAAACAGGGGTGGCAGTAGTGCAGTGTTGTTCAATGTGAATCATGTTGTCATCCCAGGATATCATGGGTTTCACCTGTCTGCATCTGGCTGCTAAACTGGGACATTATGATATAGTCCATCATCTGCTCTCCAAGGCATCCAAACTCATCAACTCTCAGGTAAAGACACTGCCTCATTTACTAACTGCTGCTAACAGCCAAAAGGTTGTGTTTTAATGTAAATCTTGGTAGGAGTTTTACAGCTTGTGTGTGTGTGCAGGATGACGGTGGGTGGACTCCCATCACCTGGGCCATCGAGTACAAGCACAAGGAGCTGGTCCTTCTGCTGCTGGCCAGAGGGGCAGATGTTAACATCAGAGACAAGGTCGGTGGACACAGCACGCCGTTCACTCTTACAGCTGTGTCCCACACTCTAAAACAGTGTATTTTCACACTTCATACAGCATAACTGCTTATCAAGGTCAGCCCTCTGAAGTGACATCTCATGGGATGCATAATATTTGTTACATCTATACTGAGTGAAATTTAAGTACAGTACACTGGAGAAGCAAAGGAGCAGTGGGTGCTCTGTCAATGTGCATGGAAAGAAGTAGACTTCACTTAATATGTGTAATGATAAAATTAGGGCTATTTCTAACTTAGACAGGAAGAATATTGAAGGAGATCACAACATGCCATAACTGTATCATTGCACTGAATATGTAGTGGGCCAGTCATTGTTATGTTCCAATACCTTTGAGTCTAAGTAATATATTTTTTTCCGAAAGTTAGTTTATTAACATTAAAAATGCAACTTTATGCCATCAAATTAAACACTTTTTTATGTATTGCAAGAATTTTTTTTTATGTTTGTGGCATTGTTGTCAATTCACCAATTTTCTTGTACTTAAAATGATATCATAGGTGTGAACAAGACTCACAGTTCAGCGATCAGATGTCAGATGTAGAGATCGTCTGCTTTACTTCCCAGGGATAAAAAAACTTGTTTGACATAAGAATCATAATGCCTCCATCTCAATCCACTTGGGGTTTGAATATGATACTGAAGTCACTTGAAATATGTGTCGGCTAAAACTAACTAACTTTAACATAATTAATACTCTGTTTATCATAGTTTTTACTGAATGGTTTGAGGGTTTTTGGCACGACAAGTCCAGTGGCTTCTCTGAAACCTCTCACTCCCAAATGCTGCCTCAGGGTCTTTATGCAAGCACCATCCTCTGTCTCACTTGATATTGTAACACACTACCTGGTATCCTCTTTTCCATCCTTGAGACCATCTTGTCACCTTGACCGTCTCCGATGGGAGACGGTCACCTCGAAGATAAGATATTCCTTTGTTAGTTATGTATCATGGGTTTGTCCAGGATTTAAACCTGGGACCACAAAGCGAGAATCATACCCCAGACCAGCAAGCCATGCTGCAAGATTATGAACCTAGATGTTTTTCAGCAGCTAACTTCATATCACACTTTTAGGGGTGTTGATGATGCAAATGATCACGTCTCATTGGCTTTTGTAAGTACAGTCATTAGTTTTGTGGGTGTTTGGTCATAAACCAAAGTATTGAAGTGAACCAGATAATGACATTTCACTTAAAACCACATCAAAACCATGTCAAGCTCAAGGTGGCACTAGAGGACAAGTCTGGTTCTTCTTTATTTCGCATGTCATAACTTTTTCAAACCTTCAACCCCAAAACTTTGAATTATTCCAGGTTTACATAAAAATATTAGAAATTCTCAAGGTGGTCTCAGACCTTTGGACCCTCCTCTAATATGTCATTAACTTCCTACTGCTTCGAGTGACAGAGGTGAGAGTGTACTTAAATACATAACTCAGTTGATCATCATGCATATCATGTTGAGACTTCATTTTACATAAGAACCTGGTCTTTTATTTTTCTGTTACGATAGCCTATGCTGTTTGAAGCCCTGCCTTTATCAGGACACTGTGTCGCTGCTGACCTTTTATCTGCTTTTTGTTTAGGAAGAGAATGTCTGCCTGCACTGGGTGGCTCTGTCGGGCTGTGATGACATCGCTCAGGCTCTGCTGGAGGCCCGATGTGACCTCAACGCTGTCAACGTTCATGGTGACTCACCGCTTCATGTTGCTGCCAGAGAGAACCACTTGGAGTGTGTGATGTGAGTGTGTGGAACAAAATTCATGTACGCATACCTTTATATAGAATTGGCCGGAGGGGGGGGGAGTATGTAAATGTACTGTTTTGTCTTTTTCACCCTCTGTTTTTTGTGTGTCAGGTTGTTTCTGTCTCGTGGAGCCGATGTCAATCAGAGGAACAAGGAAGGAGAGACAGTTTTAGACTGCTGTCTCCATGGCTCCAAAGTGTGGACAGCCCTCCACACCAACAAGAAGCTGACTGATGCCAGGAGAGGCAGAGACTGTCAAGGGGAAAAAGTGCTCAGCAGGTAGGCAGCTATACTGCACTGTGTGAGTGAGTGAGTGAGTGAGTGAGTGCTTGTCAGGTTTTCTTACATGAGATGGTTTTCAGTCAGTTTTTAAATTTTTAATCTGAAATGCTGAGTTCATCAGTTTTATGTTGGCCACATGGGGGCAGAGATCCAAAACAAATTGAGCATCACATGTTTGACAAATTGGGACCATACCAAATTATTGTCTTTATAACCACCAAGCAGACACTGAGTAACATTCATTTGAAGTGATGTTTCTGTCCATCCAGTTAAAGTAAGTCCAAGTTAAAGGGTCACCAAAGTGACTACAGTTCCTGCAGAGGAGCACATGAATGTCTGTACCAGATGAATTCATTGCAGTCCATCCATTAGTTATTTTCACCAGAAAGGCAACCTCTTGGAGCTCGAGGAAAAGTCAGGGCATCAACAAGTTCATTAGAATTCATTCTCTTGGCACCATGAATGTTTGAACAAAATTTAATTGCAGTCCATCTATAATATTTGTAAAGCTATAGCAGTCTGGGCCGAAGTCGTAGACTGACAATGCCATCCCCAGAGCCATGCCACGAGCATGACTGACAACAGCTGCTTGCTGTTGCTGGAAATGATGTGGATGGGAGATGTGGGAGTGAACCAAAAAGTACAGTTAACAATAGGCTTAAAAGAGACTCAAAAGCTTTTGCTTTCTTTCGAGAAGATCAATATCGATCTCATGTCTCTGTGTTAAGTACATCATTAAGCCTGGAAGCAAAGGGAAACAGCGAGCCTGGCTTTGTCCAAAGTGAAACAATACTCGCTCAAAACCAACTTTGTGGCTGCGCTTTGTATGCTCAGTGTGTATTCTTGCACGGACTGTCAGCAGTGGTGTCTATAATGTGAATTTTTGGATATTAAATGCTATTGAACTGTTCCCGCTAACCTAGTGTGACACTGGTCTAAGCACCATGTACACCACTGCATTTTTGACAGTTAGAGTCTATCATGTGTCACTTTCATTCATCTACTTGTCATTAATTTTAGAATTGGTACTGAAATAGATAAGTCTTTTTCCACATCATGTTTTCATCAAATCAGATTCTAAAACCATTTTTTCTTCTCTTAGGGACATTTCTCGGGGCTATGAGGCAGTCCCTATAACCTGTGTTAATGGTGTCGACAATGAGCCATGTCCTGAAAACTTTAAATACATACCAGACAACTGTGTCACCTCCCCACTGAACATAGACAAGGACATCACTCACTTACAGGTGAGCTCTCTGTGAAATGTACTTTTATTACAGTGTTCTAAAGAAGGTGGAATATAACGTGTTTCATATCTCTGTGTCTGTTTAAAGAATAAGTCTTTTTAAATTCCATATTTTGCTTATTGTCACAAATTCTGTGTGCAGAGTCAAAGCCAACAATGGCTGTATCATCACACAGTATTGCATGTGTGTCAAATCCTGATGTATCTTGTTTGTCTGTGCCACAGAGCTCCATTATTGTCCAAAAACTGTTAAAAACACATCAGTGACCAACAGTGTTGGACCATGTGACATGTTCTTGTATGATTATCGTCAACACACACTCTAGTTATTTTGACTCAGTCCCTCTTACACACAGTACCGCTGTCCCAAAAACTCATCAGAACATCAATTATTCATTAATCCGCCATTGAAAATAGTCCCCAACAAATGCACTATTTCCTCCTGTTTGAGTAACATATTATAACAACTATAGCAACCAGCTATTTTAGGATATTACCGAGCCTTTTTCAAAAATGAAACTATGTTTTTTGAGTTTTTTTTTTTTTAAGATTTACATCTTTAGTGGGTTTGAGTGCAGCACACAAAATAGGAAAGTACCGAGAGATGAACTGAGACATTGTTGGTTTTGGTCTTTTCATGGCATCAGTGAGAAAAATAGACAGTATCTTCAGTTTTAACCTTGAACCTGGTGCTGCTGCAACATTTACATTACTGAGACACATTCAGTTATGCTGTGTTGAAAATGTGAAAATGCTACCAGATCTCACCGACAAAGATTGTCATCGTGACTGTTTTTGAATAGAGAGTTGAAGGACTTTATCAAACCCTCTAGCAGAAGGAACTCCCATTTACCAAGTATCCTTGGTCACATTTTCATTGTTCTCACCTGTCTCAATTACAACAGAAAAACACTCCAGAGCTTGAATACAATGGATCATACAGGCTTGCTGTTTCTATTTTCCACTGAGGGTGTCACATTCAATTACACCAATTAAGCAATTAAAAATAATACAGCAATGTAAGGTAAAGCTGCAATATCTGACTGACAATAGCTCACTGATTGTGCCATTCAGCACTGCAGCTGTACAGACGACTGCTCATCCAGTACCTGTGTGTGTGGTCAGCTCAGCCTGCGATGTTGGTATGACGGCGTAAGTTGAGACACACACACATACACACACACATGCACACAAAATGCTACTTGAAAGTTTGATAATACATTCTGTTGTTTCAGAATCTTTTACATTTATAGGTATGACAGTTGATTCATTTTTTTTTTCAGATAGATTTTTAAGTCAATGTATTGCTAGCTGTGAATAACGAATTGAACAGCTGGAGGCCTGTCTAACTGGAATTCTATGTTTTAGACTCTGGTAGCAGTTTGGAACATGTCTCTTTGTGCATATGTAGGAGGGGCGACTACCTCTAGACTTCTGTCAACGGGAGCCCCCAGTGCTGTTTGAGTGTAACCATGCCTGCTCCTGCTGGAGGACCTGCAGGAACCGAGTGGTCCAGAATGGACTGAGGTGACCTATTACACTTTTTTTAAAGATTATGTTTTTGGCTTTGTTTGATATTACAGTCGAAGACAGACCTGACATGAAATAGTGAGGGAGAGAGAGAAAGGGAGTGAGAAAGACTGAAGTAGACATGAATCAAAGGGCCGTGGGTTGGGACTGAACCCTGGCTGCTGCAGTAAGGACCCAGTCTTGGTACATGGGGTGCATGCACACTATTGCATTTTATAGATACGGCACAGCAAAGGTGACTTACTGCACAGCATCCAGCTCTCTAAATCCATCACAATTCTAAAGTTTGAATCCAAAGATAAAACGAAAACACAAGGTACTGGACAACCTACAGAGACCACATACCAACCCTATTTGCACTGGTCATTTCAAGTGTCTCATATCTGGATAAAATCCACTTGTGAGCTAATACAATTCTGTTTATATGCGTCACAGTTGAACTCCTCATTGCCCAGAGAAGTGCTACAGCTCGGTACACCATACTGAGGCCCTTTTTGACATGACACACAAAATGTCTGTTGTGAAAAAGGCCTATTGTATGTTTCTAATTTACTGGAGCTGCTTTTCTTGCTTCTTCAATAAGACAGCAGCTAATTGCAGTGTAACTTAAGCTGCTGTTATCACAGAGGACAGACCCAGTGTATAGCTATTTCCCCTTACTGACACAGTTACAACTCTAACTGTGTCAGTAAGACATAGATGTGTACATTTGAGCACTAAAGGATACATTTACACACTTTGAAATGGCTGGCTAAAATGTGTCGAGCAATTACATTTCAGTCCATTACAAAAGCTTCTGTGTTGTGTTTACACTTGACATTCATCGTCAAGGATGGTTTACCAGCTGAGCAAAGCCCCAGGTTAGAGGGAGTAGGCCTCATGTTCTCTGTATATCAGTCAGTTTACATGCACTCAAGAAATCACGTTACTCTAAGAAACTAGGTTATGCTGGAATTGGAGAATGTTTCACATTCACTGTAGTAACCTGTTTATTGTAAGTCTGTTTACATGTAGAAGGTCAGTAACTACATTTTCCCCTAAACCTGACCTTATTTTGGAAACACAACTCACTGATTTTAACTGTAATAGTGATCTGTCCTGAGGCTCCAGATTGATGATACTGTGTGTGTGAGTGTGTGGGGATGACTTAGGATTGGATTTTCTTTAAATACAAGGACACATTGCTCTGTGTAATTATTCCTTTTCATCTGCCACTCTCATGCTTACATGCAAAGGACCTAGCTGGTAGGTGGTGGTTTTCTGCCAGGCCAATGGAAAAGGGACTCAATTCTCTCTACCAGAAAAAGGGATAGCTCTCTGAGTTGTTTTTCCTTGCTTAAAACTGTTTCCTTGATTAACTTCAGTGTAATTTCTTTGTTCGAATATTCCTGCCTTTCTGTCAGCTGCTGGTTGAGATAATTGCCTTGTTTTTGTTTCAGAGCCCGGCTTCAGCTCTACAGGACACAGAAGATGGGCTGGGGAGTGAGGGCCATGCAAGATATCCCTCAAGGAACTTTCATTTGCGAGTGAGAATGGGTTCTCATAAGGGAAACAAGTGAATTCAGTTTCTTACAGCATGAAGAGAAGCTGCACTCTGAGCTCTTTCCCTCCATAATGCTTCCACAGGTATGTTGGGGAGATCATCACTGATGCAGAGGCTGACAAAAGGGAGAATGACTCTTTCCTCTTCACCCTCGACAATAAGGTGATTGATTTGGTTTAGACTTTTAAAGCTGCTCTCGGCAATCGTGCATGTTGGCTCTGACATATAATTGCACACACACATTTTACAGCTTGGCCATTCTGTGATGTGAAAGAGGAAAATTATTTGATTCAGAGTCCAGCTCTCTGCAGACAGAATAGTCAGTTGGTACTGCTTTGGAGATGCTTTCTATTTCACTTTCAGGTTTTGATATGTCAACAGTAACCATATTGACGCCTGATTTTCAGCAAAAAGAAACATCTGTGTTTTCCAATACTGTTATTATCACTCATATTTATGTATCAATGATTTACAGGTGCAGTTTTTAGAATCAGACAGGAGTGAAAATCAAAATGCATAAAAAAACAAACATTTTTACGAGTATTTTTTATGAGCATGGAATAAAGGTAATTAGTTAGAAAAGTTAGGTATGTAAAAAAACATGATGCCAAAATTAATGTGTACCTCAATCTCGTAAAACTATCATAATGTTCCAAACCTCATTTTTCCTGTTGCAAAATAGTGTTTGGTGGCGAGGACATCAGTTTCTGCAGAGACAAAGTGTTTTCCCCTTTGTAGCGGCACAAAGTTAGTCCTAAAAATAACTCAGTTTTCATCAGATTTATCTTCATAAGCTCAATTGTTGACTTGTCATACATTTCCAGAACATTTCTCCTCTAAGATGGGAGTCATTAGCTGTGTTGGGAAAAGTGATAAAGTGCTTTGAAAATATCATTCTTAAAGTAGGTTCAAATACAGGATGTGTCACTAAGAATTTCTTCTGAGTCAGCAGCAAGTGATTTCCTACCCTGAGAGAGTCAAACACAGGGACTCACATTCACATTTTGGGCAAAGATGGTGAATCTGTGGCATCATAACAACTCAGGATGGGGTTTAATTGGTACGGATATGGATTTGAATCTTGCTCCAGTCAAAATCATGTGATACTGTGAAGTCAGTGTTATAAGTGTAAAAATTACCATTATTTAATGCATGTAACAAAGATCCAAAGGTGCCCAGCTTGTATGGATTTTTTTGGACGCTACATTACCTTCAGAGACAAGAGCAAACAAATAGAAAGCAAGCAAATTCATGGTTTTGTATATATGTGTCAAACACATTATATCTAATATAAACTTAACAAACTTTGAACACAAAGAGTTTCACCTCCATTCATCTGTCATGTCAGGAGGGAAAAAAAGGATTGAGTGGATGTGCTTTTATGTTTGCTCAAGAGGTGGCGCTGCAGAGTTGAGCACTGTCTTTCTTCTGTCAGCAGCTTTCTTCATGGTTTTACAGACTGTGGTTAATGTTATGATGACAACTTGTTGATGGTAGCTGGATGAACCAGTTGTTGAATTATTGGCCTCGCATCTCAGGTTTCTTTCTTCAATAGCCCTTTGTTCTTTTGAACTATCCTAATGAAAGATGTTCTAACGCAGCCTGTTTATTTATTCATTTTGCCTCTTTATTTCCATTCAGAGTAGTGGGAGGCTACATGCATTAGTGCTGCGGTTCCTAAACTGTCTCTGTCATGCCCCACCCTTTGCAAGCTGAAAACTTTTCATCAGCAACAATAGTGTAGACACCAGTAAGAACAACATAACATACTCTAATCGCTCCCCATTGTGTGTGCACCTGACAGAGAGCCTGCAGTTTGGGAACCACTGCAGTAGGTACAAATCAGAAATAGAATCAGGTCTGATCCATAGTGCGAAAAAGATTGTTAGATTCACCCACTTACAAGCACTGGAAATTGAAGGATAATTCCGCTGCATTACAGTCTTATTTTTGTAGTTTTAGTAATTTTGAGTAATTATAACATTGTACTCACAAAGTAAACTGCTGAGATCTGGGATCACAAGATGTTAGTCTGAGCAGTCAGACCATCAGACATGTTGGAAACAAAGCAACAGGTTAGTCCAAAAGATAATGAAGGTCTTTATACCCAAATGCTATAATTATTCACCCAAACACTTTGTTGTAAACATCCATCACATTTACAGCTCACTACCTGCTTTAGCTTTGACCTATTGCACTTACTGTTGCTGTGTGCACCCCATGACATTTCAGGTGCTTTCACTCTCAGTTTGGCCTCTAAATAAAGTGGTTTCCATACTCTGGATAAACTATTGACTTGATTACAGCCTGTCTCATGGTCTGACTGCTTGTGTTTATTGCCTTGTTGAACTTGTAGTGATGTCACCAAGTTCTGACACCTCAGCAATTACCGTGGTGAGTGTTAGTTTTTAGAGTTATCTTTTAAACAATTTCTTAACCAGATTGAAGGTTGTCACCAGGTAAACCCAAAGAGAAGATGTGACTGTGACTCTTCTTGGTGCAGGTGGGAGATGTACACTGTATCGATGCGCGACTTTTTGGCAACATTGGCCGTTTCATTAACCATCTGTGTGAACCCAACGTGCTGGCTGTGAGGGTGTTCACCATGCACCAAGATCTACGCTTCCCCAGGATAGCTTTCTTCTCCAGCAAGCCCATCAAAGCTGGAGACCAGATAGGGTGAGTGGTGGAAAAACAACATCAGCCCTGCCTACAGTCTTCCTTCTTTTTTTATTAAGATGTTAAAATAAACATAATATGATGCACTGGTGTCTCTTCCTCACCAGGTTTGACTATGGGGATCACTACTGGAGGGTGAAGAGCAAATTCTTCAGCTGCAATTGTGGTTCTCTCAAGTGTCGTCACTCAGCTGCTAGCAGATAGAAACTCACTCCTAACCACCAATGCCTCTTTCTGCCTGGAGACATTCTGTGACCTCTTTGGAAACACTGCCTTCTGAACCAGATACCGTGGACAAGTGATGCTTTGATTAAGTAAACACCAATAAGAAATATTTATACACTTACGGTTACTTTTCTATATGAAGAACACAGCAGCTTGTCACCAACCAGAAATGAGAGTGGGTTTAACTAGTTTTAAAGGACAGTCAGGTTAATTTAGTCAGGTGATTTTTAACGTTCATGGATTCTTCATGTTATATTTGTGTATTAATGAAGTGAAATAATGTTTTTGGCAGTCTGATCTAGTCTATGGATGTGTTTTTTTTACATGTTTAATTAGCAATTAAACACATTTTTAAAGCATCTTTTCATCTTGGTTTAATGGATGGCTCATAGTTCACCTTCCAGTTCATCCCAAAGGTGTTGAAAGAGGCTGAGGTCAGGGTTCCTTGCAGACACTCAAGTTTGTCCACAACACATGGGAAACCATGCCTCTTTGGAGTTGGCTTTGTGCTTTTTAGAATTTACAAAATAAATTCATATGTACTTTCATATACAAGATACAGTTCAGAGAGGGGAACCAGACAGTCCTCTTTCCAAACAACACAAAGCCTTTAACTTATGGAACTGTAACTAACCAATTTCTCATTCAGCTAAAAATGACATTTTTCTCTATGTCCTACAGTGGGTTGAAAAATAAGGGGGAAAAAAGACTCAAACATCTCAAAAGTCCTGTGTTGTGATTATGTGTGAATTATTATCAGAGGAGTAGATTGGCTCACTCTATTTTTAAATAACTATTCTGTATATTGTAGGGCCAAAAAGTATGACTCCATATCGGAAATCTCTAATATTTTCACATAAACCTGTAAATAACTAGAAAGTTTGAGGATTCAGAAACATTTTAAAACACAAAATGGTTGAAATTCAAATTAAAGCAAATTTGTGGCATTGACCAAAGCTCCTTTGGACAAAAGGTCAGATTTCCTTGAGATGTATAGCTTCCATTGAGCATGTGTTCAGATGACACTCGGGAGGATTTGATCTACTCAACAGAGGCTTGTTCAGGTTACTGAGCTTGCTGTTCACCTGAAAAGAAATAAATCTGTGCCACATGTTTCCAGCAAAGAGCGCTGTTATAAGTGCCAAATCATAGCTCGATGAAAGGTTTCTAAGGAGGCAGTGCATGGACAGCAAAAGTCCTGTCAAAAGAAAACTGTCTTGCAGTCTCTCCGAGGACAAGAAGCAGGTTCAAAACCTCTTCACAGGAGGTGATACGAGGCCAAATCCTTGGAGTGGGGTAAGAAATACCAGCATTTCACAGTGAATGACTAGACAAAGTCCTGTTTACTGATGGGTCCAAGATGGATATGAATGGCAGGTAACAGAAGGGTGAATTTCCCCTTTGTGGGATGAACAAAGGAATATCTTAATGTAAGGAGACAAACCAAGATAGGGATACTGCAGTGAATCAAACTGACTGTGAAACATGGTGGTTTGGAAAATTCAAGTCTTTGAGTGTTTTGCCTAATCTGGACTTGGACATCTGAATCGATATGACTGACTGTCATGGACTTTCCCCCACAGTCACCTAACCTCAACCACACTGAACAAAGTAAGCTGAGTCATTTGTAGGAGCCTCTGTTGAGAAGATCAGATCCACCTGAGTGTCATCTGAACGTATTTCAGTGGAAGGGATACAGCTCATCTGTCTGACCTCTGAAATCTGGCCTTTTGTACCAAGGAGTTCAGTTGGTTAGTACTACAAATTTGCTTGAATTTGATTAACCTAGAAACAGTGTAGAATCTTAAATATTTCTTTGTTTGAGTTATTTTATTTTGAAAATGTCCACCGGAAGCTGCATTCCCCTCTTTCACATTTGATGTACGCTAGACTCCCACCTAATACACACAGGTATTTTTTTATTCCAGTTGCAATACCTCTGGCGTTTTGTCTACTCTCAATACAGTTTGATTCTGCAAGAATATTTTATCCTTTAGTAAAAAGCTAGCAGCTCTATTCATAATCGTCCTCTTATTTCGAAAGTGGTTACGGAAGTCTCTGCGTATATTCCGTGTAACTTGATCCCGATGTGGCGCGCTCTCCTCCTCCCTGTTGCTATGGAAACAGGGCCGGTCCAGGTGGAGCCACTGGCTGGCAGCTCGCCGGTCACGTGGGGCTCTGTGGATAAGGCGCAGTGGAGAAAGTGGTGCCACATTAACGGAGAGTTTATGGAGGAGTCGCTCCGCCGTGATTTCTCCTCCATTAACGACCACAACAAACTGACAGCGGCGTGTTTTTCCGATGTGATACAGAGAGGAATCATTCGGCGGGTGTTTGGGAAACAGAAATGTGTGTTTGTTGACGCTTCCTGAAGGAAAATAACCGTCGTTTCGTCGGGCTGACGCTTCGCGATATTTTCTCTGCTGTTTAAACTGACAGTTATTTATACAGGGGGGGCTGTTTTGTTTTGTTTTTCCTCAATAAGAGGCGCCTGCTGTAACATGGACCTGAAGCGTTGACGCCGCTGTGTTTCAGCTCCTTGTGAGGACCGGGCCAGTCCACCGGAGGAACAGCCGTGAAAAATGATGCATCATGGAACCTGCTCATCTAAACTTTGAGCAACAATTTCCCGTGGTGGAGAGAGGCGGCATGGGACGCAGCGGAGACTAACGCCGGTGACAGGCAGCCTCCCTCTCCTTGTCGTGTTGTGAATGTTTGACTCTGTTGTTCGTGGACGGTTCACGCACCTGCAGGACGTGGGGGACGGGACGACGGTGTGTGTTGTGATGCTTCTTCTCCATCTCTGTTCTGCTGTCAGTTTTGATTTCTCCAGCAACATCCGCGCTCTCCCACTATGGCTCGCTTTGAAGACGAACTGTCCGGCCGTTATGGGGGCGGCTGTCCTGCGGGCCCGGCCAGAGGGGCCATCCGGCAGCCGGGGCCTCCGGGGGGCCAGAGGATGTACAAGCAGACAATGGCCCAGAGAGCCCGGACCATGGCCATTTACAACCCCATCCCTGTCAAACAGAACTGCCTCACCGTCAACCGCTCCCTGTTCATCTTCAGCGAGGATAATATCATACGAAAATATGCCAAAAAGATCACGGAATGGCCATATCCTTCAGCCCGGTCCCTCTCTCACACATGCCTTTCTGTCCCACAGCGCCGATCTCCGCCGGAAAATATGTCCATTCAAGGTCCCCTGCTTATCGGCACAAGACACATGCATCTAGGATGTAATACTCTGTGTCAAACCAAACGCACGGATATAACCTTTAATTCGGCATATATTATTCAATATACAAAGAAGCGTTAATATCAGGAAAATGTCAAACAGTTCCACAGTTGGTTCTCCTGTTGTTTCTGCAGTCTAGAGGGCAGGGCGGCAACTTGTGCCACGAATCACAGCTCCTCTGTCGATTGTCTGTACAATGAATGTTCGGCTAGATCTGATTTCAGAAAAGGGTCCTAACCTCTGCCATTTCCCTCCGTGAATTTCTTCTACGGCTGACAAAAAAGAAAACCTTGAAAAGCCACATTTTCTAATGGAGTTCGGCGTCGTTCTTTTCATATTTGCTCTCAGAGAAAACCGAGCTTTAATCTATTAGTGGTCAGTCAAATGTAGACCTCAGGGAGGACTTAGAGCATAACGTGTTACAGGATGTTTTCACTTGTGTTTCACTAAAGCTTATACATTTGTTTTATGCCAAGTCTTCTATTACATGGATTTCTTTACAAGGTGTTTTATTTCCTTTATTCTCATTTGATAAGGAATTTATCTTTAGGAATTTAATTGAGGAAGATTTCTCTGTTGTGGCAGGTGGAGTGAAACCTCTGTTCAGAACAGGCGTGATGCCTTATATCGTACTGTGTATGGTTAGGATATACATGGCACATCCAAGGCACAGCTGTTGATTGATTGACACCAGTTGTGCAGGTTTAGTTAGCAGAGCACTGTCTCTCTGACTTCACATTGCAGAGGCTGTCTGCAGATGGTGCTGTCCAGGGTGCTGACCTCCCAGCAAACAGCAGGCTGGCCTTAGCATCAAGGCAGTGGCAAGCTGTATGGGTGTGACGCCAAACAAACAAGCTGCAGCAATAAAAGGCAGCAGGATGCTGGTCTGCAATTAACCATGGGTGCATTTTCAATTGATTAGGTTTGCACTGAATGATTGTGTGAGCGTGGATGCCACCTGTTGAGTGTCATGAATTGATTTTCCAACAAAATAATTTCTCACTGGTGCAGATTTGGATTTTGTCTGAGGAAGTGAAATACCTCATATGTTAATGAGTGTTATAGGTGTTGTAATTAATTCACATTAAGTTGTGTAATGGCCTCCATTACATGAGTCACTGGTTGGTTACCCTGGTGCTGAGCAAACTTTATCAAGCTTTGATCTTGCGGTACATTACTGAATCCTTTACCCTGATGCAGAGCAATCATGTAACGCTGAAGGAGGATCTATTGTGGCCCTGAGCAGCTGGAGGCCCAGTGGCTGGAGTCCATTGGCCAGCTCCCTCTCCTGAGGGTGCCCTCCTTCTTGCAGAGCTGGAACAGTCCTGAGGGGATGTTGAAGTGATAGTGAGAATGACACAACAGACCTGCACTGCAAGGAGGGAAGATACCAAATAATCTGGACAAACCTGTGTAAAATTTCTTGAAACTCTCCTCTTACTCAACACTGCAGAATTGTTGCATATTAATGAGTGCCCCAACAGGCCGTTGACTGTGGCAGAATGGTAATTGTTGTATAATTGTAATTGTGGTATTGTATTGGTACTTCAATCTGAATGAGAAAGAGCAGATTTTTTAACTTGTTTCTATCACATCTATCACAGAGGACTGTATGGGATTGTAAGTACAATTAGCTGACCAACTAATTTGTGGACATTGGAGTTAAAGAGGCACTCCAACAAAATGTACACATTAAGTTTAGTTTACTTGTCAGGAGATCTACTAGTCAGCCAGGTTATAATTTCTTCTGTAGCTCTGGATGCGTCTTTCCAGAGTCTGAAAAAAAAAGCATGATTATCACTATCCTTCATTATAGGACAGTGTCAGGTGCAATTCATTTTATATTAATGTTTATATTAATTTTTAAATATACTGTATCAAGATTAAAGTTTAATATCTTGACAATGTGCAGTTGTCATAGTTAGAAATAAACTACAGGCACTAAGAGTGTATTGAGTGACACAGTATATATATATAATAAACCACTAATTTACACAATAAGCCATTTTCAGCTGCATTCCTCTCAACAGTGTTTCTTTTTGCTGTAATTTTTTTTATATTCTTCTCTTCATTAGAATGACCTTTTCCTCTTGACTGGAGTAGACAGGATGTCTTCTGTCCATTTTGTGCAGAAGAAGAGTCAAATGACTCTTATGGGAACATGCACAGAGCCTGAGGAAAAATCTTGGTTAACAAAGAAAGTTGGAAACCACTGTTGTGATACCCATTTTCTTTGATTGAGGTTTTCCGTTTTGTAACATAAAGAAAGCTTGGCTATGTTGTGCTTGCTTCAGAGTACACGCTTCTGGGTTATCTCAGCTTGGGCTTGTGATTTAAACAAATTAAGGGGAAGTCTGCATTATAAATTGGGGCCATGAGGTTTGAAAGAAGTAAGCATTAAAGAGATAGGGTGGGGCTGATGGGAGTGGATGTTCTAATGAAGATCTGTATTGAGTTGCATTATGGGAAATGTAAGATCCAGTACTTCTGGAGTTCAGGGACAAAAATTTGTGATAGCACACTCCAATAGGTGTTAATATGCAGGCTGTTTTGAGTATACTTATTTGTCAATTTTCTGGTGTTAACACACTACATACTTGAAGGTGCTTGGAATTTGTATGCAGTATGGATTTGGAACTTCTGCTGCATCACGTCCTGGTCAGTTGGGTCTCTGAAATCGTGGATTGATTGATGGATGAATTTCTGCTGGTGTGATAGAAAGAAGCTACACCAACATTTACCATTAATTCATGAACTAAACAAAAGTTATCTGATGTAATATTGCATTGCTGTTTTAAAATGTTTTTGTTTTGTGTTTTTATGAATGTATATTTCAGAGTGGAAGAAAGATTTTTCTTTACTTCCACCACTTTTATGTTTTTGATGGAGGTATTTGTGTTTGCATTTGTAGAATCCTGTGAATTTGCTTTCCAAAAGAATTCCTTAACTCTCTCACTCCGTTTGAGTACATGATCCTGGCCACCATTATAGCAAACTGCATTGTGCTGGCCTTGGAGCAACACCTACCAGCCTTAGACAAAACACCGATGTCAGAGCGTTTGGTAAGTGGCCACATGACTGCTTTCCATTTCCTACTGCTCTTCATGTCTAGTATACTGCAACCATTGTGATGCATTGCTCTGTTATTTTTGTTACCACTTTGACAGATTTTCAGAGACATAGAGATATATGTTTGTGTTGCTCTGTAAGTGCAATATTTCTTAAATGGACTCCAGTTTGTAAAGCAGCACAAAAGCATGGTGGTCTAGTTAATTTTAGCTGCAGACTCTGACTGCTGCAATCAAAAAATAGACTTATACTCCCTCTCCTTTTTTAAATTCACTTTTTCACAGATTTGAAAATTTCAGAGCCAAAATGTGTAAAAATCAGATTTTTTTCCTATCATTGTCAATATCCCTCACCCTCAGCGTTGCAGGTTAAGCAGAACCCTGCAGAGCTGCCTTTGATCCCCACCTGTGTATCATTACCTCAGGTTACCCCTGCTGTGCCCTCTCCCACCCCAACTCTCTTGTTAAATCTTTCCATTAAAGAAGCAAGTGCTGTGAACTCTTCTGTCCAATCAAAGAGCTGATGGTGGTGGGGGCAGTGCTGTTTTAAGAATGAAATGTCACTCCCTGAGGCAATGAGTCTCCCAGTCCCCCGCTTTCATTGATCCACTCCCTGAGACGGGCTGAAACCCTGTCTGACAGACAAACCACAGAGTTCATGATGATATGAAGTGATCAGATGTGTCATCAAGACTGTGTCACTGCATTAGAGAATCTTCTATGCAGCTATTCTCTTTTCCCTCTGTATGTGTTGGGGCTGTACCTAACAAGTATTTTCATTATCAATCAATCTGTACAATTATTTTCTCCATTAGTCAATTCATTGTTTAAGCTGTTAAAATGATATTAAAAAAAAAACGATTTTTAGAA
Source organism: Centropyge bicolor (assembly GCA_037975185.1). Taxonomy (NCBI): domain Eukaryota; kingdom Metazoa; phylum Chordata; class Actinopteri; family Pomacanthidae; genus Centropyge; species Centropyge bicolor. The sequence continues at coordinate 1,548,545 of JBBMOC010000013.1, read as the reverse complement.
CCTACAATATGTTGCCAATATCCAATTTTATTGACTTGTCCAAATGAATGTCTATAATTTTATTAATCCTTCTTACTCTACTCTGCTTTTTCATAACAGGATGACACAGAGCCCTACTTTATTGGAATATTTTGTTTTGAGGCTGGCATCAAGATCATCGCCCTGGGCTTTGCTTTTCACAAAGGCTCTTACCTGCGTAATGGCTGGAATGTAATGGACTTTGTGGTGGTCCTAACAGGGTGAGTAGCACTGTCCTAATGGCTTATACAGCTGCTAACAGACAGAGCTGATGGGCAGCAGCGATTAATAAGGGGAGGGGAGAGCTCTGCTGTTTGTGTGTCTGTGTATGTGTGTGTTGCATTTCTAATGATCAGTAGAGCCGAGCCATTCCAGATGGCGGGGTGTTTTCTTCCTGTCTGAACAAACAGAGTCTTGATAAGGTGGTATTGTCCACATTAGACATGCATAAAACCAGAGGGAAATCACTGTATATACAGTGCAGAAATTACTGCAGCACAGGATTTCAGAGAAATATTTTTTGTGGTGCCTCACACATTTAGAATTTTTGAAATATTTCCAGCAAAAACAAGTAATGCATTTCTATTTACAGTCATACCTGTGGTAAGCACCCTTGGTTGGAAATCCCTTCACCACACAATAAGAAGCCTAAATATTTCATATGAACAAAATATTGATACGTAGACTCTGCACATTAATTAATTATTTTATTATAGTATTTGATCCATAATATGCACATTTGCTACAGCATTCTGAAAAAGAATACCATTGATAAACAACACATGTAGCCTTCTTCGCCACACATTCATGGGACTGAAACAATATTAAGAAATTTAGGAAAAAGGTGTTGTGGCCGTGTTTTGGACCCAGTCATGAATGGCACCAATCATTTCTGCTGAGTTCAGTGTCTCCAAACTTCAAATCTTTTTTTGGCAGGAAGAAAGCCTCAGGGCGCCATAAGGCCTTGTGTGCTTATCAGTACTTTTCAAATGTTGGCTGGAGTTTTTTTAGTCCACTCATACAGCTGCAGCTGCTGTAGGGATACAACCAACAACTTATTTCTTTATCAGTTTTTCCGGATTAATCAATGAACTGTTTAGTCTCTAAAATAGTAAATATAATGAAAATACCAGTGACAGGTTACCAAAGTAATATCTTAACATTGCTTATTTCTCTGACCAAGAGTCAAAAAGCTCCAAGGTAACAAATCCTCTTTTATGAATAACTATAAACACCAAATGGTGCTTTTACTGAATAAATTAAAGCCACAAGTATTATTATTGGATACTCTGCTGTTTAACTAACTTATTAACATAATTGTTTCAGCACTATGTGCAGCTCACATTTCTCTAAAGTGTTGTATTAATCATAACTATTAGAACTGGCTTAATGTTGACTTTTGTCCTCATAGCAGTTGATTGTACTGTTGATTGTAGTGTCTGTATTGTAAACGTCCCCCACAATATTGCCATTTAGTTATTGGTTTATTCTGTAGAAATGCCCAGCAGGCGTAGAACATGCTGCTAAACAAGTTGGAAGCTCTTTTTTTCATTCTACCATCTCAGATTGTCTGTGGAGTAAACAGAGAGGATCCATTAGTATTGGATAAATACCAAGGGAGTATAAAGCTATTATGGGAATAGTGCTGTTGGTGTGGGGGGATGGACAGCAGAGGAGGCTGAAGTGTTGGGGGTTGGTGGGGAACGGTGAGGGTAGTGACGGAGGATGCTGTTACGCTGCAGAAAGTCCCAGGGCACTTGGTGGTCCCATCAGGGGACGGCACAGCCTCTCTTACATAATGATACAGAGATTTATTTGGCCCATCTATTTGTGCTTGTGTCAGGAACCTCATTGCAATAAACAGAGCCTCCACCAATTCCCAAACCCCTCATCAATGCCTCCACCCCTCCCAGTGGAAGTCACAGGGAGTCATTCAGCCTTTTTTCCTGCTGCCTGAAAAGAAGGGGAAGCAGTCAGTGGAAAATATGATAAATGCTATCCACCAGAATGAGTCTGGTTTGCTGTAATGACGCAAAGATCTGTTTGTGTGTATGTGTCTGTGTTTGCGTCTATGTTTCTGCTTATGCATCCATGGGGGTTTATCCTAGGGCCATATCAGTGCTGTTTTATGTTGTATCCCCTTTGCTACAACCCATTAAGGCCATATATGTTCCAAAGTAAACCATAGTGTTTTAGATGTTTGAATATGTTTTTCGACCTCTCAGGCAGCAGTTGGTTTACTTCATTTTAAGAGAAAATAAACATTTGCAACTTGTTTGAAGTAATCCATTACATTAAAAAGATTTTTCAACCAGCACTTTACAACTGTGTTACTACAAATTCATATATTTGGCAACAATAATAGCGGGCATGTGATAGATTGCCACCATAAAAGCAGTATTTATCTTATTGTCCCCATCAAAAAAAAAAAAACTAACAATGAATGTGTCCTACTAACATGTATTGTGTGTATATCCAAACCCTTATATATGCTATTCCACTGTGCCTTAGGCTCCATTTTGAACAACTATAAAAACATGTAATTGCACCGGGTGACATTTTTCTTCATTACCATCAACACACATACTGTATTTTATTTTGATTCAATCCCACACACCGTCCTGCTGCCCCAAATGCTAACTAGAGGACCAACTGTAGATTAATCTTTTGCTGAAAATAGTCCCTAACAAATGAACTTCCTCCATCTGTTGTGAATCATTTGCTAAAAACTACACTTGCCAACTGTTTAGGATTTTTTAAAAATGAAACTGTATATTTGTGATCTGTTTTTATCATTTACACCTTACTAGGAGATGAATTGTCTTACAAGTGGGAGCCACAGACAAGAGTGGCAGGGAATAGAATGGCAAGGATGTAAAGGATATAACACTGTGTTTGTGCAGTATATTTCTGTGTTTTACTCTCTGCAGTGGATTAGTGTCAGTGGGTGTTTTCAGCACCCAACTCCCACTGAAAACATGTGACTCCCTGGCTCATAGCAATGGTCCCAGTACCCCATATTTCCCCATGACTACCCAGGGGACATAGTTGTAAGCCCGTAATAGCCCTGCAAGGGTACAGAATTGGTCCAGTGTTCCCCGACCAGGCCAAAATCCGCATTCCTGAATCCAAGCTTCTGTATCCTCCTTTTAAGCACCCTGGCATTATCAATATTTAGGTTTAGCCCTTCAGCTTTCTCCACCATTGCCCTCATGGGTGTTGAAGTGCCTTTCAGGACTCCGCCCAGAGAACAATAGTCATAAATTTGTGTGCAGTTACAATCAGGTACAGTGCCATTAGATGTAGATACAGGCAGGTTAAAGGGTCTCCTTGAAGGGAAGAGTCTTTGTTTGTAGAATACAAGACTTATAGAAGACATTCAAACTATCATGATATCATTTTTGATTTAGCTTTATGTACCCCACCAGCAGCGTGTCTTACCTTCAGTGTACTCATATTTCATATTTTGTCATGTACAAATGCAATGTGTGTTGAGATTGTCGTGTGACGTGGAATTTTATATCCAGCTCTGTCATATCCTGAAATCCTTCATATATCCTTCATATAAATCTTGCTATCTTATCAGTGATCGGTAAGCCTTTTTATGAGGTTCTAGTGAAAGCTCATGAGAATGAGTGTGGTGAAGAGTAGGCAGTCAGACAAGATTGCACAGTTGACATTGCTTAATTGGTTCTGGTGCCTTTGCTGCCTTAGTTGGGTTGCAGCTAGGAGGTGAATTCTCAAACTTATTGTAGAGTAAGGCAGCTTCTACAAATTGGGCAAACAGCCTATTCATTCTTGGCCATTTTGACACCTTGGTGTAGAACCCAAAATACTTGCCTTTGGTCACTACTCTCCTCCATTCATTTTAATTTATTAGCAAAGTTTACTGTTAAGATCAATAGGGCATGCAATAGGTCAACCTGATGGACGAAGAAAATTGGTCTCCTTGGCTCATAGGCTGTACATTTTGAATGTAAACAGCTCAAATGCTTAATGTTTTCCCATGTTTGAACAAGTTTGAATTTCAAATAAAAGAAACATCCCCAGTGGAGTATCTGCATGACACAAAAACTACTACTACAATATATGGATGTTTGTGTAAGTGTTTATGAGCTGTGTGAGTGCACATGTGTGTGTGGATGTGTATATGGTCATATATGCAGCACCTGATCGGAGCTGAAGCTGCTGAGTGTAGAGGTGAGGGTTATTGACAGGTTGTCAGGGCCTGTATGCAGACCGAGCCTCTTCCAGTGTGTATCTGTGTGGATGGGAGCGGCCCCAGCAGGCCTGATTGAATTGGAGCTCAGTTGGCTGGCATGATAACCATAATTGGAGGGCGGAGTGGTGGATAGAGGCCATTACAGCAGTGGCCTGGACATCTTATCAGTGCCAGGCTAGACTGACGGGTTACGCCATGTTGTCAGGGTGGATACTGGATCACTCATATAAAGCGCATACAGCTGAGTGCACAATCACATGCAGTCGGGCACACTTAACATACATGCAAACACATGCACACACCAACAAATCACTTATCCATGATGATGTCCATTTCCTGCAGGATGTGCTCTGTCAAAACACATAGCAATTAAGCATTAGCAATGACTCACTGATTATTCATAGCATTTACATCATTTGGACAAGACTTCAAAATATCAGTCAATTCAGTAATGTGCTTACTTCCTTGTTCACTCTTTTCTATAGTGTTAAATGAAAAGATAAGGTACATTTGCAACCACTGCAACAACACGACATGGGGTACATAACTGTTATATAGAGCTATTTGCTTACACTGTTTGCTCATTATCCACCATTTGCTGTGGGTTCAACTCAATGTTCTTTAATTATTTCCCATGAAAACAGTGTACTACAAGGTTTGGGCTCATGAAGAATTTTGGTGAACATTAACAAACAGTTGCAGTGTACTTTTTTAGTTGTAAGATGTTTGACTTACAGTATATATAGAGGTCATAAAGAAAACAATGGGCTAAAGTTACAAGTGGCAACAAAGCTCCATGAAACAATCCTCTTTAAAGGGAATGCTTAAATATCTTTGAAACGAACTTCATTCACTGTCTTTTGGAGAGTGAGATGAGATGATCAATATCAACTTTGTGTGTTAAGTACAGCGCTGGAGTCTGGATGACTTCAAGACAAAATGAGACAAATGCACTGATTGTGGTGCTACCTCTTTTGTTCAATGTAGGCTTAGGTTAATTGGTAAAAGCTTGTAATTGGATCAGGTTGTCGTCAATGCCATTTGGTACTACGTAGGTATTGATTGTTTGAATAGATTAATGTCATAAATAAGAAGCCTCCTCCCTATGCAGCTTACCTGCAGCTCTGAAAACAGAATTGTGAGTGAAAAATCAAAAACTGAAGTAGTGTTTTTTGCATGACTTTATCAAATCTATTGCTGATGAAGAAAGTCTACAAACAAACAGAAGAGAGGGAGAAACAGAAGAAAGTTGGGGCTGGGTAGTTAGCCAGAAGTGTAGATACGTGTGTGTGGATACAAGGGAACTGAAGGGAAAAGTAAGGTGAGCAGATGAAAACAGTTTGTGAGTAAACATTAAGTGCCCTCCCAGTCCCTGTCACAATTACAGTGTTATAGTGTGGGAAACAATGAACAGACTCAAACACCACTAACCTCTTTAGCCACCTACGCAAGAATTGCGTCAAACAGCTCAGAGTAAGAAGGAGTCTAGGGATGAGAGCCACAAAACACAGGCAAGTGTTTTCTATTTGCCTTTAATGTTTTATATTTATAGTTTATACTTTGTTTCATGCTTATTTGAAAATTTGCACTAAAATAATCAAATATAAGTAAGAGTATAAGTAAGAGTTTAAGTAAGTTTGTTGAGTACATAATTCAAAATGTAATAAGAATTCAGCCTTTCCATGTGGTCATTTTATTCATTCATATTTATTCATTGACTTAACAGAAAATGTACTATATCATCATATGACATTTTGGTCATATCGCACAGTCCTAACTGGTTACACTCAACATCCCAAATATGCTAATTAAAGTAGGCCCATACTTAAGATTATGTGACAAAGACTCTGACTGCATCCATACAGTTGTAGACTGTTTATAAAAATGCAACAATAAATGTGCATATCAGAAAAAGGATCTTCTCTCCTTCAATAGTTAATGCAAGTTCCAAACATTCTTCTCTGTTCTGTTTGCCTGTAGACTAGCTATTGTATTGTCAACGTGGCTGTAAATTGCTTATTCTATTTATAATTTTATCCAACAGTGAAAAGGATTTGTTATGGCCAATTACTTATTCTGTGGTTAGGGATTGATATTTTTAAAGATTGGACCTTTCCTTTTTGCCAGATATGTCTGATGAGATTAATTAACTGTAAGAGGTGATTAGGCTATTGTCGACAACTACTGGCTGTCGATTCGGTTCTGTGGCCATGAGAGGACATTTTTTTATATTCATTTTACGTTTCCAAAACTATTATTTATGTTCTGTTAATATGTAGACTGCCCTACAAGGTTTTTATTTCTTGCCACCGGGATCATTATTGTCAGCGGCTTTTATCAGTAGGCATATTTTCAACCAGATAATCAATAATGGATTGTGCACTGCCAGAAAACAATTCTATGGAATTGCAAGCCAACAACATGCTGCCATCAACTTTTATAATTGGTAGGTAGAGTCCTCAATAGACCCTATGTGCTGTTGTAGGCCTAGGTGCTGTATAGCTTTGATTCTTCATTTAGTCACAGGATCAGACTACCTTTGACAGATGAGTGGATGTGAAATCATTTTGCGGCCATTTCATGTTGAAGCTGGAAAGGTTTAGAGTTTGAAAAATTAGATGCAAGTGAAGTGTCACGTGTTCGGTTTTTGCTGGACCCAAGAGCAACACACAGACCAGGGGGAACTGAGGCAAAAGGATTTATTCGAACACAAAAAACTCCAGGACTTACAGAAAAAAAGATAAAAAGGCTACAAACTAAAAGGAGTCTATGTGAGGAGCTGCTTCAGTGACTGGAGGCTGGGAGGTGAGTACTGAGGCTGGATGGAGGAGACATGAAGGTGAAGGTAGGACCGAGCACTGGAGAACAAAGGGGACGCTGGAATACACTGGAGAAAGACATAAAACACAGAGCACTAGAGGTAACTAGGAACATACGCCAGGAGTGAGGGAAGGAAGTGAGAGGACGATCTGGCAGCTTCCAGGTGGAACAAGAGAGCTTATAAAGCTGCTGGTCGTTAGGAGGGAATGAGGGACAGCTGCGAGAAGGGAGAAAGGAACCAAGAACCTGCAGGCCACACCTCCAGCCACTGAAGCAATGCCTGTACAAAAGGACAAAACCAAAAACACTGGAGCAGAAGACTGAAAAATGCACTGAAAATAAACCAACAAAACACAAGAGGAGCAAACCATGACATGAAGAGTCCATTATGTGTGTAAGTAGTCTGTAAATTACTCTGTATATTGTCGCCAGACCACTGTCTTGCACCCTTTCTGTGTGGACCATTCTGTGCTTATTAATGGACTAGTCAAAGCCAATGTAAAACTGAACTGTTATGTCATGGTTTGAGCTTTTCATTTTATTTCCTGTTTTATTGTGAATTTAGTCTCTTTGTTCCCCTCTCTCTTTGCCAGTTTGTCCTTGTACCAAGTCGAGTGTTCCAGCTCTACCTAGTGTTTATTCCGCGCGTTTGATATATTTTTGCTTAGTTTTCCTCAACCTCAACTGTCTATCAGACTTTTGCTTGTTGTCTGCCTCTTTTTGTTTCCCTGTTTTTGACCCTTCCCTTCCTGATCTCTCAGTAATTCTTTTCAGAATCAGAATCAGAATCCTTTATTGTCATTGTACAATAATACAACGAAATTATGGCAGCCTTGGAAGGTGTTGATAATTCTTTTGATTTTATTAATAAATATAATTGAACTGCACTAGATCTGCATTTTAGGTTCAATCCCTGATATGTCTGCTACCCCACTTGTACTAATTTAAGAGTGTGAAGGGTTAGGGTTAATATTAACCATCGATAGGGGGTTCCATATAAAAAAATGAAAGCTGCAAATGAAAAAACAGAATTACAGGCTAAACTATGAATTCTTTTCTGTCAGAATGTTTTAATATGCATTTTTTTTATATTAAATGACATAACCAGTTATTAAATCCAATTTCTAATTGTTGTTTCGAGATAGAAGTTCAACAGAGACAGAGGTACATAGATTAACAGCCGCAGTGACAGTGTAACAATAAGTGTATTTCCCTGTTTGCCTTTTACAGTACAAGTAGCCTACTGATGCTTTTGGCTACCCCCAGTGGTCACATGACCCTCATTATCATTTTGTAATGTTCTTTGGAAGCCTTCCACAATTTGTCACCCTGGGAAGGAAGTAGTCCAAAATTCTTGCATGCAATGCATGATGCATGCATGATGTATTTCATATTTCATTTGTTCTCAGTCTGCCTGCCTTGCCTCTACTTCAGTTAGTGTTTCCATGGGTTTCCCTGAATGCCTTTTCATAAATCCCAAGAACGGGAGATGAACTCTGCTGGGCTTTCAGTTGTTATTTATACACAAAAGAGAAGAGAGTGACAGTCATGGCATAGTAACAGGAGGAGAGTGGGAGTTTCCAGGGAGAAATAGTGAGAGCCATACTCCTTATTATTCTGCTGTACTGAGGTGAATGTGACCACAAAAACTAGTGTCTCTGCCTCTTCTGTGACAGCCTTCTCCCTGTATGATTATGGAACAATGTTTACTGCAGATGTTTTACATAGCATTTGCTGTCAAACTGTATTGTAGCTTAAAAATAGGTTGACACAACATGGCATAATTTACTGCCCATTATCAACAAATAACAAAGGAAAAAAGCAAAAAATAATAATGCATCAAAAATGCAAGAGTCTTGTCATTAGCTATCATTTGCTATAGTATGTAAGTAATTTAGGGTGGGATTTTCCTTTTAAAGGGTAATTCTGTTTCATTACAACATGGGTCTTAGCTTGGTAATGATTCCAATCAGTAATAACATTGTATTTATCAAGTACAAGCTACTCCGATATGGGAACATTTTCGCAATTACAATTTAAATTGTGATTATTTTCTCTAAATGAAACTATAGGCCTGTATTTGTGGTATGCACAATATTGAATAGGATACAAAGGCCATGTTATATTTGTTGACTGCAACTAAATAATTGTCCAGTTATCTTGTTATGAGAAACTGCTGATAAGTCATGTCTGACAGGTTTTAACATCAGATGGATGACTGTTGACAGTGCTGTCCTGAAGCTTCTTGAGCTAAGAGCTTCACAGAATGACGGGAATCCTGGAAGTCCTGATTCAGAGTTTTTTAGGCGACGGCAATGATTTGATGTGCTGAATGTTTAGCTTGGATAGTCAGATAACTCTATTCACCAACTGTCTGCTGTTTACACTGACAACTGCCCAGCTACCTTAAGTTGCCTAGATTGACCTCACCACACAAATATAAAATGAACATTTATTAAGAAAGTTTGGAACAAATTCAGAGCCCAAAGAGCAAAAGATAGAGAATGAAAAAAAGGTGGTTTATAAATGGGAAGGGGCGCAATAAGAGGCTCCAAAGTGCATTGATTAGATGAATGAAGTGAAGTGGGAGGTACAAGGAAGAGAAGTGGCTGGGCCAGAGAGAAAGGCACTCATGAATCTGGCTCAGTCTAATTGTTGAGCTATAGTAAGCATTCGATTGTAAAAAAACAAAACAAAACAAAAAACACTAACATGCAGCAGAAAACACAGCTCATTCCAAAATTTTATGTGCTGTGTTTAGTATTGATTCTTTTTCAACAAATAAAAGCAAAAAACAAACAAACAAAAAAAACAAAAACATGTTAACCAGACAACAGCTAAGAGTTATATATTTTTTTTATTCTGTGAATTCACCAAATTGTTATTTTCCAGCAATAGCTGTCTGATGAAAAGAACAGTTACCAATTAGCATTTTAATTGCAAAAACCCCTGGTGTACAAGAAGCTAATGTACCCAGACAAAAATGAAGTTCCAGTGTTAAGACCATTATACACTGTGGTAGCTTGACCTAAATAATTTATAGTGTGCGACAGTTTCAGGGGCCATCTCTCCAATATCATTAGCACACTCTTCTAATACCTATAGCAGTCTGAACATGCCATTAATTGATCCTGGATCCTGGTGCCCTTAGAGCAAACACATATGCATGTGTTTGCTCTAAGGACATCATGGGCCTGAGCTATCTTTCATGAGCTGCTAATCAGATCATGTGTTGGGCTGCAGAAATTGAAGAGCCTGGATTTAGGTCCTGCAGGCCAGCCCCAACATCTACCATGTTCCAATAAGATGTAGGGAGTTGCTAATAAGAGCATATGTCTGCCTCCCCGTGCTCCTACCCAGATCAATAGTGTATTGAGCTGAACGCAGAGGGAATAGATTCACTTCAGCACTCCTCTTTATAGCTGGCTGGATCAAAGCAGCTGCTGTTGGATCTCTGCAGTGGCTCGTTCCTACAGTATATCCTTCCCTCTCCACTGCCACACACAGCTTATGATAGCACTGCTCGGTTGAATGGTAATATTTCCAGATATCAGTGAAATGTAGAAGTCTCACAACAAAAATAAGGTGGCTCTGTTTTAAGAATTTACTATTTCTTGCGTTTTTACATGGAGAATCAAATGTTATCATCTCACATTATCAAGAATTCTACAATTTTTTTAGAAGCATTTTAACACAAACCCTGTTTATTCATCGCAACTGAGCTTGGTTTTGACTGGCTTGCCCCCCTAAACTCTTACTAAAACCACTCCAATCAGACAACTTTCCACCATTTGAACAACATTTGCAAATCACAGTCTGTGATTCCTGTGTTTTCGTGTTGGTGCTGATCAAGTGGACTTTGTACACAGGATACAGTATGCATGGCATTCTTGTAATTAAGGCAGAGTCTCTACTTGGGTAGATCAAAGTTTGACTCTTACTTATGTTTTTTCCATAATTGCTTGAAGAAAGCATTCCCATTTAGGGTTTTTTTAAAATCCCCAAACTTCAGTTTCCAAAGGAGTGATTTATATTTTCTGTTTTGTGCTAAAAGAACTAGAGAAAAGTAGGTTTTTGTTCTCCTGTGCGCCCCCCATCTGTTTTCTTTGATCACTGTATTCTCAGATGTACTGTGGGGTGGCACAGCCTTAGCAACAGGCATATTGATATGATTATGATAAGAACCAGTTTGTGTATTTGCTGTGTAAATGCCTTGTGATCAACAGAGGATCCTGGCTCACTCTCAGCACCATCCACCATCCTGAACCAACACCAGAGACTACTGGCTCTCTCTGTTTGGCAAGCTGACTCACAGTGCCAGTGGTAGTAGCAGGATGTGATACAGCACAGTGCTGAAAACCTTTTGTAGATGCATCGTGAGAGGCAGGAAACCAAAGGGAAAAAACACAGGAGAGCTGGATCCTAAAGAAAGTAAAAACCCTTGATACTGTAGTTTAAATCAATATTTTTTTTTCTGTTCCCTTTCTTAAAAATGAAGGTTTGAAAAAGACTTAAAATACCTGGAGTTTCACAAAAGGAGAGGTTCAATGTGGTGTGTTCGTATTTAGTTTGAATTCATATTCCACTGCTCAATTTAAATCTCCTGCACTCTGTAAAGTAGGTGGTGGTACACCTTGTGTGATCGTGATCTGCCTTTTTTTTTAATCTAGAAAAAGAAGAATGTGTTTGTTTCCAATGTGATGGCTGAAGGCATACTGACTTGAATATGAGACTATACTTGGCTCCTCTTAAATTATGCTTGGTTGCTTGACACGATTACCACACAAAAAGAAACATGGTGACATTGAAACAAAGGTGCACAGCATAGCCTCTTTACACTAATTTGTGTTGATTTGTCCTACTGGTGTTATTTTAAATGTGAAAATGTTTTTTGTTGACATATTTGTATTGAATCTGATAGTGATCTCATAGTTACATAGATGGATGGCCAAGTGGTCTAAGGTGCTGAGTTCAGGTCGCAGTCTCCCCTGGAGGCGTGGGTTCGAATCCCACTTCTGATAGCAAGCTTTATGTGAATTATTCCTCCCAAATAAAGGTATATCTTAGAAATTGCCACAAATAAATAATAAAAGGATCCAGAATTTTCTGCATACATTTTCAAATCATACTTTCATATTTACAAAAAAATTCATAAGATTACTAATAAAGAATGTGATTGTAGTCAAAGGAAAGACTTCTTAAATAATCCAGCTTGCCTTCTTTTCCCACTTTTTGAGACAAAGGTAGCTCACTAAAACATTAGAATTCCAATTTCATAAAAAATTGACACTCTCTTAAGTTACATTAATTGATTTTTTTATCACCACATCTGACAGGCTGTAAATGCATTTTACCAAGTTTTAAAGTTTGTATAGCTGATGAATTCAGGGCCAATATTCATTGCCTTTTAGCTCTGTTTTGTTCTCCACCAACTCCTGAAAAATTATCTGGCTCTTTTAGCGACTAAATGCTCCACTGTGATCACTAGCTAGTGTCCAACTGTCTGTCTGCTGTTTGGTGCTGAGCTGGTAGTGTACAGTGAGTTTTTTCAGTCAACAGCTGCCTGCTGTTGCTGGAAATCAGACTGAGAAAGCAGAACCAGAAAATGAAAACAATGATCTTAAAGATGCAAAACCTCTGTGGCACTGAAGGACATGGCAGAGTTGGGTAATAAAATCCTATGTGGGGTTGTTGCTACAAATGACCCCTTTCACATGATTTGATCCCTTTTAAAATGAATACAGTGAAAAAGCAAAAATCATTTAGACAAACAAGGGACACAAAATGCTGCTGAAGCTTATATTAGAAAGTGTTTGATGGTAGAGGAAATATTGCCATACATTTTACTTTTAAATGAAAAATTAGTTCATTTCAGTCATTATTGATTTATGAAATAATAGGCAGAAATGTGGAAAGAAAAGAAAATGTATTATTGAACTGTTTATTCTAGGTTGAATCTTCTCTGTATCAGCAGCAAATGACACAGACTGGCTAATAATTTGTTTTCGTCAAAGGTCAACCAGCCAAATGAGTCAGCAACCCCCTATGTTAATTTAATGGATTGACATATCAGAATCAGGCTGTGGACATTGTGATGATGGCTCAGTGGTCAGGGCTAATGCACACAGCCCACCACAAATCTCTTGGAGAAACCAGACTGGAGCGTTTGTGAGAGCCTCTCTAATCAGCCTCCCTCCAAAGAGAAAGGCTGGAGCAAATGAATAAATAATTGATTAGGTTTCACTGTGGATGAATTAGCCCAGTTAGAGAGTGCATTTTATCCTCTGTGATAAGCACTGCATACAGTATTGCTACAGTACAGTATAATTTGCCTAAGGAATATTATACATATACATATATATTATACATTCTACAATAGTAAAGTAAAATATTCATTGTGGTCTGACATTATGTCCTGGAAAACTGAAAAGCATTAACTCTTAATCTCCCACTCAAAACATTAACTTCCTTCAGTCAGACAGTTCACTCATGGTTTTTCCTGTCAGATGTGAATATCCACCCTGATCTTCTGTGGCTTTTCTCTGACTTCACTGACTGTTTTTTGCTTTTCCTGGGTTTAAATCAGTCTTTTGCCCAGAGTTCTTGCCCTTTCATCAGTGCAATGTTGCCTGGAAAAAGATCGTGGAAGACGTTCACATCTGACACCAAAGGCCATCCTTGAACCATGACAGGAGTTATGATCTCTCCCCAACTCTCTCTGCTAATCCTCTCTGACATATACTCAACTAAAAACAGTACAAGCACAATTTGCTCGCAAATGATCACATTATTTACATTATTTTGCAAATTCCCCCACTGAGGGACGAATAAAGGTTTATCTTGGCTTGTCTTATTCTACACAGCATCCAAACTTTTGTGGAATAGAGGTTCTCATCCTGTGACTGAACTTCCTAATTTCTGATGATGTCAAAGGATTACTTTCTCATCTTTGACAAAGCTGTCACAGAGGACGTTATGCAGTTGTTTTTACAGGCTCTGTGACTCAACATCTATGTAGTAGCCCTTTACAGTTCCTCTCCTGGCAGTGATCTCTGTTCATCAAAATTACAAATTTTGATTTTTTTTCCATGGAAAAAAATTCTTCATGCCTTATATTGACTTAGATGCAAATATAGATATAAATAGATTGTGCCTCTGTCTCCTCTCACCTCTCTGCTGCTTGCCTGTTGGTTCAACTCTGATTGTCAAGCACTGTCAGTGCCCCGGAGCCTATAAAATGTCCTGTTAGCATTTAACATGAATCATCATGTATCTTGGCAGGCTAACATTGGCTAACATTATCTAGTACGCTGTGGGTATTTAGACACATTTAATAGATAAAGCACACACAAAAAAACTTGCTGGTTGACCAACATGTTGGCTTGTACTCACTGTGTCCCCAGGATAAATGGATGGCACAGTGTGGGGCTACAATACAAGTTTTGTGGCAGAACAGTGCTCTGGAAAATGGCTACTGGAAACCCTGAATTTCCTTTGGAAGTTTGTATCTTGTATTTTCAGATCCTTTGGTGATACATGAAGCCTGACCATTTCTCATCTTGTATGGACATAGTTGCAAAGCCATTTATATGTTCTAATGTTCAGTGCCAAAAATGGCATAGCTTTTGTTAATTTTTAAACTCTTATAAGGCTTATGCTATAATAGTGGCATAATGAACAGAAAAATGCAATTTAATCATGAATCAAGTATTTACATGACATTTGTCAACTAAAATGTCATGATCATGACAGCTGTGACTCTAAAATAATGGTATGAGCTTCCTAAAAACTATATTAGTCAAACTGTAGTGTACTTAAACTCTCTGCCCATTTGCTGTGCTTAGTATAGCAGTGAGAGGCTCGATGGTGATCAAGGTGCTTGACTGGCAGCCATGTTGTACATGACTCTTTAAGTTATTTGTTTAAATGGCCTATGGAGGATTATGTTGTGAAATATAAGCTATGCCTCTTACTCCCTCCCCTTCCATTCCCCACATGTACCTGCAACAGAACAGAGACCATTTCAGGACACTTCCCTCTAAATCAAGCCATAGATTATTTTAATTAACACTGAAAATATGTCTTCTTTTGAAAGCAATTATATAATCTTTCAGTTAGTTCACAACTTGGATGACTATGCTATTCTATCCATTCTTCTATTACCATGGAGAATCCTTTGTGTTTCTGTCCAAAAGGAATGGCCTTATGGATAAACAGATACCTTTAAATATGGGTTTGTATTACTGGGTTGCTAGCTGTGCAAGATTTGGCACAATATTCCAGTTTTGAGACTCTTTGAGTTTTTCCTGACCCCTGATAAGTCTGGTAATATGTTCATTGATGACTATTTTTCATGACTGGGGAAACAGTTTATCTATCAGAACTTTACATTCAAGACTAAGAATGGTAAACTCGTATATGACTAGCTACCTTGCAAGTGTTGATGGCATGGACACAGCTGTACACATTGTTGTCACTAACAGAAGTAACAGCTGTAAAATATTTCTTTTATTTATGTGGAAAACATTAAGTTAGCAATGGCTACTGCAGATTCTGTGTCAACTCATAATGACCCTGATGGAACAAATACTTACCACTACTACTACTACTACAAAATAATAATAATAATAATAATAATAAAATAGGTAGTAATAACAGCAACAATAGTAATCTGTTTCATGTTTTCATGAAGTGCTTGTCAGGAAAGCTGCGACTGAGTGATATATGGGGTTTTACAGAATAAGATCAGGAATGGCTTTTAGTTAAAAACATTTTTAAAATGAAATTCCAAATGGAGGGTAGCACAAATACAAGTAGCATACTTCCTGGATGCGACTAAAAGCTGTGAATCTGTGCCAGCCATACATGGAGCTCTAATCTCACAGTGATGTGTTAAATGATTGTATGCTAAGGCAAAACTTGCAAAAAGTGATTTTCTATAGAATACAGTTCCAATGGCATTGTTTGATTGGACAACAATGTGACAAACCACACCCTCACAGTCCTGATGAGGCAGATAAATTGAGTTTTGGGTGTGACAGATAGTAACTAAGGCTGTTTTTACTGGTGTCTCTAGTCAAAAGTTTCAAGCCTGTTTCACCTCAGATGCTGGATGTGTTTGCGTTTGGTCTTAAGTGTACTCTCTCTCTCTTTTAACTACGCCCTCTGTGATGCCACAGAGTACTGAAACACCCTGCAATACACCTGTACATCACTGAAATAAGGAGAGAAGTCCGGCCATTGGCAGTCAAGACAAGATTTTAGGCTGCTGCTAAATTTCTCTTTAATTGTGGTTGGTGCTTATTTAGTCATGAATATTCAGTGTTATAGAAATAGTTAAGATTTGAAATCAAGTTTTCAGGAGCTTTAAAAATATAAAGAGACGCTATAAACAGACGGTGTGATTTAATAAGAGCTCCCCGTGTGCCCTTCAAAATAGAAAGCAAAAGAATTCCATACTGAAATTCACAAGACAAGTTGGAAACAGCGCACAGTTTGGACTTGTTTGGAAAAATGATTGTGATTCAGAAAAGGATAAGTATCTTGGCCTATACACTATGATGGTAACAATCAAGGTTTTCAAAAATAGTTATTTTACACCTGCAGTGTTTTCCTTCTTAAATCAGTTCATTTAGTAAATACAGACACTTTGATCAGATTGAGACCTTAAGAAAGAGATTTTTCTGTCTTTGAAATGATGGTATGATCTGACTGAGCTCTCACCACTAGTCTTACCTCACTATGCCAGGCCTATAGATTTGATGAGTCAGATCACTTTATCACTCGAAGCGAAGCTTCTTATGCTCATCTATTTTTCTGAGTAAGACCTTTTTCACTCACTAAATTTATGCAGAGTAAAGAAACTCTTGGTACATATAAAATGTTGCCTGTTTGTATGAGATGGGATCTGTGTTTCAGATGTTTCAGAGAAAATCCTCTTTTCAAAGGCCACAAATCGAGAGCTATGAAGTATTTATCTTCTCTGCTGTTGCACACCCAGCCCCTCCTGTCACCTAAAACACGTATTTAAGTTACAAGGTCTTTGATATAGAAGGTGAAAAATGTTGCCTGGTGTAGTCAGATGATAAAACTGTAAAACTGGGTATAACGGGCAAACTTACTTTGGTAACCAGACTTCTCCAGAGCAGTGGGAATTAAATGATTTATTGGAAATGAAACAAAAAATCATGTGTATTGTATTGAAGGTCATGCCACTTCACCAACACAATATGAACAGAGCAGACAACACAGAACAACAACAACAAAGCTCCAGGATGACTAAGTGTTAACTGGTTTGTACTTTTTGTACATCTGAGAGTATACACCTCTAAAGCACAACATCTTCGATGCTTAAGGCCTTGAAGTGGCGTCTGCTTTATTACCTCATCTTGAGGCACGTCTTGAGGAAGGTCCATGTGTCAAAACCTTTGACCTCCATATGGCCATACTGGTAGAGATGATGGACAAAACTAAGAAAATATCGATCATGTTTTATAAAGCTGAATTCTCCTTTTATAAAGCCTGTTTTCTAGTTCTAGTTTGTGACTTTTTATATGTGATACATCAATATTTAAATCTCAAGGCCTCATCTGGCACTGAACTGGCTGTGTGTGTCATGCATTTTTTGGGGTGATAAAGCCAGAGGGTCATTGGTCCCCAAGTTTGAAATCAGGCATCTGTCTCAGATGTATAGCAACTCTAACGAATGAGGTAGAGACAACCAATTATGATTGAACTTTGGACCTTCTCAGAGCACATGTGTGGCATTTGCCTCTGTGTTCCCTCATTACAGAGTAAGGGAAGAAACTGCTGCCACGCAGCATTACTGGCCCCAGCCTGTTTCAGCTCACTGCACATGTCGCCAGGAAAGAGAGGTGGAGAAAGAGACAGAGGCCGCCAGACAATCTCTGCGCTGATGTGTTTTCTTTTTTGGACTGATGTGTCTGAGACAGTCAATCGATGGCCTGGTAGGTGTCTCAAACCTCCCGCTCCATCACCACCACCACCTCCCCCAGGGAGCTGATTGATCTGAAGAGTTGGTTGTCAGGGAGGATCGAGACCCCGCAGGCCGCTAGGCACTGCTGTCTCCACTCAGCTACTAGCCATGTATCTCTGCATGCCACCTTGCTTACACTTTCATCTGCAGGGGAAGCCATTCAGAGAGCATGCAGGAAGAATCAGCTTGTGGCTGCAAAGCTTGAATGACTGTGTATATATACAGAAGGATCAAATGAACCCATGCGTCTAATGTATTCTGGCTGAGTGCCACACCCAAATTGCAAGTCTTGAATAGGCTCTTTCCAGAATTGGTTATTTTGTCCCATTCAGCCATGTTATCTCTTTGTCTATAGATGCCAGACAGTGATGGGTGTAGTTTATTGAGCGTGGTCTGTCATTATGTTAAGCTGATGTCCATTACATGAGTACTGGCTTTCGCCCCAAGCTCTGACTGAACTCAAAGCATTGATTTGCACTTACTGTCTATCACAGAGATGGTCCAACCTCATTTTATTGCACGCTATAAACAGTATGACGTGTTTGACTGGAGAAATATTGTAGTCCTGTTTGTTTCAATGGCTTGAAGGTGGCACTGGAGACATCCACCCTAAGCAGATAATAGTCAGGATTAGGGCTGGAGAAGTCAGGTGAATTTTTTTTTAATACCAATATGTTTTTTCTTCTTTTCTTCAGCTTTATATTTTACATAGGAATTGGACAAATATAATGCCTGACCAATACTGGAATTTTGATGCTGATATCGATAGTTGAGAGTTTTTAAATTCTTCCAGCAATAAAGCAGCTGGTTTTCATATCATATAAAACCATTTTTTGATAAGGATTAAATTAGATTTTTTTGTTCAGTTTTTGTGTCCAAGATAATAAAAGCTTGTAGAGCTTGATTCAAATTCCAACGACAACAACAAAAAAAAAACCTCAGTCATGAACAACACTGGGAAAACTATCAACAAAATATTTATATTTTCATTATTTTTCAGTCTGTCAAGTGATATCTGTCAGTGTTGAGCAACAAAACACAATACTCACACTACTCCTCCAGATTATTGTGGTGCATGTACCATTCTGTGAAAGATTATGTAAAGGCAGTCCATTCAGAATGCCTGCTGTCATGCTGAGAGCTGTTCTGTTGTCGAACAATCTTACATCAGAGGAGTGACCTCTCCAATTACAGTATAAAGCAGCTTTAGGGTACAACAGTGCCTGGCAGTTTCGTGTTACAACAGAAGCAATTTGCCTTTGCAATTGCTAATGAAGGGGAGGATTTGCTCGGACAGTGCTCTGTGTGCGGACTAATTTGTGCCACAACCCCATTTGCATAAATGTCCTTGTTGGATGCAGCTAAAAACTTTGCTAAAGCAATTGTGGAAAAAACATTTTCACAGTTCTAGCTGTTAGGCAAAGATGATGATGATAATTTGAGACCCATGTAGAATTTAGTATAGTTAAGTCAAGTATCCAGATCATAGTGACCCAGATAAGCTCTTCACCATGTTAAAACGAAACCTGGGGAATTCTTTTTCTTTCCTGACCCTCTCTTGGCAACACTGCTGTTATCTTTAATTTAAATTTTACACCCCCCTGCCCCCCATGTAGCTTAATAGTTCAGGTATTATTTTTTTAACTACCTCATCATCTGTGAAACCGTGTCATGCTCCCCTCTATCCCCCAGCCTCCTTTTGAGATTCATTTGTTGCCATGGAGATGAGCTGGGATGGTATGTACTCATGTAGTGCACATTTTACGTCTTCTATACATAAATACACTTCCCCATTGTATTAACAAAGAATTTCCTGAGGATCTGGGAGCTCACACACACACACACACACACACACACACACACACACACACACACACACACACACACACACACACACACACACACACACACATATACACACACACACAAATGAGGCATGAGATCATAGAGCCACTATGAAAGCAGTTTGCCTCTCCACTCAGGTCAGGTGAGCTTAACAAAGCGAAATTATCTTGCAGGCAGATGTTCAAGAGCCCTGATTTTTTAAAAGCTAGTTCTAGTAGTGAAGCATTTATGATGTCAAGTACTGTGCAGCAATAAAGGCACTGTGCTGCATTCAGAGCCAACCAAATTGGGACTTAATGTTATCACGCTGTCTTATAAAAGAGGAAAGAAAGTCAAATGCAGGAATAGAATACTTGACATATCTACGAATCAGCATGTATGTGATTACATACACATGGTTATATATGAAATACAATATATACATATATAAATGCAATATATATATATATATATATATATATATATATATATATATGCATGTGTCCTATTTGTTGAAAAAAGAAGTCAGCTGTTTGTGTTGCTGTGCAGTACGCTTATTGGTAAAAATATATTTCCTTTGTTCTTTTTAAAAACAATTTTTAGTTGTCAAGGACAAAATATGCACACATGACAGCTGTCATTTTATCTTTTTCATTGTCTTGAAGTATTGAATATCTTAATTGGCTGAAGGTATGTGTTTTGTCACGAGATGTCTCTTGTCTCTTTGGATCCTTATGGCTTGAGAGTAGAAGCTCGTCCTGAGCCTCTTAGTGCTGGCCTGGTGTATCTGGTACCTTCTTCCCAACCACAGCAGGGAGAAAAGGCTGTTATCCTGGTGGCAGGGATCCTTAATGATTCTCATAGCCTTATTCTTGCTGTGCCTGTTATGAATATCTTTAAGGCAGGATAGAGTACGGCCTGTTGTATGTTCAGCTGAACGAACCAGTTTTTGCAGGACTGTTTCCTTGCCAGGCAGTGAACTGTAAAATGTACAGTAAAATGTAGAAAACATCTTTTGTCACTTTTGGCCATTTGATATTTTTGTAATAACAATGTCAAACACTGATCATGTGAATGGGGTTGTGTGTGGTAATAAACCTACAGAGAACTGAACAGCTGAATCTGCCATTCCCCTCAGGTTTACAGGCTTTGTTGTGAGTTTCCGCTCATTGTATAACTCTCTCTCTCTCTCTCTCTCTCTCTCTCTCTCTCTCTCCCTCTCCCTCTCCCTCTCTCTCTCTCTCATAGCATTGTTTTCAGCTACAGCAGGCAGATGTTTTCAATGAAAAGGCTCTGATAAACCTGATAAACTATACATGACCTGCTCATCAGCAAACAGCAGACATACAGTTAGACACTAGCTAGTGAAAATAGTGACGCATTTAGCAACCAAATATTTCCCTGAGAAAACAGAGCCAGAAGAGAGTTAATTTGAGACTTAAATGTAGACACAAACACTGACAACTCCAAATGAAGGGTAATACTGCAATGTAATAGCTAGATGTGTGAAGAAGCAAGTAATCTACCTCACCAGTTTTTTAAAGATTTCTGTCTTCAGGCGGAACCAGTGGACTTGGGGCTTAAAGCTACAGACAGTGTAGAGAAGTCAGAAAGTAATGACAGACGGACTAAACATTGGTTTCGATCTTGGATTATGAGATTTGTTGATAGTAAGAACACTACAGAGTAATGCTTTTAAGTAAGACAACAACAAACAATTCCAGTAGTTTTTTATGAAGTATTTCTCTTTCCCTCCTATTCAGTCTGTAGGGTTCCAAATTAATGCTTTGATGGCATGAAAGAAACATGTCGTGGTAGTGTGATACACCTCAATAGCAGTCTAGATAATTTTCTAAGCATTAAAGAATGACAGTTGACAGTTGCCACTTGACAGTTGTAGACATTTAATTGTATAATACTTTTTTAATGATAGCAATTCAATAGGCAAGTCCATAGTTGAAATAATTTGGTTAATGCTGGTATGCTCCTTGACTGTACTGTACATGTATGGATATGAATATGTGTATCTAAAGAAACACAGTCTATTCTCTCTCTGAGCCAGTGTTGGTCTCCTGGCTATTTGTCTCTAATGAGATCAGTGGAGACTCCTTTGTTTCTATGGCGACACCTCCAGTCATCTCTGCTGTGGCTTCCCCTTTCCAAGCATCCCTCTCTCTCTCTCTCTCTCTCTCTCTCTCTCTCTCTCTCTCTCTCTCTCTCTCTCGCACGCTCTCTCTCTATCTGTTGTCTGTGCATCCTCCATATCTCCCCTGTTCTCCTCTCATCTTATTGTCTGCCTCTCCACTTCTGCCAGATTCACAGTGCTTTTATCGTCATCAGGCTACTATACATCTGCCTCAGGGACATGTTTAAGAATTGATCTGTGTTATAGACAAAAGCAGAAAAGTTTGTGTAGTCTCTTTGGGGATCATCATGACACAACGAGTAGGAATAAGGTTTTTACTGCCACCCATTGAACAAAATAACCATAACATGTTGGGGAGTTGACAGGGTTGTTGATTGACCCAATACAATAGTGAATACACCAAAAAATTTTTTTACAGATTATGGCAGAACAGCACAATTCAAATTAGACAGCTGCAAAGAAAGAGATAAGTAATGTAGTCTTAGTTGTGGGAACTTTCTATTTTTTTCCTAGGGACACCTGCTGCAGAGTCCTCCATTCCTGGGCCATGCCAGTGTTTCCAGTATTTTCTATTGCTGCTATGTGAAAGTGAACAAGAACTTGGCATGGGAATCTTGCCCTCTTAAGTTTTCTTCAGGCATATAGTCGTTTCTGAGATTTCTTTACCATGGTAGAGATGTTTGATGTTGTTCTCTGTGATGCTGATTCCCGGGAATCTAAAACTGCTCACCTGCTACAGCTCAGCTCCAGTGATGTGTGTGTCTTGCCGTCTTTCTTCCTAAAATCACTGTGCAGCTCCTTGGTTTTGCTGTCGCTTAACTGTAGCTTGTTCTCTGTGCACCACTGCAAGACTGTTAATTACTTGTAATGGAGTATATTTTATATTGTGGTCTTTCTACATTTAAGTAATTGAAGGATTTAAATACTTCTTCTGCCACTGATTACCTTTTCACTTTCTGTCATGCCCACAACAACAGGATATTCATTTAGAGCTAAAGATGATCAGACTTAATTTAGTTAGACTCTCTTGTAAGCATGCTTATAAAGGCTGTTGGATGGGCCTTAGGTTTTTTCTATTTTGTGGTGCCTGGTGTATTTCTTTCTGCATTTTTCTTTTTTTAATGCAGAGCAAGGGGGGATGCATCTCAACTACATTTCTTTTATTTATTAGCTACTTTAATAGAGTGTTTGTGTTTCTATCTGCTTATTCTTAATATTATTATTGAATCCAGTTCTTGTTTTATGTTAACTGTCTGTCCTTCTAGCTTTCCATCTCCCAGTTCTGTTGGCGCTTACCTTTCTCACCCTTCACTCTATTACTCTCATCAATCTTATCCACCTTTTCCTTCTTTAGTCTTTCTTCCTCTCTCTACCAAATGGAAAAAGAGGGAGAAAAGAAAAGTGAAGTCATAGCAAAGCAACAAATGCACTGTTAATCTGATGTGTCACCAAGTCTGAACTCTAGAAACCCCCCTCTTCCCCTCCCTGCTACTCTGGGATGATATTTACTGGGCACAAAGCCAAGCCCAAGTATGGTGCTGTCATAAATATTCAATAGAATAAGAAATTTCAGGGTCAGTGAGAATGCAGAATGCAGCTTTGAGTGTTCAGCTTTGCTTAAATCACAACACTACATCTGTCTGGATCTGGTGATCTTTTTCCCTAGGTGTAAATAAAAATTTCACTCAGTGTTCCCTGATGGACAAATGTTCAGTCCCCCAACTAGACTGGACATACTTTGACATTATTTCTTTGACATTTTTATAACAAGTAAGGAACAACTGTGTGCTATCATAGAGCTATTCAGTATATGAAGAATTGTGTTGCTACACATTGATATCTATAGAACATCTAGTCAAGGTTTGCAAATAGCACATTCTCAAATAATAAACAAAGGATGCAAGAACATTGCAATGATATACTGTATATGTTTAAAACACATGGGTCTGGCAGGGCTTAGTGGGCATCTCCAAGCTGCTCTCTCGGCCACAGCAGGCTGGCACCTCAAACAAAAAAGATTCCTCCACAGGAGCCAGGCCGCCCTGCTGCACATGTTGCCAGAGAGGACGGGGCAATTTAGTAATTTATTAGTTGAGATAAAATAAAACAGTAAATGCAATTTCCTTCAAGTCTCTTTTAGATTTTCAAATTAATCAGCTAAGCAACATGTCCAAACTCTAGTCCATGTTGAACTAGCAATAGCTAATTACTTCAAGTGCAAACCCTGTTTACATATAAATGAATTTTAGCCATGGCTACACCAGCAAGCAGACTCAGTGGCCATTCTGGAATTAACAGTGGCATGCTGTGTTATTCACTGTGTTTACAGATGACATATCAAGCACACAACACATGCATAATGACTGAAAACTTATTAAGCCTCTGTTAACAAGCATAGATATTTCTGTAAGCTCTACTGTAAATCAGTGTCAACAGGAGGGTATTATAAGCAGAAGATACAAAGTGTATCAGGTCTCATATGTTCAGGGGTGCTTGGTCCAGATTTGACATGAATTGGTAGTCTTCTCTTTCTAACATCTGTCTCATCAGTGTAAGCACATAAGACACAGGGTAAAATTCAAGTCTTACAGAGTAGTAGGGAAAACAAGAAAATGTATACAAGGTTCACTATAAGCAAAATCAGGAGCAGGTGAGTAATGAGACACCTGTGTGGATCTGCAAAGGAAATAACAGGAGCTGAAATGACAGGAGATGTTAGGCTTTCAAAATAACATGAAATACAAAATTTATAGACTAATGGGATGTTGCTTTCTAATTACATTGATCGTCAGTGTGTCACCTGTATTTCAGTTGGATATAGATTACAGAATGTTGACCTGACGACTTCTTCTCTGCTAAGCCATGTGCTTATTCTGCAGTTTCTTCTTCATCATGTACAGATCTATGCACTCCCAGTTGCATTGTTCTGCTGTTTATCAAAATGCTCTGCTTGTGCCTGGGTGCATGCTCTGTATGGTGAATCAGTTTAAGTCTCATAGGTTGTGCAAGATGGAGAACGAGCACATCACAGACCATTACCCCTACAAGCCAGCTAACTAGGATGCTGTTGGGAATCAACTTAATGGGCAGTTTGGCTATCGATAAGAATTAATAATTATTATATTGATTATTAATTATATTAAATAATAGAATCTGATATACATCGGATCACCTCGGGGAACCACCCTCAACAGTACACTGCCTTACACAGGGCACCGTTATATTGGGAAAATGATAGCCGCTTCGTTGTTACAGTTTCATAAAATGAAGGATTTCGGAATTCTTGGCGGAGCAGAGGTTGGTATCATTCACTCTTGTACAACATTAAAGACACAATGTGTATATTCACAAGCATTTATTAACAAATAATAAAGCAAACACACTAGTCTAACATGTACTGTATATAAGTGTGTGTATGTGTGTGTGAGAGTGACTAAACAAAATGGCTGGTTAAGAAAGTCAGGCCTTATGGCCTAGACCAGTGGTTTTCAAAGTGTGAGGCGCGCCTCCCCTGGGGGGCGCCAGAGGGCTTCAGGGGAGGCGCGGCGAGTGAAAAAATAAACCTGAAAAGAAAAAAAAGTGTAAACATCTGACAAGAGACAAGATGGATCAATTTTTAGTATCTCAAGTGAAAGTGAGAGAGGGCACAGAGTCTGGGGCGAGCAGAAAACGGAGGAAGTATGACCCTGATTATTTAAAGTTTGGCTTTTCATGTCTTGGTCCTGATTAGGGATGAGCCGGATACTCATCTGAAACGAGTTACGGATAAAGTATTTTGGACGAATACGATTATGATACGAATAAAATCCGTCAATATCTGTGTGCGTGCTGAAGGAAAATCCTCATTGTGTAACTGACTGTCTTCGCGCTCTATGATTGGCCAGTCACACACAGCGCCCGCCCCTCCCTACACAGAGACGTCTGTGCACGTCTCTCCCTATTCTTCTATTTTATACAGTATGGTCTCTCCCAACATTAGCGCAGTGCATTTGACAAGACAGAGCTGAAAACGGCTCGCTTCGCGTCGGTCAGTGCCTCCGCTCAGGTCGGATTTTTTTTGATTTTTTTTTTTTTTTACCGTCTGCTTGCTCTTAGTTTGGCTGGTTATCACCAAGTCAGTCAGTTGAAAAACCTTGCTCGTACTGAACGCGGTGCTTTTGAGACACAGTGAACAAGGCTGATATATTATTTCCCTGTTAGCCATCACTGGATGTTTGCATGAATCATGAAGTTCACACAGATCATTAAAAATAAACAGTCTTACAGACCACTTACACAAATAACCACATATAGCTGAACATACAAATTAGCCCATATTAATATTTTTATTGTATGTGGCTGCATGCAGTATCTGACACTTTCTGTCTGCAGTTCATGAAAATAATATTATAAATATTATTGAGATATACTGTATATAGGCTTTGAATACAGTTTATTAGCAACTTCTGATCAATCCATATCAATTTCAGACTTAAAATAATGTACCGTTTTAAGCCCCACCCATTTCTGCACTCACTTCCGGTTTAGGCACCGCCCACTCAGAGTACAGACACAGATACAGATAATGTAGATGGTTAAACAGATACAGATACAGATAGTGGTGTACTTGCTCATCCCTAGTCCTGAGGATGCTCCGCTGCCACAGAGTGTTATCTGCAAAGAGGTGCTAGCTAACGACAGTATGCGACCATGTAAACTCCAGCGTCATATTGAAACCAAGCACCAAAGTTTAACGACCAAGCCGCTATGATAAAAAAAAAAAAAAAAATCTGACTGACGTTGATCTGTTTATTATCTGATTTGAGGAATTGCACAAAGAGGCCTTAAATTGAATGTATTCAAAAAGATATTAAAAAACAAAAAAAATATATGTTAAAAACAGATGCTAAAATGTGTTTTAAAAAGATGTTAAAATGTGTTTTAAAAATATTAAAAACATACAGATGTTAAAAATGTGTTTTAAAAAGATGTTAAAAACATACAGATGTTAGAATGTGTTTAAAAAAAAGATATTTATCCACACACACACACAGATAAAGATGATTAAATTGTTTTAAAAATATGTTTAAGAACATAAAAACATGTTTAAGATGTTTACAAAAATAAAGATGTGTATAGCATTTATAGTTTAAAACCTTTTTTAGGCCTGTGTAGAACATACAAAGCGACAACAATAACAGTAATAATAGTAATAATAATTAGGGGGGGTAAAGGGGGGGCGGAATGCTTTTGAGTTCTCTTTAGGGAGGCTCGCTATCCCACACTTTGAAAACCCCTGGCCTAGACAAAAGGCAGGCTACGCACAAGATGGCCGACTCTAAGGACGCTGCCGGGGGAGGGAGAGTGTGCTTTTGATCAAGCCTGTATGCCTGAGTGTGAATTGTGTATGATAGAGGATGCCAGCTTAGTAAAGAGAAATTTAGCATGCAAACCGTGTCTTGGTGTGAAGCACAACTAACATCAATTTACAGTTGGTGAACTAATCCTACTATCATCACAACAATGAAGCTCAATGACAAATTGAATCAACACATGTTCATGAAAGTCAAACAGTCTTTTCTTAGCTATGTTTAGCTTAGCTTGTCTAACTATCTATGCCCAGTGCAGTTACCAGTCCTTTGAGGGAGAGGAAGCTTGTTAGCTGGGGATCCTGCGGTTGTGGAAGATCCGAGCTGAGAAGGTTGCAGACTTTGGTTGTCCGGGTCAGAGGAAGCTGGTTGCTCTTTGGTTACAGTTAGCAGCTCTGTGCCAGCTGGCTTTGTCGTTCCTTTGTTGAAGTCGGCAAGCAGGCTCGTGTTGCAGCTGCTGGTGGGAGAACCTTCCTTGTAGGTTCTTTTCTTGTGTAGTTGTGACTGCCGTGAGCAGGCCACACTGAGAGCTGGTTTCTGCTCCCTTGTTGGAGTTTCGAGGACAAGCTACTGCCTCCTTGGCAGAGCTGGAGAGAAGAGCTGGGAGCTCCTGCTTCTTTGCAGGGCTGAAGAGAAAGAGGTCTTGCCTCTTTGGCAGACCGAAGAGAAAGAGCGGGCAGCTCCTGCCTCCTTGCAGGGCTGAGGAGAAAGAGAAGACGAGTTGAGGAGGGGGCTTGGAGATGGGTCCAGCTGGAGTTAACACCTAGTTGTTAACAGGAGGACTGTGGGGGCTTGGCTCCTTTGCCCCCCACATGAAATATGAGACAGACACTGAACTGGAATGTCTTATATCATCTGGTATTTTACGTCACACAATGAACGACCTCATCTGTGGACTTTTACTGGTCCCAACAATGCTATGGACTAAATCCAAATGAAAATAATCAGAATATTAATTTTCCAACTTGGTTTCCCCCTTATCTGTAATTGTCCCTGCCTTGCATTAGATTTTAGTCAAGCTCCAGTAGGATTAAAGAGTAGAGTTACATAATTTCAGGAGATCGTAGACTCTCAAAATCACACTTCCACGTGTTGTAAATGAGTGAGATGAGAAGACTGGCATCAATCTCATGCTGTGTCTTAAGCGCAGAGCTGCAGTCAGGACATGGTTACCGTAGCTGAACGTGAAGACTGGAAGCAGGGGGATACAGCCTCCTAACACCCCTAAAGGTCATTAGTTATTATGTTTTATGTTGTTTGTTTAATTTGTACATAAGCAGAATATTTAAAGACAGACAGAGACCTAAACCTGTGCTTATAAACCATATTTGGCAAACTGCACTGTAGCTAGAGATGTTGTACTGAAGTTTTGAGCGGATGTATAAACAGCTGTTGATAAAGAAATTGTTCACCTACCATCATACTGTTGACATGGAAACGTAATTCTAAAGTATTCTACCAACTTTTTAGCCAATTCTCAAACCTACCAATACATCGAGATTAATGCATTCTTGATCCATAGGTGCCCTGACTCACACCATATCTGTAGTAAAATGCTTAAGAGGCTTTATTCCTATGCTCAGTGTCTTTTGACTGTGAGATCATGAATTAAAAAAGGGAAGAAGCTCTTTGCTTGGTTGCACTCATTCTTTACCTCGCTGGGCTGACTTCAAGGCCCAGGATGTTCATACGGCTGCTGCTGATGCCTTGTCTGGCTGTCTTTCCCTGATCTCATTCTGTGGTGAAGCTTTCTGGGAAATTTGACGGGCTGGGATGCTCTGGCTGTGTATTGCCAATGCAGTTTGATCATAAGTCAACCATGACAAGTCATCATTCTGTGTGTAGTCTCACATTTTAATCTGATTTTTACAGTGAATGCAACAAAATGTGCGTATTTTAAAACATGGATCCTCTTTTCGCTGTGACAAATTGTAACAAGCTTTTGTGTTTCGTGCTCTGAACATCTTTCTGTTTTCCTGGGAAATATCTTCAGTTTAAAAATCCTGCAGTATACTTTTCTGGTTTGTTTGGAATTCATTACAAATCTTTGTTGACAGCTGGAGCCGAAGCAGTATAGCTCTGGCTCCACCATTGTAAATGGATTTATATGTAAAACAGCTTGGTACACCATACCTAGCCAAATCTACTTACACCGAAGTATCCATGAATGGCTGTTAATTCAGGCCTTTCAAAGGACTGTGTATAACAAAATCCTGTACTACTACAACAGATTATATGGGTATGTGTGCATGTCCATATAAACTTGTCCTGTCTTTGCATGCCTGTATATGCTCTGTGTGCTCATGAATGAGTCAGTAGTAGTCAGTGAGTTTTATGCGGCTGAGCTCAATGTCTCATGTCTCATCCCGATGTAATTGGCTGTTTTCCACTATCCACTTCACCTGCTGCAGCATGCTGCTAATGGAGCTCCCAGGTTGGGCTTGTGCAGGATGATGCCGATGCTGAGCGTGTGATGTTCCTTTCCACAGACACAGTGAGGCAGTTATCTAATTCAGCCTGACTATATATTGCCAGCCTGCCTGCGTCTCTAAATACAGGGCCAGCAAGGTGTGTGTATTTGTCTGCACATGGAGCGTTTTCCTACACAGCTGTAATTACAGAGTCAGTGAACCTCCTCTGCAATGCAAATAATGGACTTGTAATTCATGTTGAATGAGAGGTTGGACAAACTGGCAAATGATATCGACAATGAACCGCATATTAAGCACTTGCATGCCAGGGCAATACTGTTGTGTGTATCAAAGCATTCAGCAGGTAAAGCCCACTAAAAACCATCATTAATTGAGTGTGAAGGATGCACCCATCCACTCGAAGTGTTGTAATAGACACTGTTGGTGATGAAGCAGCTCAGCATCCCAGGACAAAGCTTTCAGCTCTGATGTCAGAACTAAATCCTATTAACGCTTTGCAACACAGACAGGATTTACATCTCTCCACACACTGGAAAATTATTCTGGTTATATTATCAATAGAAATGATGTGCTGTAAATAAATTTAGCTAATATGTTAAATATACTATCTGGAATTTGACTGATCATCGGTATTGATCAGTGGTGGAAAGTGAGTATATTTAAGTACAGTTCTATTCATGTACTGTACTTTGCAGATCAAGATATACCTATAATGTAAAACTTGTGAATAATGAACACAAATACAATACCCCTCATTGTTGCACTTAAGATAAGATATTCCTTTATTAGTCCCACAACAGTGAAATTTGCAATCTGCACGCTTTCTCTCTAACAAAAACAATTATTATGTGTCAAATATTGAATCTCGTCAGCATTGGTATATTTGTCTCATGTAATATAACTTCTTTTTATTTAACTCATCTGTAGAGAGAGCCAAGCCTTTGAAACAGGCTTATATAAGATACATACATCATTTATACTTCTCCCTATTTTATTTAATGTATATCTTATCATATTGTAGTAAGTCTTATGATGTGCTCCTGTTTTATTCTGTTGAAACCTTACACCTATTCCATGTTTGCCTCTCGCCTTGTTAAATTCAATGTACAGTAAGCAGTAATTCCATCAGTATAACAGAGTCATGGAAAATAGCCATAGAAAATAGAGATGATGATCATCAGAGATGATGGTTACACACTGGCCCATGAACCACCACCTGTAAAAACGTTACTTAAGTTCCATTCTTAGGTCACATCATGACATCTAAGTCATCTCCAAGTAAACTATATGCACTGAACTGATCAGCTGTGATGCGTCATTAAAGGCTCCTGATTGAAAGCTCTTGAAAAACTAAGTGGAGATTAAGTAAACATTTTTTGTCAAACTTAGAAGCTGATGATTTTATGTCGATATGGTTGATTTTTTTGTTCAGTGGTGATGAGGTGGTACATTTACAATTCATGGAACTCACGCACCAGTGAAATTAGTGGCTGCATCTCTTCCCCTCTGTGTGATCAACCCTGGTGTCAAGTTGAGAGAACTGGCTAATCTGTGCTTGTTCTTTAGGACAATGATTGCCCACCCTTTCCTTCCAGCTTCCATCTGCCTTGGTGGCACAGCTGCAGTTGTGTTTACGATAGAAACAATGGAGGGGGCACTGTTGCACACTATGTTATTCCCATTTAGTGATTTTTTAAAAGCTACACTTAAATACCTTTGAGTAACAGATGAACAAAGAGCAAATTGTTTGATGATCAGTTTATTTCCATGTGAGTTTATTTGGCACTGGTAACTTCCTCCCCTCTGTTACTGATATCTCAGTGATAACAGGACTGATATTCCTCATACAGTCTTCTTGAGGACCTGTAATCAAACAGCTTTTAATAATTGATAATGGAGTTTGGAATTTGTTTGACTCATACATTTCTTTCGGGTCATCTGAGTTTATCTATGCAAGTAGACTGTATCAATAGGCAGCCCCCAGGCTCATGGTTTGATAAATACTTGTGTTGTTGAATTTTTAAAGGCATATCCTCCAAATGAATATATTTATGTCTTTCATAAATCTTTCATAAATTTAACAAGAGCTATTTGTCAATAATTTAAAATTATTTTTATGGTCTACATTTTCTCTGCTTCTTCCACATCCTATACAATTTAAAGCATGTTCAGTTCTCTATGCAACCAAGTGTTAACTGCCTCCCCTCTCCCTTATGATTACATTTACATTATCTATGCTTGTGCAATGAATGTTCTATGATAATTGTTAACATGATTATGTTATCATATCATTCTTCGCCTCCTTTCAGTTGAGACAAACTTGAGTTTTCACCAAAATACCAAATAAAGATAAATTCTTAGTTCTAATCACAAGGTAAGCTTTTGTCACTTTACTTATATATAAGTACGGAGATCAAAGCGAAACCGGAGTCAAATTCCTTGTATGTGTACACATATCTGGTGAATAAAGCTGATGCTGATGCTGATTCTGATTCAAATTCTTATCAGGCAATCGGCAGAGATGATATTAATAATATTTTCCTTGCTCTTTTTAGCCTCTCCTGATTGAAATATTGCTGGAAGGCCATCCTGAAAATGAATTGTAAGCTTTCTCTCTGCTACAGTGTACAGTACAAATCACAAGGCCAGTGCTCTCTTGAAAAAAGGAGAATTTTTTATATAGAGGATGAGGAAGGAGCTAGATACAGATATAGTTGCATGCTCCAGAAAAACAATAAGTGAGCCTTTTTTTGTTGTGTTTGGATTTTTTTTTGTTTCACTGCACTCCATCTTTGTGCATACTAGACAGATTGTTACTGTTCATCTGTCATTGAAACCATTGCACTTTGTTTCCATATATTGTAGCTGATCAAATGATTTAATTTTGCATAAAGCAAGTAATGTCATCCTTCTATCTTTGGCCAGCTAGCTAACTAGCTAGTCAGCTGAAACACAGCTGTCGCAGTTCTGCAACCCAGTTCTGCCTGTCATAGTTCTACATTCAGGTCACAGTACTTTACCACTCACCCCACCTCTGTCTCACCTCACCTGCTGGCCACACCCACCTAATCAATTCACCTGTGTTCCCAGCTGCAGCCAATTACAAATCAGCCCTGTATTTAAGCCACTCCATTACACTTACCCACTGGCAGATTGTTCTTCATGCTGTATGAGACACTCCAGTGGTCCTTTCCCAGGTTAATCCTCTGTTACCAGCCTTGCTTGTTTCTGGTCTACCTACTTGTTGTTTTTCCTGTATTCGCCTCAGCATTCTGTTCTTGTTCTGCCCAAGTGTTCCTTGTCTTGCCTGCTGTTGCTGTGGCTTCTTGGTGCTCTCCTGTAACAATCTGACAGTATAAGTCAATCTGTATACTTAGCAATGATTAGTTCTCTGAAGTTGAAGTTGAGAATATCTTAAGAATGTAAGGCAGACAGTGTTAACATAGTAAAGCAAATGAAAGACTTAATTATACAAGTGGGTGGACTTTTAAAAGATGGAGGAAAAAGTTGTTACATGTTCTTCAACATTATTTATCCCTGAGGGGCAATTTAAGTTGTATCTCTGCAGCATGTCTTCTTCCACTCTTTAACTAAGTGTTTGAAAAAAAAAAACAATTCTGGTAATAGAGGAAATTCTTTCTGAATTCATTGTTGGATGTGCGATGTGACACAACTGGAGAATACACTGAACTCAAATGCAAGACTCAGAGAGGGGCTTTTTCAAAATAAGAGTATTTATTAAAAGTATCAAATGAAAGTCACTCACAACGAGGAAACAAAAAGACTCAAAACGTGAAAAAATGCAAGAACTCAAAATCACTCTGACGAGGAACAAATCAGCAAAAAGGCAAGGCAAAGTATCAACTGAAAACTTAACAAAGACAAGATGTGGCATGGAAAACGGCTGGAGAGACTTACTCATGACGAGACAAGACAATCTGGCACAAGACAAGGGGAGACACAGACTAAAATACACAAGGAAGGGGATTGGAAACAATCAGGGCGGGGCAGACAATCACAATGGCGGGAAACACAAGAGGAAGGGCAAGCAACCTGAAACGAGAGGGGAAGTTAGCTTCACAATAAGACAGGAAATCACAAGACAACATGAAACACAGGACAAGACAGTAAAATAATTAAATTATTTTTCTAGATATGACATGATGATTTAAAAATAAAAGGCATATTTGTATTTCTGCTTGATAAACGTTCAGTGAAAGTGCTGTCAGTCTTAGTCAAGTACCAGGCTTTCTTTTGTGTCATTTTGGATCAAAACTGTTTCATCACATTGTGCCTGTCCAACACACCAGGAGCTGACATTTTTTAAATGTAGATATACCTGCATGTATATTGTATGTGCACATGCTGTTCCCACTGCTCAGTCTTTTTTTTTTTTTTTTTTGCTTCTGTGTTAGTAGTGAACCAGCACAGAGGCTCTTAAATTCAGCTTAATTGGCAGTGAGAAAGAAGGTCTTCTTTTTTACTTTCATTAGAATTATTACATCTTCCCCTCATTCCATCATGATGCTATTTGTAAACAAGCACACACATTTGAAAAACCTATAGGTGTTATGGTTTTGAGCCTCTTGTGTTTTGTTTTGTTTTCAGTGCATTTTCAGCCTTTTGCGCCAGTGTTTTTGGTTTTGTCTTTTTGTACTGGCATTGCTTCAGTGGCTGGAGGTGTGGCCTGCTGGTGCTGGGTTCCCTCTCCCTTATCGCAGTTGTCCCTCATTCCCCCCTAACGACCGGCAGCTTTAAAAACTCTGTGGTTCCACCTGAAGCCGCCAGATCGTCCCCTCACTTTCTTCCCTCGTGTGCTCCGTGTGTTCCTGGTGATCTCTAGTGCTCAGTGTTTTGTGTCTTTCTCCAGCGTGTTCCAGTGTCCCCTTTGTCCCCAGTGCTCAGTCTTTACCTCCATGTCTCCACCAGCCAGCGTCAGCACTCATCTACCAGCCTCCAGCCACTGAAGAGCTCCTCACCACCTGGACTCCTTAGTTTGTCACCTTTTGTCTTTCTCTGTCAGTCCTGGAGCTTTTTGTGTTTAATAAATCCCTTTTTCTCAGTCCCCCGCATCTGTGTGTTGCTCTTGGGTCCAGCAAGAACTGAATCCGTGACAATAGGCTAGACTATGGAACAATATGTTAAGACTATAGGAAAGGAACAGATGAAGTGAAATGACAACTGTTTACCTTCATAGCTAGGATTACATTTATCATCTTTTTAGGCTTTGATGTGAAAAATAATATAAATGTGTAATAGATCTTGACCATATGCTGGAATTGTTTTACTTTGTCATGAAGATCATTACTAGGTGATATTTTTCTTTATTTTATTCCACCATGACATCCCACTGTACACAGGATATTTTTTATAAAATCTCAATGGGGAAAAAAATCTTTCTTTCTCATTCTCCCTAATTGTGTCAAGCTTCTTTATCTCTGCATATTAGCTCCCCTCTTTAATCTTGGCCCAGCAGAAGCTCCAGATCTTTATTGGCATAGTAGAGGTCAGCTTGCTGTAAGCTTGTCTCCTGCAAAATATATTTTGATAGTAATTTGCATTGCCAAAAACATTTTGGAAGAACCATAACAGAGTTCTAGAAATGCAAGGGGCACTTCGGTCTAGACTGAAACATCTTAATTATTTGATAGACTGACATGATATTTTGTACTTATATTCTTGGTCCCTAGAGAATGAATCCTACTGAACTTGATTATCCCTTGACCTCTCCCCTAGAAAGGGCCATAATTGGACTTTTCTTGTGAAATATCTCAACATTGATGACATGGACTGGCACAAAATTTAATACAAACACTTATGCTTCTTGGATGAAATTTGTTAAAATAAACAGGAAGTAAGGGCTGACCCTCCTTCACTGTATCTTCCTCTGCTGCTTGCCGTCTGGACTGAGAAAGTTCAGGCTGCTCCCTTCGGGGAGCCCTCTGCCACACCTCATACTGCTGCTGTGTATTGTCACAGCTCCACTTCATGCATATCGACACCCTTAATACAGCGTGACTTTATGCACACAGACACCCCAGTTTTTCATATCAGTAGCTCCATAGTTTGCTTTGTATATCATATTTGTTTGGGTGGATTGAGTTCTTTTGACGGCAACATGTTTTTTGGGGGGGGTATTTTTTTTTTCCATCTTCTGTTGCTCCTCCCTTTCCTCCACCCCTCCACTTCTCACTACTTCCTTCCTTTTTTCTCTCTTTTTTTGTCTTCATTGTTGGACACTCTGAACTCTCTTCCCCTCCATCACCCTTTCACCTCCTTTCCTTCTTTTCCTCTTCTGCCTGGTTATTATATGCCTCCTCTGTCTCCTCCGCTCCAGCTTTCTCTATTTATTGTTTTTATCTCCTCTTTGAAGCCCTTTTTTCTTTCATCACATTGTCCTTACATGACTTACATTCCTTTTCCCCATTCCTCCATTTCTCATGACTTTGCAACCCTTGTTTTTACCCAGCATCTCTTCTACTACCTTCTCTCCATCATCTCCTCTCTATCTTCACTCTTTCAAGCTTCTCATTCCCTTTATCATCATCACTTTTTTCCTTCTCCATCATTTAATTCTCTTTTGCCTCATTGCATGTCACTCATCCCTCTCCATCTGCCTTAAATACCCTTTTCACTTCTTCTTACCCTCCACTAACTCCATGTCACCCCTCCATTACCTTCTTCTTTTCCTTCTTTTTCTTCTACATTCCTTCATCTCTCCTCTCCGCTAACCATATTTTCTCGGGTTCAATTTCTTTTTTCACATATTTCTCTGTCTCTTTCTCCTCTTCATATTGCTTGCTTCTCACATCAGTCTAGATCTTTGTCTTGTATTTTATGTTTTGCATTTAGCACCTGCTCTAACTTGTGCAATGGTTGGCTTTTAAATGAAGATGAGCTAAAAGAAGTGGTATGCTTTCCCTCCTTGAAAAGACTCATTCACAGCTATCACCACTTTGAGACTATCAGGCATGGTGTAAGATTGAATCTTGTAAAGGTTTATGGAAACTGAACACCATGGTTACAATCCTTTCCGCAGTCAACTCTTGTGAATCCAATTGACGCCAAGTGAAGATTGCAGCCCTCCGTCTCAGAGTCATAAATGAGTCAAATCAGAATGCACAGCCATGTGCTATGATTGTCCCAAAATATCAAACTACTGCGTTAAGTTTAAATCAAATAACTATCACTAACACTGCTTACCTATGGAACAATCACCAGAACAAGCTCCACCTACCTGAACTCCCTTCTTCAGGTTTATGAATCTTCTCATTCACTACAATATGCAAATGGATGATGACTAGTCCCACCATCACTGTAAGTAAGGAAATGTCAATGAGTTCCTGAACTTAATTCCGTCAGCAGAATCCCTCTGTCTCCAAAACTCATTTGAAGACGCGTTTCTCTCTCCCTCTCTTATCTATCCACCCAGCCCTCTTTCAGAAGAACACAGCCTCTAATTTCGTCTGCCCTTTTTGCCTTATTATACAGATGTGCACCTTGTGTTGAGGTGTTTTTTCTCGAAGGCTTCTCTTTGGCCTACTGTGACTTGGATTGAAGCTTGTTTGTAAGTCACTTTGGACAAAAACATCTGTCGAATGAATAAATGTAAATGCACAAGGTTGGTTTATGTCACACATTCCCGTCCCTATATGAAGTGAGAACACTAATAAAATAAAGACTTTGCTCTTTCGAAGTGTCATTGCTGTGAAGAGTGAGGTGCAGGCAGATGGTGTGGAGAAGTAGCAATGGTGGATGCTGGGCAGAATTGTCTTGAGTATGCAGAAGCTCCCCTGGGGGAAACAGACAGAGAGAGTTATTGCTATGTCGCTGTTCAGCCAGGAAGAGTCACATCAAGCTTATCAAGAACTTCTGCTGTGAATGATTAACATTTACATTTATGACCGGTTGTTCTTCCTTTGCTTGCCTTTGTTGTGTCATGGCAGAGCTAATCATCATGCCCTGTCATGATGTATAACCTAAAATCTGTTAATAAAAAAACAACTACCTATGCCAACAACATCACTATAACATCATCATATGATATTTTTCAGACTTGACATTTGTGATGGTATTTGTGATGTTACTAATGGTGTTAGTGACTTGTTGTCTCCCCTAATCATCCAGAATGAGCTGGAGGCTCCTGCATCCTGACATGAATCAGATTCAAATATGACCTAAATATCTGTACCCTTTTCAAATCTTTATATGAGCCAGACTCAGGTGAGCTGGGACAGACACTCTCTGTCTGCCGCCATGCATCCTGTCATGAGCAACAAATGAGAACTTTCCCCCTCATTTTCCAATACTTTATTTCCTTTGCATTTCTTTATTTGCTTTGCATATAGATTTTGACTGTATTTGGCACCTAGAAATAAACTCTATTCAATTTGTGACGGTAACTATTTTTTCCCCTGATGTTTACACCTGAATGAATGAACTGTGCATTTTTTGTGTGCCAAAGTAAATGAAAATCATCTCTAAGTTGTTCATGTTAAAGGTAAACACTAAGTGCTTTCTGATTTATACATTATCATGTTGTTAAAATGACCAAAGAGTGATTAAAGCTTTCGAAAAGCTTCCAGTTTTCAACTAGTAAACTGTCCATGGGTGGTCATCAATATAGTCTGTCATCAAACAATAATCCAGTTCACCTGTGGCAGTGTAGTTGCAGTATTGTAGTCACAGTCACTGTAGTGATTTACACATGCATAAAATGGAAAAAGAAAATAGATGTGAGATGTAAAAACACTATTTTGCAGTTTGAATGAAAGACAAGTGTATAAAGGCCAGACATGTAGACAAGATGTTAAAAATACTATCATTGTCATATATCAGCATAGTAGTAGTATTTGTCCCATGGTGTTTCATTTGTGAGCAGCAGTGGTACAATCTTACTTGCACAAGTTCACCAAATGTCACTGCCATTGTCTCATTTGTTTGCAGTTAATAACCATATAGATTATGTGATATTGATTTCCTGATGTTAAAAATGCTACAGGTAGCATTACTATTTTAGAAAAACAGCAGGTCACAAAGAAGAGTACCTGTAATCTTGAACCCATGTTGTTGTTGTGTGCAGGATCCTGGCCACTGTGGGGGCTGATTTTGATCTGAGAACACTGAGGGCAGTCAGAGTACTGCGGCCGCTCAAACTGGTCTCTGGCATTCCAAGTAAGTCAACTTAACATTTTAACACATTTTGATCACAAGCAGTATAACTGCTAGCTCTGGTAATAATATGGAAGATTACAGAAACTGAGTTGTAGTCAGGATGTAGGTAGCCTGGCTCAGAATGAAGACTGCAGCAATTAACTCATTGTGTCCCATTTATTTAATCCACACATATCCAGAAATGTAAACATTTTAGGTTATTCAATTCTTGAATTGTATAAAGAAATGTTGAAATACAGCAGATATTTTGACATGTCAGAGCAGTAAAAGCACAGGTGTAATTAGTAAGACTGATGATGACTTACAGTGACACTTAGGGGTGGTCCTGGTATTGTGCGTGCTGGCTCACTGGAAGAGCTTACTCGGACACTTCATAAAACCACGGTGATTAATTACACCTCTGACCTGAATAAGGAACTTTTATTTATTGCTATCTATTGGCTCGTAATAAATAACCATCACACTCAACGTTCCCAGTGTTGGTCACTTACACCAAATTACTGAAGGCCCAGCTCACCCCTGGTACACCCACACATGTGGTTTTAAGATCTGCACTTCATTATATGTCTTCTCAGGACTCTGTGAGTATATAAAGACTGCTTGAGCTCCCTCACTCTCCATGTAGCCTTGTTGCACCTGTTAGGGTGGAACAAATTACACACCACACCCACCCTCCTTTGAGTCTGATAATAAAATGTTTGGAGGTAGTTTTCAATAAAACTCAGAAACCAGATCATATTGTCCCAGTTTTAGCATTTTTGCATTGGTGTCCTGACTTAAAGCACTAGTATGTCTGGTGCCTATTTCTGTCCTCTATGAGCCATATAATTGCAGAGTAATTGTGCAGTTGAAAGGTTTAGAAGTGGACAATCATTAATTCTATTTTAGCTGTAAAAACCAGATAGCTGTGGTTGGCACTTTTAGGAGCCATCTCAGCACATGAGTGCTAACCATATATTTAAAAAAAAACAAAGTTGCACTCAGCTTACTACATTATGAACAAGTGGCCGAGCCAGTGTCCCAGTTGAACCAACCTCTTCTATGCAACTGCAGTGCGGATAAAAAAACCAGAGACTTTCTCATGAGCACAAGATACCTTCTGAAATTTTTTTGTCCCTTTAGAGGCGCCATAGAAAACCAAACTTACTACTTACTGCAGTTTTGTCAGCAGATGGTTGCAGTGAATTAGGTTTCAACTTTGTTGCATGTCCTGTCCAAATCTTCTCTCCATCTCTCCCCATGTTTACTGACTATCCTCACACTGTAATAAAACTGTCTCCTGTGTTTTCAAAAGCATGTTTCTCTTGTCTGCATCAGGTCTTCAGGTGGTATTGAAATCTATTATGAAAGCCATGGTACCTCTGCTGCAGATCGGCCTGCTGCTCTTCTTCGCCATCCTCATGTTTGCCATCATCGGACTCGACTTCTACATGGGCAAATTCCATCGCACCTGCTTCAGGATAGACACAGGTAAACAAGAAGTAGAAGATCTTAGTGTTAACCTAGGTAATGGTTGATAGAAGGAATAATCTTTTCTTTTGGTGTGTTAATTAATAGTGACATAAACCTGATCCATTTATGCTCCTTTGTTTATTGTGTTCCCACTCTAAAACCCACCCCATTGTCTAGTTAGTTATTGTGTTTTCTTATATATTACCAGTATATACAACATATCATTAGGAACCTCTTAAAACACTTTAATCTTTTCCTAAAGCTTGATGTTAAGAGACAGTGAACCACAGACGGGAACTGGACAAACAAACAGACCACTGCTGTTTTCTTCACTGACAGTGGTCAAAATTAGCTTTGGCTGGTTGCTTTGTTTTCAGTGACATTTCTCAGGTGCATCCATCTTGAGTGTGGCTGTTAAATGGAAAAACTGAATGAAAGCTGAATGAATTCTGGCCAAACCTTCCTGCTTAACAGAAACCTAGTGACCCATCTCTCTTCACAGAACACAATAGGAAACCATTAACCCCTTGAGCCCTAAGCTATTTTTCGGGCCTCTGCTCCGAAAATTAAATCCCCATAATAAAATGAGTGTATCTCTGCAACCACAAGGTCTATTTGAATAATTCTTGTGTCATAATAAAGGGAACACTTGTAAGTTTTGTTGTAAATATCAGTATATATGTTACTGGGTAAGAGTAAATGAAGATGGCACACAGCACAAATGAAAAAGTTCAGGTTCGCCTGGGGGAAAAAAAGCACTTTTAGGATAATAAAATGATCCAGCTGCAGCTCTAAACTTCTATCAAATCATAGCACAATATGTGAGCTTTGTCTCTGCAAAGTTTGACTCTGATAAAGTGAAGTAGAACAAAACTAGAGAGGTTTTAGTGCAGACAGTGCAGGCCAGGTCACATCTTGACACAGCTTGTGACATCATGGTTATTCTAGTGCCATGCGTGAAATTCGCTGTGCTACGTGAATTTACTTCTTTCCCGGTATTCTAGGAACACAGTTGCTCACAAAAAAGCTTCGTATTATTCAAAACAACGGCCTCGTTGTACGTATTCTGCACATGCGCAAAGCCCATAAGACTGGTATGCAGCTGTATGTAAATACGCGAGGCTGTATCTCCGTCATGGATTGGTTGATTCCAGTG
Organism: Centropyge bicolor; assembly: GCA_037975185.1. NCBI lineage: Eukaryota > Metazoa > Chordata > Actinopteri > Pomacanthidae > Centropyge > Centropyge bicolor. The sequence goes on along the minus strand of JBBMOC010000013.1, from coordinate 1,506,957 downwards.
ATTGACACCTCCTTTGAAGCGTTACAGCCAATAGATACAGAGATAGTCACCAACGTGAGATTGACAGCACCGTTAGCCAATTAGAAGCCCCAGAAGGCAACTAGTGAGGAGCTTGCCTTGTGCCCCAGCCAATCCCTTCCCCCCCATCGTATGCAAACGAAGCCTCCCAGAGACATCCAGTTTGTTTGCATTGTGGCTAAGGAAGTAGCGCTAACTGTTTGCGGTGTGGATTTACCGATAAAACAAACTTTTGATGGCGAAACAGCTAAGGTCAGAGAAATTTTACGACTATAGTTTGACAAAGCAATTTGTGTTTTTGCTGTTGTTTGTGTTGTTTGTGGCTGTTGCTTTGGTTTTAGAGAGCTTTGATGGATATGGTTTGAATCAGTGGACTGTCTGCTTTCGTTTGAGGGGTTGTTTGTCCGTTGCATACAGTACCAAAGCGCTATAGCCAGAAATATGGCGAGTGGGTTGACTTGGTGGCGCTGTATTCATTTCTATATTTGATAATTCATTTAGCTGGCGTTTGAGCTGTGTTTGGTGCATGTAAAAATTATATATTCTTGTAGCCTCGGTTCTGCTGTTTAATTTGATGTGCAGCATTACTATATTCTCTCATGATAAGTGCATTGTTTCACACTATTTCTTTGTCTTACGCTCTAGGGTCCCCCAATTTGGCGGACCCTCGGGCTCTTAAAGTAAAGCTGTGATGCTTGTATTTCAGCAGCATATAATTACTTCACTAATTTTCATCTTCAAGTCTACAAAAGCGTCTTCGCTGTGCAGTTGTAGTATATAGGAAAAGATAGTTCAAATGCAATATTGGTTTTATAGGTTGTGAGTTTTGGTTAAAATCAAACAGAGATTTGATTGAGTTCAATAACCTACCACCGGTGTGATGCTGTTTGTTGAGTACCTGCTTGACTATTACTGAACAGATTGTCTAAAGGGAGTCTGTAGCTGATCTGTTTCTGATGTCAAGACGGCTTTATTTGAGACCTATAAAGAGAACATTACGATGTTAAAGAATTTAAGGTATGAATGGTTTAGAATAGCAATTTTTGTATCAGCATTGGAGAGCCTTCATCGGTTGAACTCTACGTAAGTCAACTGTGGATAAAAACAGAAAATGAGGTCAGATGTGCACTTCTTAAATGTTGCCATCCTGTGTATCATTGGAGTTGAACCCATATTTTATGCATAAGATGGCATGTCTTAGCACGAAAAATACTTTTACATAATGCATCCCCAGCCTCCTCTACAAATACCTCAGCATCTTTGTGTATTTCTGTGTTTGTCATGGTGTGTGAATGTGTACGTGTGTGTGTTTGTGGCTGCAGGTGAGCAAGCAGCAGATTTCCCCTGTGGCCTGGAGCCTCCGGCGAGGACCTGCAGCAATGGCACCGCCTGTAAGGAGTACTGGATCGGACCCAGTTTTGGCATCACCAACTTTGACAATATCCTCTTCGCTGTTCTCACCGTTTTCCAGTGCATCACAATGGAGGGATGGGTGGACATCCTCTACAATGTGAGTCCACTCACGGGAAACACATCTCTTCCTAAAGCACTTTGTTAGAGTTGTTGAGTTGTGAAGGGAGGAACTGTCGGCTCTAGATTGTAACTTCATTGTATTATACACAGTGTGTATATCAAGCCTGGTTCCAGAATCTCTGCCCAGTTCTCATGGTTTTCAAAGATTCAAATGGTTTGGTGCTCACTCATGACTGCCCTGGATGTGGAAACACTTGGCCAGTGAGAGCCTTGTGGGTGGGTTTAAGAATGGGGACAACATGCATATCTAGAAAGCTAGCTACATTCATTATAGTACAGGTTATGGGCTGCTCACAGGAACACAGGGTTGGCAGTTTGATCACCAGCCCCCTCTCAATGAGTTGAAGTGTCCTTGAGCAAGAAACTGAACCCTGAATTGCTCCTCCTATTTTCGTGTACATTTAGTTTTTTTTACTGAAGATATTTGACAAACATGTAGGTTTTTTTTATTATCATTTAGAGCATTTACACGTTATGACTCTTAAATCAACATATTTCTTTGAACAGCATAAAAAACATTAAGTAACTGCTCAACATAACACATTGCTGACACCAATTGGAGTTGCTGCTAAATAGATAGAAAACATAGAAAACAAGACACCCCTGTCTAACAGAAGAGGTGTTCTTTTCATTAAAATTCTCCCCCATTTTGTCTCCAGACATACACTGTTGTTCATAGTGACCAAAAAGTTCTATTTTAACTTTGTCAGTTCACAGGACTTGTTAAATCTTCCTGAAGGTCTTTCCCTGTCAAACTGAGGTTTTGATTTTCCTTTCTAGCAATCATACGAGCAGTTCTCTCTACGAGTTCTCCTGGTCTTTCAGACCTCAACGTGACCGCCACCATTCCTGTAACTGCCATTTCTTAATTATATTATGACCCAAAGAAACTGCTGCCTGAAAAGTCTTTGCTATCTTCTTATTGCTTTCTCCTGGTTTGTGGGCAACAGTTATTCTAATTTTCAGAGTGCAAGGCAGCTGTTTAGAGGAGCCCATGGATGTTGTTTGCTGGGACAAGGTTTAAGGGGTCAGAATATTTATTAAGCTTGGAATTTGCATCACTTGGCCTTTCCTAATGATGACAGAGAACATGTCATAACTAACAAGCTAATTTAGGTCTGGGACCTTGGTGTTCCTTTCCTTTTTTCTCTCTAAAATTGTACTAAATAAAATATCACATTAATCTTATTTAAATGTTAAGAGGAATGTTTTTTATTAGTATATTTAAACCTTTTGGAAATGGGATCATCCTCTACTTACTCAATTTTGACCAAGGGTACCCATACATTTGTATTCCACTGTCTAGAAATGCAATTCTTTTATTGTTTAATTGATATTTTAGCATACTTGGTTGATGACCACTTGAAATCCATAGTATTATATATTTGATCTCAATAATGATAAATTAAATCATATCTTTTTACCATAAAGAAGATATTTCAGCCAGCCATTAGTGTCCATCCATTACTGTTATGCTTTAACTGCTCAGTCAGGTGACTTTTATATTGCCACAAAACCCATTTTTGTCACACAAGCCGTAGATCTTAGTTAAAAGTGCACCTTGGGGTACTAACAGTTGGCGAGGGAGCATCATTAGGCACAAATTGAGAGAGAACAGTTATGGTAGCGTTTGGTTAAAGACCTTATTTTATAGTGACTGTAAAATTCTTATATATTGAGTGTACTGCCCAGCCCCAGAACTTAAAAACCAGTTTGTGGAACATATGTCAGCTTGTATGTACAGGCTAGTCTGTCCTGTGCATCATTGCTGAGACACTGTGCTTTTCCTCCTGACTGCTCTTTCCCCTCCCACCCTTCCTCGGGGGGATGATTAGAGGCAAGCATAAGAGCCTGCGGAGGATGACTCACACAGCCACAGCTCCCATTAGGACCACCTCACTGCAGCCTTACTGCTAGCATGAACAGAATCTCAGATCTCTGCCATGTGCATAAAGTCAGGATTATATCATGCCAAGGAAACAGTTATGCAGTGGGTTAAATTATTAAACAGCTGTAGTGGGAAAAGCATGTGTTTAGTCTTCAGTGTTTCTCCTAGTAGGGCTGAAAGAGGGAAACAGAAACACAAGAGAGGAGGGAGGTAGAAGGCGATCAATAGTAGTTTGGTTGCTGAGAGCAAGAAAAGGCGTGGTAGATAGGGGATGCTGCTTTGATGCTTCTTAGATGTCAAATAATTGTTTCCCCTCTGTTACAATTACACAAGTATTGGACACAGAAACATGGACGGCAGGAGAGAACATGTAGAGCAAGAGTGAAAGCAGATTAAGCAAAAACTCAACCTTGTCTTTTTAAGATTACATTGATTTTATCTACATTCATTGAATCAAACCCCATTTTTTATGACTTTTTTCAGAATCAGAATTGGCTTTATTGCCAAGTATGTGTACATATACAAAGAATTTAACTCATCTAACACAAGAATAGACATGGTCCCTAACAACAAGGACAACAAACACTGAACAAATAAAGGTAAAGAATGGTAAAGAATAAAGTGTGGTCTGAACTGTATTGTGTACGAGTATGTGAAAATGATCTAGACATATAAAAATTATCAATGACCAACAACATAAGTAAAAGTCTATATACAAGCCCATATATGAACTAGATTATTATGAACAGTATATGCAGGTATACATGTCTATACATTATGTACAGCATGCAGGATATATGTAGACAATGACTGTGGATGATATGTAAATGTTCAAAAATATACATTTCAGCCTTTAAATGTTATCTATCTATAATGGAAGTAATTGGATGTTTTGATGATAGGTTATGACACTGGATGTCTGAGTGTTCATCTTCCTGTGGGAAGAAACTGGTCTGTCTGTATATTTTGGTGTACAGAGTTTTGTAGCGCCTACCAGAGGGGACAATTTGAACACGTTGTGCCCAGGGTGTGATGAGTCTGCAGTGATGTTTCCTGCCCGTTTACTGACTCTTGAGATGTGCCAGTCCTGAATGGAGGGCAGGTTGACACCAGTGCTCTTCTCTGCAGTCCTGACTGTCCTGACATTGAATGATGAACAGAGAACAGAGTGGATTATTGCAGTGTAGAAATGGATCAGCAACTTCCGAGGCAGGTTGAACTCCATCTTTTTGAAGCCTTTTTGATGATGAGGTTGATGTTGGACACCCTCATTATGGTCATAGGAGATTGTGGATCCCTTAAACTTGAAGGTTTCGACAGCAGACACAGTGTTGTTGAGTATGGTGTTGGGGTGTTGAAGTCCCTTGTCCAGTTTTGATGGTGGTCAGCTCCAGGTTGTTCTGACCGCAAGGGCGAGGGCAAGCTGTTAAGCCTAACATCCTTATGCACTTGTCTGTGTGAATGAGGCTGATGATCATTGCATCATCTGCAAGTTTGTTGAGTTTAACAGACCGATCTCCTGATGTGTGTTGGGAGTGCAGAGGGAGAGCACACAACCCTGAGGGGCGCCTCACCTGCTGTCTCCTGTCTGTCAGAAAGTTTGTAATTCACTGACAGATGGATACTGGAACAGTGAGCTGGGTGAGTTTGGTATGGAGGAGTTTTGTGCCACAAAAAAGATCCTTGCATATGTCACTAGGAAGTCGAGATGTTGCAGGACGCAATGCAATCCCATGTTGACTGCAACATCCACTGACCTGTTTGCTTAGAGGGCAAACCATAGGAGGTCTGGCAGGAGGGCTGTCCTTCAGGTGAGTCAACACCAGTCTCTCAAAGGATTTCGTGACCACAGATGTCAGGGCATGTAGTCATTTAATCCTGAGATAGAGGATCCTGATCCTCGTGTGTAGTTCATGGCTGAGGTTTGCTTTGTTAAAGTCACTAAGAACAGTTTACACTATGCTAGACAGTCAGATCTGGATCTCTTGGAGAATCCACATTCAAAACATCTGGAATGATGCACGATAGCTAGGAGAGAAAGATGTCCCAGGGTGGCCAATGGTCCAGCACAATGAAGCCTCAATGAAAAAAAGAGGACAAGGAAGAGAAACCAGAGAGAGACAGACAGCTTGGACACATGTGGGACGCAGCGACACACAACAAAGGGTTAGAGAGAAGCAGTGGCTTTCACAAATTTACAGTAATCTGCAAACAAACACGCACTGTAAGCACTAAGTTTACAATAGAAGTTTGCCTTTTCTTGCTTGATGCCCTCATTTCACCTTTGCATCCTGAGTTTATGGTCCTACTGGTTATCTTGATTCTGGTTCACTTTCTAATGCTTCCCATTAATGTCTTCCCTTCCAGCATCTTCATGATGAAGATTTAAGACCTTTGCTCCATCAGTATGACAGCAGCTGTCGTCATACACATGATAAATAATCCCCATTAAACTGAGGTGTTAATCCAGAATTAGTCCATATGGGATGTAAGGGTTGGGGGTTTAGATAACTTCTTCATCCATCATTAGACAGCTCTTTTTCCTGTCTTCGTGCAGGCTGCGGTTGCTGTTTTGGATGAATATGATTGGTGGATTCTGTGATTGAATCTTCAAGGGAGGAGTGACGGCTGTCTCATTTCCTGCCGCTGTGGGACCCAGCTTTGTCCTCTTCATCAGAGTGGCCATCCATCATGGCCAGACGGGCCCTCGTCTGTCTCTGCCAAAGCTGTGACTCTCTGATGGGGATGGAGGGCACAACTCTGACTGTCAATTTCTCATTAGACGACCCCCAAGACCTCTTAGCCATAAACTCTGATTTCTGACAGGCACCCTTGCCTTTTTATACTTCGTCATTTCTATATGTGTAGAACACCTTTAAAACACCACTTACCATGGAGATGGGCACACAGTACAGTAAGGATTTATGATTAGAATGAATAGAGTGCAGAGTAGATTTGATGTTGAATTATCCAAATAATAGGAATTTGACATCGAAAATTACCAATAGCCAACTTACAAACATACACATGCACTGTAAATAATCAGCAGTTTTCCCTTAAAGCTTTGTCAGGGCTTCACTCTAGCATTGTGACATTTAAAACAAGAGATATCAGACCTGTAAATCTGTCTCCATAAAACAATGTTATGATGTGGCCAACATACAAGCTGCTGTCCCAGTTGGCTGGCGCTCAGACAAACTGCATGATTTCCAGCTGCACTGTAATTTTCATTTCGCCATCGGCCCTGATTTTCCTTGTTTCTGTGTGGTATACTGACATTCCCATATGCACATTGAAAGACTTATTGGTCCTTTCCATTGTTCCTTTTCTCAATACTGGCTTTGGAGAAAAATCTCTGACTAATATAATTCCATTTTAAGTAATGGGTGACAAAATCCACAATCATTCTCATTCTGTGTCGAAGTTCAACCAAAGCTAATATAAGGATTCAGAAGTCTGCATCTCAAATCAAATGAGTGTCGTCCTCAGTTACAGCCTTTTTTTTTTATGATAGTCTCTGTATACTCAAATAACTATGAAACCTACCGTCTAGATTTTCATACTGCTGAACCCTCATCTATACTTACAACAGACATATACGATAAACAGTTAAAGTTAAGAATGAATTTTTTCACGAAACAAGGGCCTCAGATTTAATCTCCAACTCTTACTGTAAATTAAAACTGCATCAGGGTGAGATCTCTTCCCAGCCTCTATCAACAGGAGGAATAATTAACAGCAACCAATAACTCTTTCACTGTACATATGGGCATGAGAATAAAATAGACTTGAACCAGCATTGTGATCTGATCTGAGCCAGGTGGAAATGCAATCTGTACAGTGTGATGGAAATCTTAAGGAAAAAAAAAATAATTTGTGCAAAACGTTGAAAGGTCACCTAATTCTACCTCTTCCTGTTTTCTCAAGTCGCCTGTTAAAAACTACAGATGAGTGCTTTCTCTGCAAATCTGATCAGGGATCAACCATCTTATTTGCGTGTTGAGGTCCAGTCAAAGCAAGCAAAATTGAGATAACGTGAATGGTGATTACAGTTTTTTCCCCATTGGTTTGGCTCATTTCTTGAAACAGAAATTACATTCTCAAAACTCTAAGATCATTTGCCAAAACAGTCTTACAGTTCAGCACAACACCATAGCTCACTTGCAAAAGCTCATATCTCTCCCAAAACTGTTCACTCATGTGTCAAAACTAAGTTCCCTTGCCATATATTTAGTCAGTGCCCCCAAAATGCAAAGATCCTTCTCAATTGCTTTGGCTCATTTCTTGAAACATACCGGACGTTCTCAACACTCTTGGTTCTCTTGCCAAAATAACCTGGATGGTTCAGCACAACAACATGGTTCACCTGCAAAAAGCTCATATCTCTCCCAAAACTGTTCACTCATGTGTCAAAACTAAATTTCTTTGCCATATATTTAGTCAGTTCCCCCAAAATGCATCGTCCCTTTGGCGTTGTATAAGCACTGCAGGTCAAAACGTTTAGGTGTTTTATCACTATGGCAGAGGAGCATTGAAACATCCCTCATGTCTTAGCCCAGTCCTTCATTGAAAATGGTTACTTGGTTTGTTTTTGTATAGCTAACAGAATACAATTGTGTATAAAACTGAAAAAAGGATGCCAAGGAAACAGTAACCATAATCATTTACACACATAAAGTAACTTCCATACATCAGAAGCACAATGACGTATACAGCATAATATACTGTAACATAAACACATAAACAAAAACAAGGAAAATTATATGTAGCCTACAGAGCTGTAAATAAAGCTGGAGCTTCACAACACTTCTTCATTGGTTGCTGTCTTTACCCTCCCTCTCCTGGCCACCGTCCTCCTCACCCTCCTGGCCGTCCTCCTCACCCTCTCCTGGCCGTCCTCCTCACCCTCTCCTGGCCACCGTCCTCCTCACCCTCCTGGCCGTCCTCCTCACCCTCCTGGCCACCGTCCTCCTCACCCGTCCTCCTCACCCTCCTGGCCACCGTCCTCCTCACCCTCCTGGCCGTCCTCCTCACCCTCCTGGCCGTCCTCCTCACCCTCCTGGCCACCGTCCTCCTCACCCTCCTGGCCGTCCTCTTTACCCTCCTGGCCACCATCCTCCCCACCCTCCTGGCCGTCCTCCTCACCCTCCTGGCCGTCCATACACTGCTGTCTGTCTGGCCACAGATTCTCATCCACATCCCAGCGTATATTCTCTCTTGCGATGCAACAAGGGAAGAAACGGCGAGCATGTGCCAACCATCCCCTACAATGATCTCCTGTAATATCTTCACACGCAGCATCCAATGCATGGAACAGGGACCTCTGATTTTGAGCCTGATGTTCAGACACTCTCCACCTCCAAGAGGAGAAAAACTGCGCTCTGAGGAAAGAAGAGTAAGGTGGTAGGAACACAATGATCATCCTTGCATGAGTAGTGAACCAGGCCCTGATGAGCCACGGTGGAAATTCATTGTTCTACACAGTGGCAGAGTTTGGTAGGTGAGGCCCTACGAGACCTCTGTCATTGTCAGGGATCAAATCAGAATAAAGGTGAACCAAGAAGATGAGGAGCTTCTGTGTGTGTGTGAAACTACTCTTTCATTAGTCAAGTTCTAGTTTCACCTGACTGTCAAGGAATCAGTTTATCAAATGTTCCATTATACCAATGTTCATGGTATTATGTTCTTCTACTCATTTTGACAATTGAACAGACTATTTTGCATGTGATGACTTATACGATGAAATGATGCTGACATGTTTTGGAAAGAACGACCATTCGACTGAGAATCTGACAATCAGTTTAGATCAACCAGATCTATTGACTTGAACATTGTGCTAACTGCAGGCTACCGGTGCTTAATCATTTGCAAAGATGTACTGAGACATTGAGACATGTACTAAGACATTTGCAATTTGAAGAAATGAATGAGAAATTCCATTCTGTTGTGAACAATTACCAAGCAGTTTGGAGGATTGTCCACGTTGTTTTGAGAATGTAATTTCTGTTTCAAGAAATGAGCCAAACCAATAGAAAAAAACTGTAAGATATTTTGAGTAGAGAAAAGAGGTTTGAGTAGACTTGGTTTAAGTCTAAACATACCTGGTTCATTGTGTTTGTATGAGTCAGTACCTGATATTTCTTGGTCTCCAGTGTCTCGGGCAGCATGGGTGTGGTGTTGTTGTTGAACTGATGGTTGTCCTCGGGCTAACACTTGTAGGGGCAGAGCCGGGCTACTAATGGCTTTTGTGTTGCCTTGCTTGCTCTCTCCATTCTGTTAGCCAAGGTCCGAGGCAGCCTTACCCCAACACCAGCTAATGCACTAATACGGCCAGCCCTCTGCAGCCACCTCTGGCTCAGAGTTACATATGACAGATGATTCCATCTATCCAATACACCTTCGTGTAATGATTCACTGGCAGCAGTTCATCATTGATCATCCAACCCCTTCCCTTGCTACTGACTCGTCCTAGTTGTCTTTTTCATGACGTAGACTGGTGACTACCATAATCAAACAAATAAAAGGATGAAACTCATTGGGAAATTGATCCCTCTGCCGAGTCAACAGCCTAATCTTGATGTAAATGTCAGCAGTCATTGCTTTTAAATATGAATAAAAGATATGGGATGTAAAAACCAGTTGTTTAGGAAATGTGTAAGATAGCATCCAATGTATATACTAGGTTTAATTCAGAAGGAAATAGAGCTGAATGATTAAAAGAAAATCTATCTATCTATCAATCTATCTATCTATCTATCTATCTAGCGCGCACACACATGCACACACACACACACTTACAGATCATTATTTATCACGGACATTCTGTAATGACGTTGAATAGCATAAGAATATTTTCAATGTGTAAAAGTTTCCATGTGTCTATAAATGATAAGTTCAGATTTTTCCATTTGTCTTCATTATACTGCAGCTTTAATGTTCTCTGTTGGCTGCGCTGTGGTTTGTACAGTGAAGTCTGAAAATACAGATTGGTCCAGCTCTGTCAGCCTGAGTTGAGCTGCACTGGTCTGATTGCACTATTGATAGAAGAGGTTAGGGTTAGAGGTTTGAAAATAACTCTTGGTGAGCAGAGATGGATGATGAGACCATGCAGAGCCCAGTGTCTCTGTGTCTTCATGGGAAATGTTATGAGCTCCCTACTATGATCATGATGATGGCTTCAGATTATGTAAAGTAAACTACCACTGGTTTCATGTTTCCACATAAAGATATTGTACATGTACTCAAATACGATATGTTCTGTAAAAGAGTATATATGTGAACACATCATGTGTAAAAAGGTAGCGCACACAGTATGTCTACCTCCCCAGTGCAGTTCAAACATTTTTATGGCCATCTGTGAATTGGATTATGAGATATCTGAAGTGCAAAGTTTACATTTTGGTGGTGCCAGAGGAAAGCTTATGAAGTGTCCAAAATGGGAATGATTCACCCTCAGTGAAATGTGTCCAGCATAGGACCAAAACATATAAGATATAAGATTTGTCCTATGACAATGAATACATGGAAAGCCATGTTTCCACTGTTACACTGCATGGTAAGGCTCAACTTGACTTTAAACTACTCTACTGGTACCAAGTACTTTTCTCGACTCCATTTTCCATTGCTGATAATGCTGCTGAAGGTTCTTAGCTGATCATCATAGCGTCGCCTTCGCTTTTCCAAGAGTTGGACGACAACACACAGGAGCTGACCTTTGGTCTTGAGAGGCTACAGCCTTTATTTACTGACAAACTGCAACCTACACTGTACTGTTTTCACATCATCTTTAAGTATCGCCTCAGCCTCACCTGAAACCTCGACCAAGTACAGTTGAGTTGAGCCAAACCATGTAGAAATAGTTTTCCACATGGACCGCAGTGCTGGTTAAGGGGAAATTCACCAAGATTGCACTTGCAGACTCGCACCCTTGACAGGCAAATTCTTAGGGAGGCTGGCCAAATAATTAATTCATCTCTATAAGATATATTCTAATTGTAAACAATGGCAATATATCTGCAAAAGCCACCTTTTAGCTCTGGTTTGGAAAAATATAACTGTCTTTGAGTGAGGGGCATCAAACTCAATTCATCCTGGGCCACATCTGCAGCATGGTTGCTCTAACTGGGAGGGTTGTAGACTAGACTGGGAAACATAATTGCAAGCAGATATTCAAGTGCCAACTATTATACAATTTATTAAAGAAAATAAAATCTATGAAATAAAATAAATAATAAAGTCAAATTATCTGATCAGGGCACACTTACTCTGAAATACTCTGACAATCAGACGATTTCTTCCACCACAATAAAGATGGCTTTCATTGGTGCATCATCTTTTGCTCAACTTTTGCAAACATACTCTGTAGAGAATACAGACTGCCTTTTAATTCTTGGATCTTTTGTTGCTTTTTTTGGTGACTAAGGTTAGCCTTTGCTCCGTGTTTTGTGACAAAGTGCCACTGTAAATTGCATTCCTTTGTCCTGCCACTGTGTTACAAAGAAGACATTCTGGCTTGTCTCCACGAAGCACAAACATGTTTTTACTTTTCCATATCTCATTACATTGCCTTCCTTCTGTGTCTCTCTTTTCTTGGACATTTTGCAAGACTGCTACCATTACCATTAGCTGCCACAGAGTGCCACAACTGGAAACAGCTGTATGATATTGAGATGCTATCTAGCGACATCTAACAGCTAGATGTCTCCAGTGTGTGGATAACAAAATCAGGAAGCCTTAGTGGAATGCAGTTTATGGACACATAGAAACATGCACTACATCAATTGTGCAAATTCTATTCTTTGCCAGCTCTCAAGTTGGGCCACAGCCCTTGAGTTTGACAAATGTGTACTGTCTGTCTGCTGTTTGGTGCTGGGCAGGTAGTGTACAGTGTTTTTAGCAGCTCAAGAGACAGATGTGTTCTTGGAATTGATGGAGAACAAAACAGAGCTAATTACAGTGAATACTGGACTTCCATGTCAACTGAAAATACTTGGAAAAACACATGGAATAATGATAGCTGTCAGCTTGTAAACACATTTCACTTTGTCTGTCATTTCACTTACTCATACTCAGAGGCTCATATGCCATATTGTATGTAAGCATTTTACCCTCTAATTAAACTGCTTAATGCCTCAATTGTGTGGAAGAGCAATTATGGTGCTGCTTAGACAAAAAGCAGTAATGAGACTACTCCTTTATCTGAGAAAACAATGAGCAAATCTCTGGATGCAAAATGAGAAACTAACACACTTATGAATGAATAAAGGCATCACAATGGGTTTCAGTAAATGAGTACATCACCAGGCAATTTCCAGCAATCAAATTAACTTCCAAAAGTAATAATCTGAGCGTGAGTGCCCACTGTAGAGAATTCTGTAAACATTAATACAGTACGAAGCCCTCAGGCAAGGTGGAAGTCATAATGGAGAACATGAGCCCCATATTGTGCTGCTTCTGTCATTACTGCTTCACCAGCAAACCACATACACAAACAACCACACCTCTCCTCCGTGCTATGGCCAATAGTCATTTTATTGTCTTGTGTTTCCGAAGGGAGCCAGTGATTTGACAGTGGAGACAGAGTAAAGTAAAAATAATGGTCATTTTTCTCTTAAGTCTCACACATGAATGAGAAGGTGAACAGGGCTCAGTAGTTTGCACTCTTCAGCACGACTTCATAGGTGTGGATGTTATCTCTGGCCATCAAGATGCACAGCTGTAGTGCCTCTTTACTCACAAAGCAATGTGTTTCTCTCAGTGTTCTACAGCATATTCCCAAAGTATCTGGGGACTCCTGTCCACATACTTTCATGGACTTATAGAGTGGTGGGGCTTTTCATGGGCTAGATGAAGGGAAATCTTAATGCTACAGTTCAATGTTATTTTAGAAAATAGTTTACTTCCAACTTTGTGTCAGCAGTTTAATGTAAAAGAAGCAAGACTGATCTGCACAGAGCCCTAATCTCAATATTGTATTTATTTATGTATTTATTTTCACTTTGAATATAATGAGCATTGCAAGTGTAAACTAAGCACTCTGAGGTCATTAAAATTTTAATCTTCAAAAAAACCATCATCAGACTCCTATACATCTTTTTGAACTTAATGAATAAATCCGGTGATATTCTACATTTCTCTTACTGTCAACAAATCTCATTGAAATTGTCTATCTAAAACCTGATATGCCTTATTCCTGTGTTCCATAGAGCTCCAGTGTTGTCCAAAAACTATTACAAACACATCAATGAGCCACACTTTTTTACTCAGTCCCACATATACCGTCTTGCTGCCTGAAATACAAGCGCACCAACTGCTCTGTGTCCGCAACAAATGCACTATGTCCTCCTCTTTGCCGGATAGCACTACAGTGACCTGCCTTTTTTGGAAATTATAGAGCCTTTTTTCAGAAATTAAGCGATGTATTTATGGTCCGCAAGATTTATTTCTAATGCAGGATCCAATGGGCTCGATGCTGAGAGCCACAGACAGAGTAGATAAGTCACAAGGTATTTAGAGATGGACCAGCAGATTTAGGTCTTTTAATGGGATTTGTTTACAATAAGAAAAATGAAGGTTGGCATCAGCCTTATCCTTTAACTGAAGCAACACAATAGTATTAACTGTTCTGTTCTTTATCTCTGTATGTTTATGTGTTTAGGCCAACGATGCCTCCGGGAACACGTGGAACTGGCTGTACTTCATCCCTCTCATCATCATCGGCTCCTTCTTCATGCTCAACCTGGTGTTAGGTGTGCTGTCAGGGTGAGTACAAACCGTTAGGATGACCTTGTTATTATGTAACAAGTTGATCAATATAACATTAGCACTTGATAAACTCCTATAAAATACACACACACACACAAAAATAAATAAATAAATTCATTGTCTAATTGTATGTTGTAATGTGTGCCCCCCTCACTGCCTGTAGGCAGGCCCTATCTAACTTGAACCTTGCTTTTTTGGCACTTATCCAGGTTGTTTTCTCCTGACTAGATCCTTGCTTGTGTTGTATTTACTCTCAGATGTACATCGCTTTGGACAAAAGCGTCTGCTAAATGTAATTGTAGAATTGTAGAACATTATTAACACAATACATAGTTGGGTGAGAAGTTACCCTTTAATAATAAACAAGTTTCTTGAACAACAAACAAAAATTCGCACGTTTAGTGCTTGTTTGTGGCAAAGAGACAATGTGGATGAGGACTAACCAATGTGTTTTGTGATCTTTACATAGAAGACTGGGGTTTCTGGAGTGTAAAAATTCCCCACTCACAACAAGACTAGGCAGAAACCCACTCGTACATGGTCAATGTGCTATATTGGGGTTAAATTGTTACACAGCAGTGTCTACAATGCAGTGGCGAGCGGTGACCTGTTACCAGGGGCGAGCGGTCATAATAAGCTATAAATGCAGTGCATGCCCAAGCCCTTCAATAAAATAATTGAAAATATTCATCTGTCAGTGTGTTCTATAATGCAATACCTTAGTTCTACTGTTTTGGTCTGAAATTCCTGCCTTATCTATCCTGTTTTGTTTGCGAAAAGCTGGACAGCTGACAGCTTGTTTCGCGCATGCGCACTGCGATATTGAGTAGTACCCGCACTTGAGGCTGTGTTTACTGTACATGAGCATTTTGAATGGCAAAAAAGCTGTCAGTGAAGCAGCTTATCTGCCAACGCGCATGCTCATAACTGGATTCACTTCTAAACTCTGAGTGTCGCATTGAAATCGCATTGATGTACTAGTTAGAAAACGGAGCCCCGGAGGTATACAGAGCCCCAGAGGCATCTCACTATGATATAGCGAGGGAACGCTTTATTTATTTATTTTAGCAGTGGCAGCAGTGTACCTGGAGGTGATGGAAGAAGTGAGGGTGAACTCAATGATGGCAGTGTAGAACTGCCCCATCATTGTCTTTGGCATTGTCTTCACCTACCACAGTAATTACATCCTCTGTTGTGCTTTCTTGGCGAGGGCACTGGTGATCAGCTCCCACGTGAGACTCTTGGCTATGAAAGTGCCCAGGAGGCAGAAGAACTCCACAGTGTTGTCTTGGGAAGTGCACAGGGTGATGGGGGCTGGTGGGGCTTGGCACTTCCTGAAGTTCACAACCATCTCCACTGTCTTAGAAAGGTTGAACTTAAGTTGTTCTGACTGCACCAGGCCTCCTAATGGTCTCCGCCAGTGATGAGCCCAATGATGGTGCTGTCATCTGCAAACTTCAGGATTTTGCCATACTGATGACTGGAGTTGCAGCTGTTAGTATACAGGGAGAAGAGCAGAGAGGAAGGAACACAGCCTTGGGAGCAGCTGGTGCTGATGATCTGGGAGTCAGAGACATATTTCTCCATTTTCACATGCTGCCTCCTGTCAAACAGAAAGTTTGTGATCCACCTGCAGGTGGAGTCAGGCACACTCAGCTGGGAGAGCTTGTCCTGCAGCAGAGCTGGGATGATGGAACAGAGTCCTGTCATAGGTTTTTATGGGTAAGGGGATGATGGTGGAGGTCTTGAAGCAGGCTGGCACATGTCATATATTAACGATGTCTGTGAACACCAGAGACAGCTTGATCAGCCCAGTGCTTCAGGCTGCTTGTGGGGTTTGGTCCTGCCTCTCCAGGATGGAGCATAGGGGGGAGGGGGCACTGGGGTGGGCAGTGGTGGTGAACCCCAGGCCTTTTGCTGAGCCATGACAGATGGAGCTGGTATGTTAGAGCTGTGTGAAGGAGTCACTGAGGATGGTGTCCCTCTGTTCATCAAAGCAGAATTAGAACTCATTCAGTTCACTGGCCCAACACAACTCCTTATTGGTGTAAAGGGCTTTAGGTTTGTACTTAGTTATGCAGTCCTGCCAATAGAGGACAGGACAAAGCTGCAAGACCTGTTGTGCCTGTTTAGGGTTGTTGAAATATAATCCGGCCATCACTGTTCAGGGGAGAGGTTTATCAAAAAGTCTTTCAAAAAACTAATATTAAGGGTGACTTTTCTTAACAGATCGTCACTAACAAGAATTCAATGACTTAAATTCAAACATTCCACATTTAGATATTTTTCCTTCTTTCATTATGTGCACTTCTCTTGCATTTACCAATTTAGGCAAACTCCACATTTGTGGCAGCCTGAATGTAATATTCATGAGGTTTTATTAAGACATAAATTCACATGATTGTACAAGTCTGCCACGCCATGAGCAGACTTTATACTGTGCATAGTGTGCAGAGCCTGTGGTACACACACCCTCATTTATAAAGCAACACAAGCAGCAGATGTTGAGTTGTCATCACCATTGAAAAGAGCATTATAGGAGAAGGCTTTGTTGTTATTGCCTCTTTTGTAATATTGCTTTGCAGTTATTATCATCTTTCTTCAGCACCAGCAGTATCTGGTATTGTTCCCTATCCTCCATTCAGGTCCAATATCTAACCTACAGTGTATCGTCCATTGCAAATCCTGATAGGAATATAATTTTTCCAGTGGGTTGGGTGGGTGGGTGGATAGATAGAACACTTATCATACAACTTTAACATACCTTCCTTTTTATCCTTCTTCCTCATCCACTTGCTAGATGTCAAAACCTGAAAACCTTTTTCACATATAGCTTTAAATTGTGTCAACAATGTGAACAGAGGGGGCGGCTAATGGCTACCTGCCTTCCAAAGCTTTTCTCAAGTGTCTCTGTTTATAAATGTGCAACACTGTGACAGTGTGAACCAGTGCAGGTATGCCAGCATCAGTGAGATATGCTCTTGTTTCTTTGTTCCATTTAAAACCCCGGTAGCTGAGTTTGGAATGATCTGTAAACAGGATTGAGAGCTGGTTACAATATTACCTGTCGACCAGGTAATAGTCTGGTCTAGTGATGAAGGCATGCATAAATGTTCCAATATAGAAATATTTCTGAATTGCAGAAAACGGAATTAAACTGTATTGTTATCTAAACTGATTGTTCTAGTTCTAAACTTTGAAGTGTGTTTTTGGGTGTTCACATATTCTATGAACAGTGAAGGAGTCGTAGCTGTTTTTACGATTGGAGGAATGGATGAAACAACAACTATTTTCTACATGGTTAGTTAATTTCATAGTCATTGCCTCATTCAAAATCTAGTGGGCTGCAGTACTGAGACAAAACAAAACTGTCCAAATGTCCCTTTATCTTCTACATCACTGTGTTGGAAATTGTCAATATTGTTGCAGTCTAGCTTCTCGCCACCTCTGGCGGCACAATGATAAGAACTGCCTCACCTCTCAGCTGAGAAGTTCACCTCCCTTTCCCAGTCATTCAATGCAGAACTTTATCATCATTAAAGGATGCAAACTAGTTCATAGCCATGTTGTATACAACAGCTGCTGAGCATTATTTTGCACTCTATTTTATATTCTTCCCCGCATCCATGTTTCCACTTCTATCTCACCTATAGTGTTTCTGTGAAACCATTCTTACTCCCATTTTTTTCTTCATCTCTCTGAGCTAAGTCAGATAAATGGATGAACACAGAGTTGTATTCATTTTCACTCTCCTGTTGTTTAATATTGAGGTCATTAATTTTTGAAAGAATCCACAGTGGCCTGTGTTCCACTTGGCTGCTCTGCCCTTGCTGATAAGACAACACTTCTCCCTGCTTGTGTGAAATCTATTTCCTTGCTGTGCTTCTTTTGGAAATCAAGAAGAGAGACTGACTGTCCCTTCAAGTAACTTCAAGTAATTTGTGGAGATCTTTTTTTCTTCCAACCTTAATATCTTCAGCTACCTGTAGGATGGAATAATGAGTCTCAACTTTTTCGCTTTTTCGTTTGCTTATTTTTGTTGGTTAATTAAGCGGGCACTGTTGGGAGAGGAGTTTGATGACCAGAGTGAACAAACTGCAAGGTCAGCTCAACAGAGCCATTAATGTGTTTCAACAGAGCCATTAATGTGTTTCACATTGGAGTCATTTTTATGTCCATCATGTTTTTTCTAGATTATCTTTTTTCATGTACGCCGTGAATCACTGTTTTTTCCAACAATAAGTCTTATTTAATTCTGCTACTGACCTGAAGAAAGTCATCCATGACTTTATAAAGTAATTTACCTAATATAAGTACATTTTCCTGCCAAAGCCAGAGTTCTCTCACGTGGCAGCAAATTGGCCCAAATTGCATGACCAAGGAGCTTAACCAGTTCAAGAAAGTGTGACCTCATCCCTCCGATCCAAGCCTCCCTTCAACGATTTATTTTGGAATTCATTTAAAAATCTAATTTGTTACATTCAGTACAAACGAGGTTTGGCTCCAAACTAAATTTCCGAATTTCTGAGCCCTTATTAGCTAGTTCACAAACTATTCTTCCCACAATCACAGACACATTGTACATCCATTGCACATCTATAAACAGAGACACTTGACAAAAGCTTTCGAAGGCAGGTAGCCTTTAGCCACCCCCTCTGTGGTTATCTTGTCCTCTCTGTTTCCTGCTCTCGCCACAGAAGTTGTCAGATGGCTTTACAGTTACTAGGGAGGTGGAAGGTCACTGATGCTGTCTGGCAGGGCTGTGCGGGGGCCATGTCATTGTTTAAAGGCCACGATTTGAGCTTCAGAACAGGCAGGAGAGCAGATACATGCAGGGTTGAGAGGCTGCACATCCCCAGGGGAGGTTGGGGCCATTCGCTCAGCTTTTATCCCATCAGTGTGGGCAGGCTGGGATAAGATGTGGCTGTGATCAAAGTTGAACCCCCAACCGTCTATTCTGAAACCTCCTTTCACACATCTGCACTTTGTCTAACTTAGCTTGCATATGTCAGATAAAAACACAATGCCAAAAGGATGATAGGGTTTCTCTATGTCTGTTGAATGTGGTTGTAAGAGGTTGTGCATGGATATGATATCTTTTATGGCTTTTAGTGGTGGCAGGATTACTACTTTAGCATTATTTTGTTGGTTTGTTTTGTGTTTGTAGTTTTTGCTTGCACCTTGTCAATATCAAGCTTGACAGTTAAGACTTTATTCTTCACTGAAGTTTACAGAACAATCTCAACTCAAAGCCTGCCTAATTGCTTATTCTGGAGCTTTCCAGCACATCCTACAGGCTTCATCAGCAGAAGTACTTCCCTCAGCTGTTATTTTTCCATGTTTAGAGCACTTCAAGGTGCTGAACATTCATTTACCTTTTCCCTCACCCACCACAGCTCAGTATAACCGTAGTGAGACTGTTGGGAGATCTGACCAGTGTTTAGTCCTTCTCTGTAGACTGAAACAGCCCAAATAGTGCCATATTATATTCATACTTCAGTGAATTACAGAGGTTATCCTTCATTTTCAGTTCATCAAAACGCAGCCTGAAGGTGCAGCTGTACTGTAACACCATCTCATCTGAAAGGATTGCTTTAAAATATAGTCTTGGTGGGAGGTTACAATTCTTTTATGAAACGTATGAGACTTAACATACCTCCAGGCGCAAGGTCGCTGAAGAACTTTATGAATCCGTAGTGTGTTAAAAATAGATAAAGATAAGAGATAAAGTCGCAAACAAAAGGGACAGATATTTAGGTCTGTACACTATAGCCTCATACACTATATTAAAGAATTCTAACCTCCCACTGAAAATATATTTTAAAGCAATCTTCCACAAATAGTCTGTGTGGTATTTTGGTGCCCATTTCAGAGCACAAGGTGCACGGGTGGGAGGTTCATTCAAATAAGACAGCACAAGAGTTGTTGGCATTTTGGAAAGTGTGCCTTAGATGTTGTGCTGAGAGAAGACATCTCAGAACCACTTCTGTTTTTGCAGCAGCATCACTCAGCTGCCACTGTGGTGATCAAAAATTAATGTGTAATGTGGTTAATGCGGGAATGTTGCTAAATCAGTCTGCATTAATCGATAAATGAATATGGGTGAGTTGAAAGTTTCTCTTCCAGTTCATTAATGCCTTGCAGCTATCTTAAGGCAGGACGCATGTTCATAAATCTGCAGCCTCTGATTGGAGAAGTGCCAGAGAGCAGTGCCATTTCACAGTGCCACTGTAAAACCCTTGTAAAATCACATACAAATGACACCAGACTGCTCCAGTATAACCACGCACACATCAACACACATCAGACAGGTCTGTTCAAACTCTGTTTTCAGCCTGTTTATCCAGGAGACGTCAGATTACTGGAGTTTATTAATCCTGAAGCATACACTGCTGGGCCACATTTTAAGATATGATGCAACCACTTGCAATGTAGTAGAACAATGGAATTATGACTTAAACAGCTTCAGACTGATGTGATCATATAAATGGCTTCACCAATAATTTATTTCTACCATTGCTGTACTAATTACCTGTCAAAAATAAATATAAATATATAAATATATATATATATATATTTGGTTGCCACGACTAAATTAAGATGATCGTCTGCGATTTTAACATTTAAAAAGCGAGCTCTGCTGCATGTGATCAAATCAAGCACTTTCTCAGCCCAATAGTCAGCCAACCACCAGGGGGCGACCCATAGGTTAGGGCCTCAACATTACGCTGCCTAAACAGCAAGCGAGCGAACCCTGCAGCAGCGGCAGCTTCAAATGATTAAACTGTGAGAGAGTGCAATGTCGGGAGGTCGGGAGCAGCAGGCAGTGACAGTGAGGAGCCGCTAGTGCCTCGTAAAGGAGCAACATCTACTTGTTGACTCTTTTCCACTGCACTGGTGCTAGTGCTAGTTCGGAGCCAGTGCCTGACTTAGCACCAGTTCTTCGTGTTTCCACCACGTAAGCACTAGCTCCAGGTGCAAAAAAACGGTGCTTAACAGGCACCAACTCTTCGCTGGTCCAGAGCTAAGCACAGACTACGTCAGGGGCTGGGGGCGGGGTTATCGTGAGTGCCGGTAGCCAGTTTCCAAATTGCAATTGCGGCCGGCTTTCAGGCTGGGACACACAAGCGGTAATTTGTGTTCGTTTTCGCCAGGACGTCCCTGGTCTGATCGCAGATATATTGAACTGACTCCACTAAATCCCTGTCTGTCCAGCGCCAACCCAGACAACCATAACAGCAACTCTGCACCGGGCGACACCGTATCTGTCCACCTCTCAAAGACACGCTGAAATAACGGATGCAATAAGGCCAGTTTTCTGTTTGTTTGCACTTTATAATTGCATTTTGCAATAGCATATTTATTTTTTTCCCTTTGTCTTTGGGTGAATATTAGTTTATTGTTTGATTTATGATTATTTTAAGTTTCAATTTGAAGACTTATTTGCGTTTTTAAAAGTGCAATAAAAAGGTACGTTTTACCTAACATAATGAATAATCATAATTATTAATCGTGATTACAATATTGATAAAAATAATCGGGATTATCATTTTGGCCATAATCGTGCAGCCCTATCTGCAATACGACTCCTTGCTATTGCTAAGGCAAATGATATTTCTCAATGGAGTGTTGATGTTGTACTAAAAAGAATTCTTTAAGATCTGACTCTGCTTTACAATGGTGTGAGGATTGAAATGCCAAATGGTGACATTGAGTTGTTTGGTGCTGTGATAGGTGTATGAGGAGACACACTTGCCCAGCATGAGCTTGCTGGCTTTAAAGAAGGTGTTGGTTTTTCCCATAGCAAATATAGACACTGTGAATGTGACTTTGAGGATATGCAAAGTATTTTTGAAGAGAACAAGTTTGTTAAAAGAACTTTGGAAAAGCATATCAGGCAGTGTTTTGAAATAGACAAAGTAAGCACAGATTTCTTGAAAGCATCCCTTAAAACCACATGGAATTAACAGAAGAAGCAGACTAGTTGATGTTCCCGCATTTGACCTGATCACACAAAGTCCACAGGATATAGTGCATGTTATTTTTGAAGGCGTCGCACCAATGGAAATTCAGCTTGTATTAAAACGCCTTATTCTGTCAGGACAGATGGAATTAGGTTTAATTCAGCCATTCCAAATTTTCCTTACTCACCTCTTGATATACGGGATAAACCTTGTCCTATTAGTGTCAACACTCTAGCAGCTAATGACAACAGATTGAAACAGTCTAGTGGGCAGATGTTAATACTTTTAAAAATACTACCTTTTCTTTTGGATGGTGTGGACAATGAGTATGCTAAATTTATTTTGAAGTTAATTGAGATAGTCCAGATAGTCCTTGCTCCCATTATTTCTTTACAAACTGTAATACGGCTCAAAAGTATGATTGAGTATGATGAACAGCTTTTCCCTGAGGTCAATGTAATACCCAAGCAGCATTACATGTTGCATCTTCCTAGTCAAATCATATTCCTTGATCCTTTAATAAGGAGCATGTGCATGCGCTTTGAGGCTAAACACTGCTATTTTAAGCAGTGGGCTTCTAAGTTAAATTTGAAAAACATTTGTAAATCACTAGCAAACCACAATCAATTTCTTGAATGTTGTCAGAATGAAATGGGCATTGAGCATCCAATTTTTGCAAATGAAAGAGAATCCGGGCCTGTGTCAGCTGTTACAAATACTGAATATGTTAAGAGAAAAGTCAAAGACTTTTTGGGAATAGAGGTCATGAAATCTGTTGTCTCTGTGAAATGGTATATCCTCAATGGTAATAAGTACATCAGTGGGAAGTCTATGATTATTGCAGAT